>OY754973.1:8972051-9574551 GCA_963576475.1 Molanna angustata
GACGAAAAGAAACAGAAGAATTATTTAATATTACTGCTTAGATGACTTATAAAAAAAATCAAAATTATATTATCATTAGCCCTTTCTACATCAAGCATTTTTTTTTTCTCATACAACACTAAAATATATACATACATACTTGCACATCATTACTTCAACCTACCACAAAACCTTACAAAAATAAGTAACACTATGACGAATTAAAATAATAGAACTGATTTATATAACGCTACTCTGGTACAGGCATAGCCTAGTAGAGTAGCCTAATCCACAAATTAAAATATATAAACGTATACACTAATGACAAACTTAACTTTTTCTTACTTAAAGTATAACTTATAATTTTTATTAACTACTGTATAAAGTTATATTGTACTTATTGTTATTATTATACTTGTAAAAAGGATTTTAATAAATAAATAAATAAATAAATATCTGATATAAAATATTATCTGATTCTATTTTTTTTTGTGTAAATAGAGTGGAAATCCATTTTAAAATTAAAATGTACCAAAGTATTTTTCCACTAATTTCGATTACAATTACCAAACTTTTTTTCTGAGGTGACTCGACATTATCATGGTCAAAAAAATAAATTAAAAAAAACATATATTTATACCTTGATAATGCGGCGAAAATGTTCTGTCATTGTAATCGATATTCGTTCATTGTAATTGAATAAAACTTTGAAATATTTTCTTATTTATTTAGTGTGCTCTAGTTCAAAATCCAATATTCTATAAGTTTTATAAAACAATTTATATGTTACATAAGTAAAAAAATCTTTTTTCGACATGGAAGAGATGTAAATGGGCGTCCATTTCGATCTGCTGAACGTGCTATCCCTATTCAAAGTTCTGAATTATTTAGCTCTTCATTTGAAGTACATTCAGCTAGACTATGGAATAGCCTAAGTCCTGATATTACGTAGTCTATCTCACTAAACATCTTCAAGAAAAGGCTATAACAAAAATATTTATCTGACAACACCTGATTTCATCTTCCTCTCCTCTTCGTTTCCTTATCCATTAGTCTTCCTATCATTGCTATGATTTGTTCTTATATGCTATCTTCTTTGTTTTTGCGTTTTTTTTCTTTTTTTGATTACTTTTCTTCTGCAATCTTTGTTTATTTTGTAATGTGATTAACTTATTGCCATAGTACACATTGTTTTGTATATTTAACATTTACTCTGGTTGGTTGGAAGAAATTGCCATTAGGCAATAAGCCCGCCAGTGTACTAATATTATATGTACAAGAAGATTAAATAAATAAATAAATAAATTATAAATGTTAGGTACCTGTGGTGGTACGCCACTGAGTTTATACAGGACATCGGGTGGTTTGGGGTGGTTTAAGCGTATAAATAAATAGAATAGGGGTGGGATTGCAATTATTGCTTTTATTCCAGTGGCGTGCGGCAGGCGCAGGGCTCAACGATCACCAGCTAGTGCTCAAGTAGAGAGCTCAGCTAGGCTAGGTACTGAGTACTGATACGTACATACTGGCACACTGAGCGACCTAGCAATATTTAACGATGGATTATTATTTATAACGCACGTACACTTAGCGCGTTTGGCAAATATTTGACCAGCCTTTGTGATAAACAAGGGTACCTACCTACTTAACATACCTACTCATATATCTTCAGACAATATTGGAAGCGCATATTTGCATATTTTGATGAGAATATAGGCATTTGATTATTTTTATCAAATGATCTCGGTAAAAAATCACTGGAATTCGTATGCGCTCCGCAAAATCTAACTTTCGTGGCTCTGTTAGTAAGATATCTGACTCCCGAGCCAAAAGTCCCGGATACGATTCCCGGCTGAGAAGAAGAAACTCAAACTGAAAACACAGTGAAGATGTCCCAGTTTTGGAGTATAACCTGGTTCATGGTTACAAAGCAATTAAAAAACAATATTTTATGTAAAGTATGAACATGTTCTACTGGTTGCAAGGATTCATTCTTGTTTATTGGGATTTGCTTCCGAAATTTATTTAAATTCATTTCTTACGTAATTTTTGCTTTTTTAAACTGTAGACACTGACCTGTTGGAAGAAATTGCTATTTGGCAATAAAAACGCCACTTACATACCTACACATAAAGTGTTTTAAAAATAAAGACAGTTAAAGTTTTTTGGATATTTCTAATATTTCACGTAAGTTATACGTGATTATTTTTTTTAACAAACACTCTTTTTCTGCTGTGACATTTTAAATTTATACCTACAGTTTTTTGTCAAATATTTCAATACAATCTTTGTATACAATATAAATTAATCAAGTTTTTTTTTATAATAATCAATCCGTTGTATTAAAATATTGATACAATTGCTAATAGACATTGTATTATATGGGTAGGTGTATATTGATACAAGTTCTCATAAAAGTGGTGTGAGAAGGTAATCTAATTTACTACAAAACTACTGCTCGGATCTTACCACTTCCGAGACCAGATTTATTAAATTTTTATATCTAAAACGTCTTCCTAGCCAAACACCTCAATCTGTTATTCATACAACTTACCAACTGCACTTTTATTGTCGGACATAAAATTGAAATCAACGTGTATTCAAATGCTGCCATAAATTTATTCATCGCTTTAGTGTCGGGCGGGAGATTCATTCGTATTTACTATGTTGTAACCTCTTCCAATAATAAAAACTTCAATATTGTTGCTGCTTATAAACTGTAAGTATGAATAATAATAACTGTGTCGCTCTCTAGTATCAATGTGGTTCGGGTCTTGGATACGCCAACTTTGTAGACACGATCATGATGAAATGGTTGTAACAACTAAACTAAGAATTGATTTACTAATATTAAGTATTTATTGGAATAAATATGTACAATAATAACTTGTAAAATCCTTATTTTTGAACGATGTTATTATTCGTAAATATTAAATAATTCGCTTTGTGTGTAGTGAATTGATTTTCTTAACCGCTACTCGTTTGCGTCTCGACTAATTTTAATTTAATAATACTATTCCCCGCGAGTGGCGCTAGTATCTAGGTACGTTTTCGAATTTACATGAAAAATAATATTGTGATATATTAGGATTTTTTATTTTAGCATTATCCATTCCTGGACGAATGCCTCCTCCATTTCCTTCCAAGCCATTCTTTATTGTGCTATTAGCATCTATTAATTGAAATGTCTAATTCAAACTGTTTCCATCAATAGATTTTCATCTCCCTATTACACGCTATTTTGTTTATTTATTAATGAGAGAATCAGACAACAAAGTACACTCGAAATCGCTTTGTTACGATATAAATTATTGTTGTCGATATACAATTTTTTGTGTTATAAAAATGAATTATTACTAAAATAAAAACATTTTTTTTAATAAAAAATGAATATGTCCTTGTTAAACAAGTACATATACATCTTCATACGTTCCCTAAAATAAGCAAATAAATGCTTGTGCTATAGGTGAACGAAATCGGTCGACGCAGGATTCGAGCTCGCGATCACTGGATTACTAGCCCAGCGCGCTAACCGCTCTGCAATCAACCTATCTAATTTTAAATTAATAATGCTAAAAAATGGCTATCGGAAAAAAGTTATAATTTATTTATTTATTTACGGCAAATAACTATTTACATAAAAAAAAGAACAGAATAAAGATACATCATCTAAAGTTAAAAATATAAAATGAAAAAAGTATAAGTACATAATATATGTATATAAGTGAAAATAAAAAAAGTTTTTCCTTATTTAGAAATTAAAATTGTTATTCAAATACAATAATGGATAAAATCATAGTATAAAATCATGAAAGAAAGAAGAATGAAATTAATGATACAAATATTTGATAGTAAGTGTATTTAAAGGTAGGTAGGTACATAAGATTTAAAATCAGAAAGAAATATAAAAAAATATTATTTAATTTTTTTATCATATGTAATTCTATGTGATTATGGAGTAGTATCACAAATATATGTAAAACAATAAAATCAAATAAAGCATTTAATTTATTGTTTAAAGTAATGTTAATAGTCACTACAATATATGAGCACAACTATTTATCTTTGTTTTTACCTCCTTTGCGTGAAAATTTAATAACATACCATATTTATTATTCAATTAACGCTATTACGTGGTTCTCGAAGCAATCTTTCTTTGTAAATCAATTCATGAACTCTTGCACATAATATTTATGACGCTTTTAAGGATTTTGTCGTAGAAAAAAATAATCGCAGCTTTTGAGATGACGCGTTTTAAAGAATACTGTCGATGTCGTAATTTCGTCTAGACTCTCCAGACTTCTCTCTAGACCTAGACACCTAGACGATACACGTGTGCAATAAAATCTGAATATATAAACATTTTCTACAAAGAAACAATCTTTGTGTTTCATTTTATTATTACTAATACCTATGTACATATATATTATTAGCAGTTGTTGAGTTCATACCGCGTTGATTTATTTGGATAATTCAAATCACAGGCTATGAATTATATCAAAAACCACACTTTTATCTATTATTGAAATCATAAATACGTCGAAAAATTTTATACGCTATATTTCACTGTGACCGGTAAAAGAGAAAGGGGCGGGATTATTTCGATTTCGAGATAAGAGATTGTGCGGTGTGAATTATTAATCGGGACAATTTCTTTGTAGGTATTAATTTATTAATTATTTTTGATGTTGTTGTTATGTAGAAATTAGTGGTAACAGAACATGAGCGTTTTTTTGAAAAAAATATCAGCAATAACGTAAAAATCTATACCTATGAGTTATTAAAAAAACTCGACGACGTATAATATATGATTTATAGTCCTCAAATTCTTTATATTTTTAGTTTCTTGCTATTCATAACTTTCGAGCTAGAACGTTGCTTGAAATGATATATTTTCACTTTTTTACAAGGGGATATAGTGGGGAGTTCTTCTTCTCTTCTTATCAGCCTAATCCCGACCACTCCTGGACGAAGGCCTCCTCCATCTCCTTCCACGCCACTCTATCTTGTGCTTTGAGCAACCAATTGACACCAGTATGACTGCTGATGTCATCTCTCCATCTCATTGGTGGTCTTCCAACTCCTCTGACTGTCATTCTCGGTATCCAAGCCAACGCCATCTTTGGCCATCTGTCTTCGGCGTATTCGGCGTTGCCACGTGGTCCGCCCATCTCCACTTCAGGTTGTATTCTGAAAGCTGAGATTTTATTCTGAAAGCTTTTGTTATTTGTGCGTCATACTATGTAAGGTCGACGTGTTTATTCTACTGAATCGATTAAAGACAAACATGGTGGTTTATTGCTAGTTATATAATTCAAATATGGTTAGTATTACCTACCACCAAATATCCGCCGAATCATTAAATGATAGGTATTTATTTCTTTTCGAATCTAATCCTCGCTTAGACTCCATTAGATCGTGAAGGATATTTTATCAGTGCTTCTCAATTTTTTAAACTGTGAAATATTTCAAAGTGACACCAAACTCAGGAAAAAAAATTGATTTTTTTTCAAATTGATCACTTTCATAAAATGACTGAAGAATTATCAAGTTTTCATCGATAAAATATTTAAAAATAAAATAATTTTTGAAACTCATTTACAAAATTTCATACGAAATTTCAATTCTTTGTAGCATTAGCCATAATCTAGTTGTTTTAATTTATTTACCACTATATTTTTTTAACAAAAGTTGTCACATTGGCAGAATCAGTTTTAGTTAGAATTCACTAGAGAAGGTAATTTAATGATTTGGTTATTATTTGTATTTTATTAACTAAGTGTGATATTTTTTAGTCTACTCATTAAATTGATTAAGATAAGATGCAGACATTAGAAATCTTTTAGATTAAAATTTAAATATTCATTGTTTCAATATATACAAATCGAATACTTGTTTATGCATTTTTGAGTTTAAGACAACATAAGAACGTATGTATTAAGATCGTGTCATGAGTAGCTCTACTGGGAGTGTATTAAATGATAATTAAACCCGCATACAAAAAAATAGATGCCACATTATGAATGTGTCTCCACCGGGAATTGAGACCAGGAGTCAGATATCTATTTAATCAAACCACGAACACTGAGAAATAAACGAAATAGTTCAAGGTAAAATCGAAATAGTGTAAAACATTTCCTTACACCCTATAGGTACTTGAAATATTCTGCTGAATAGCAGTTTCTTTCACGAGTAGCTAAAATGAGTCCTTGAATTAACAAAAGAAAAAAAAATGTTCTGTGATATTTATATTGATAGATAATTTTTAATCATGTAAATCTAAGTGAGATTGGTTATTTTATTTATGTGAACACTAGAAATATATACATATCTATTTTTTTATTGAAAAACTTTTAACATCTCAGTAGAGACGATTTTGGGATATTATAGAAGAACCAGGAACTCAAGGCACCTGCAGGGCTTACAATCTTACAATCGGATGGTTTACGTGATCACTTCATGCGCTTACACAATGTTAACCAATTATGCCTTCTTATTGAGTTCCCGTATCAATGTAATTTTTGAATGTTCTATATATATTTGAATAATGTGTAACAATTCACCTGAAAATAAGGAATTATACTATTGCCATCTATGAAATAACGAAGAAACCTTTTTTTTGTAACGCCATCTGTTGAGACATTAGTTTATTTTTAGACAATGAAAGCAACAGTCCTTATAAATGACGTGACGGTGTCTCGCACAGATGCCACCCCTGAACTGTGCCAGATAAATTATTTCATTTTTGGCTTGTTTACCTACTTGTACCAATGTGAATGTAAAGCTCAAATGCAATTAATAAAATATTCGACTAGAAATCATATTTTGTTGTATTCGACAATGTATGGTTAGAGACAGAAGCAATTTCAGTATTTGAATGCGCACGTAAATTATTATTGAATATATTTTAAATGCTTGGGCGATTTTATAAAAAGCCTGCACTGTTAATTTTGTTATCTCATTCATCTAACTAACTAGATTATTATCCCGTCCATAAAGAATTTATTTAATCTTGTGGAAATTTTGGTTTCATAACTTTTCTATATAGTCACTCTCAACTTATATATTTTTTAATTTATTCTTCTCTTACTTGACATAGGTGAGTACATCTCGATACATTAATAACGATTTTTTTTAATTTTAAACATTACACTAGATTATTCTTAAGTGAAAAGAGCCGTTAATATGACATTGATTTACAGGTAGAGAGAATATATTTGGTCCATTTATTATATTATATATTTATTCGTTTGCTGTCATGTATAAGGAATTTGCAACTCCCACTGCTGTATATCAATAAACAATGCATTCCTTATACCAGGGTTGTAAAAGATCTTGGAATATTCATCGATGATAACCTTTCGTGGCACGTATGTTAGCAAATTTTTGCCCCTACCTCCACTTAATGAACTTAAAAATTTCATTCCGTTGCGTTGTAAAATAAATCTAGCTCAATCACTCTTTCTCGCATTGCTTGATTATGCCGATGTATGCTATTTGGATGCAAATGAAGTGCATCTCAATTAACTTGAACGATTTCAGAATTTACGTATCAGTTTCATCTTTGGGTTGAAAATGTTTGATCACATATCATCATACCGCAATTTTCTTTGTTGGCCCAGGATACGCCAGCGCGCAGTGGCGCAATATACACATTCTGTCACAGTACCTCAAAAACAAATTCACTTACTTATCCAATGATGTACATACTTCCACTCAGATCTGCTGAACGTATAACACTATCCATAATACAGAATTTCTCAGCTCTTCGTTCGAAGTACCTACAATCAGCAAGACTGTTCTTCCCCCACCACCACCCGTTCTGCTTATGGGGACTAATAACGGCCCCTTGCAAAACTCTGAAAGAACACATAAAGAACATACGAAGAGTCCGGAGAACTCTAAAACCTTGCAGACACTGCACTTAATGTGCCAAAGAGAGCTAATCATGTTGAAACAACTGGCTCACTGCTCAGTGATAGTGAAGATAATAGTGCACCGAATTTAAGACAGAAAGTCTTGAAAGCCCTAAAGTTGCTCTTCGTGGCTACAAGGTCCGCATGTCCAATGGGTCCAAAGAAATTCCCTCGGACATCGTCGTAGAGTTCTCGTCGGAATGTTGACACGGAGAAGTTAGTGCATTCCCATAGGATATGCTCAGAAGTCTGTTCAGGGTTATCACAAAGCTGACATGAGGACGAATCGGATAAGTGAAAACGAAAGAGATAACTTTTGAAACTGCCGTGTCCAGTAAGGAATTGCGTGGTCCAATAATCGGGAACAATCCACGAGGAAAAAATTCGAGTCCTCACATCAGGAAGAAATAAAAATGTCAGTCTGCCCACGGAAGAAGAAGACCAGCGACGTTGCCAAGCATCTAAAAGAGAACTCCGGGCCAAGTTCTCAATCTCTCCACGAACTGTGGGTAAATTTACAGGTGGGAGAGAAACACCACCCAAAATTGAGCTTCGACCTCTATACAGGTTGTGAATTGAAGCTCGTCGCTGTGTTTCCAGATCAAGGGGAGCCATACCTGTGAGAATAGAAAGTGTGTCGGTAGCGCAGGTTCTGTAAGCCTTTGCTAAAGCTATTAGAGCGAAGCGCTGTCCAGAAAGCAGCAGACGTCTAATGTATTGGGTTTCACAACGATGAGCCCAACAAGGAGCGGCATAACACATAATACTCAGAAAGGTAGCGTTGTAAAACAGTCTTGCTACTGGAAATTTAAGGCCCCAACTAGCTCGAGCAAGACGTGAAATCTTTTGGAAGGCTATTTTTGCACTATCGGATACAGCACGAACATGGTATTGGAAAGTTAGGCCTCTATCTAGTGTAACACCCAAAACTTTGACCCTATCCTTAAATATTACACGCGTATTGATAAATTTGATGGAGGGAGGACTTTTCATTATGCCTTTTAACACTAACCCATACGTCTTCTTAGGTGCGAAATTGAGTCTATGACTTATACCCCAATCTGCAACAGAAGAAAGTAACTGAGTAGCTGCGCGTTCAATAAGTGCTCGGGTGTTACCTTGAATAAGGATTGTAGCATCATCGGCATATGCCAAAATACTGCAGCCCGTAGGCGTTGAAAGTGATAGAAGTTCGTCGAACAAGATGTTCCATAACAGTGGACCCAGAACAGAACCCTGAGGGCACCCGATGCTAATTGGTCGCCAGTGCAAATCTTGTCCCCCGGGCATGGCCACATGTCTATTAGTAAAATAGCTCTTCACTAATTTATATATGTTGCTAGGAACCTTACGGTCTCGAAGTTTTTTTTAAAATTAGAGGCCACCAGGCATTGTCGAATGCTCCCGCAATATCAAGAGATATAGAGATAACATATTTACTATCAGAGCTTCTAACAATATCAGATATAGCCAAGATAGCATCAACCGTTGATTTCCCAGCGCGAAAACCGAACTGACGATCGGACAGTGGGTGGGTACTGGAAAGATGATCTTCTAAGCGTCGACATATAAGCTTTTCTAAGACCTTACCCAAAATAGGTAGTAAAGTAATCGGTCTATATGATTTTGGGTCAGAAGGATCCAGGTCACTACGCTTGGGAATAACAGTCATTAAACCTGTTTTCCAACAATCCGGAAAGTAGCCTTCTCGCAAGCAATTGTTGTACAATAAGATAATCTCGTGGCGAGCTATGTGCCAGCACCTTTGTACGAGAGCTGCGTCAATGCGGTCAATGCCAGGAGATTTGTTTTGGTGAAGATTCTTGATTATAAAATCGAGCTCATCGAAATTGGCGAAGGTCGATATGGGAGTTTGCGGGATATCGGATTGGTTATTGCGTATTTGTGAATGAAGAGGAGTATCAGATGAAATGTCATCAGAAGAAATAAGTATGTCAAGTAGCGTGCTTGTCGTCGAGTCAGAGTCTATTGTGATAATTCCAGTTCGTGGATCACGGATACACGAGACTGACGCATTTGGATATTTTTTCATTGATGCATATCTAAACACAGCACCCCAAGGATCTGTGGTTGAAACCTCAGATACCAAACGGCGCCATGCATCAGACTTGGCACGAGAAATCTCGCGTTTGTAGATATTATTTGAGCGTCTATACTCACATTGAAGTACAGTTACAAAGTCATTTGAACTTCCTCGACGACGGGCCGCTCTCAATGCGCGGTGAGCTCGAGTCGAAGTTCGTTTAAGGATGTCTAAGCCAGGATGCCACCATTCATTAGGAGACATATGACTAGAAGAAGATCTGCCGATCGCCTTCTCGGCACAATAAATTATACTCTGCGTAAAAGATGAGGCCATTTCCGCAGTAGTACAAGATCTACAAGATAAACGATCCAGCGAGCATTCAAAGTAGCGGTCAAAGTCTAACCAACGCCATCTGTCACACCTTGTCCGGAATCTTCTAAGCAAAGGTTTCGCTAAAGGAATTGGGGGTACATTGGAAATAATCTGAAACGTGATAAGGTTATGGTCACTACACGAGGCATCCTCGTCAACAGACCAATTCCATATTCTGTGGTTAATCTGAGGTGTAGCTAAAGTGACATCTATATGACTTGTACCCATGTGGTTGGAGAAGGTAGGTGGACTGAAAGGATTGTTCAACACACTCAAATTATGGCGAGAGATAAAATCTTCGCAGCTTACACCTCTGGTGAATTTCCTGGACCCGAAAGTGGTAGTGTTACACCATAGAATAGATTCGGCATTAAAATCACCTCCAATAATTAATGATGCGTTGCCGATTTGACCCAATATAATATCCAGTTGATCCAGAAAACGAAATTCAGATTCACTAAACTGAAAATATATCGAAATAATATAAAACGAATCACTTGGAGAAGAAATCTGGACTACAACCAAGTGACTAGAAGATAAGTGATCCAGGCATATGAAGTTAATGTTGGGATTGTAAATAGCTATACAGCTCATCGGAGGGTTCGTTGAGGTACAGCTCGAAGCCATAGCAACTCGAACACCCGGACCAAATGATGGCACAATTCCATCTCGAGAGTACGGCTCTTGGATAAGACAAACATCAATGTTCATGCGATGAGCAGACTGACTGAGTTCGGCTGAAGCCGATTGTCCACGGCCAAGATTAAGCTGACCAAATTTAACAGAAGCATTACACGCCATAGTCAATATTGAGTAAAGCTCTGCTGACTGTTGCTTGATAAGCTGGACAGTCATTAGTGCCTGATCGGTGTACTGCTGGTTTGTTAAACAACTTACAAACAGCGCATGTGGGTTGATTGGCTCTATTCGGACATGACACGTAAACGTGTTCCGTTGAAGCACAATGTGAGCATCTGACGGGTTCTTTGCAAGTTTTTGAACCATGGCCGTACATTCGACAACGGCCACAAATACTGACTGGAAGAAAATCTGTAACACGACAGACATTCCAGTCCACATACACCTTTCCTAAATTGATGAGGCTATGGCGAACGGCAGCAGGTACTGAAAAAACTCTATCGCAAGTCGGGCCAACTGTAGGTCCTGTTAGATGACTGAATACTGCAGTTTTAATGGCATGCTCTTTTGTATTCTCTGCAACTATCTCTAAAAATTCGTCATTAGACAGGTCCCGTGGCACATGACTAAACCTCACACGAGGTTGTCTCTTGGTAGCGAGTCGCGCGGTCAAGGTCGTTGATGCTTTTATTGCCGGGGCATTCAGCAACTTGATGGAGTCTTCCGTGGTGGCCGTGTTAACAACAACGCCGTGACCTCTTATGGTACGTACACTTGTGACGCGAGCACCTACGTCGGAAGGCTTAATGGCTGCATTCAGGATTTTCCTGGTTTCCATCGATGACTTGACTTCATTGTTTGTAGGAAAAATGCAGACGGCAGGTTTTGCAGGGAGTGCAGGAAATCCTCCCTTGGATAAGGATGGTGGACCTGTCACTTGCGTGGCATACAGGGAGGTCGGGCGGTCGTTGAGTTTATCGGCAATTTTATTCATTACCGGTGCAATCTGTGTCTCAGTGGTATCAATCTTTTCACACAGATGCAAGATTTTTTCATCTCGGCTGGAAATTGTTGTTTTCAGGCAAGATATGACGCCCCTTGCTTCCGCCAACTCAGTCGACAGATCACCAATAAATGATAATAGGCGCTGAGCTTCACGACCAACACGAATGAGATGCGACTTCGATATTTTTGAATGATGTACATACTTCCACTCAGATCTGCTGAACGTATAACACTATCCATAATACAGAATTTCTCAGCTCTTCGTTCGAAGTACCTACAATCAGCAAGACTATGGAATAGCCTTAGTCCGGATATTGCGTCGTCTAACTCACTTTGTATTTTCAAGAGAAAACTGAAGAAGGAATATTTATCCCTGAACACCTGGGGGGGGAGCAAGTCTGGTCCAACCGGCGGAATCAAAACCCTCACGATTACCCATATCATGGATATAATTATTAAATGGAGTTCTATAATATCTTTAGATGTCATTTTTTTCATAAAAAATGAATATGTCCTTGTTAAACAAGTACCTACATATACATCTTCCTACGTTCCCTAAAATAATTTAATAAATGCTTGTGCTATAGGTGAACGAATTCGGTCGAGGCAGGATTCGAACTCGCGACCACTGGGTTACTAGCCCAGCAAGCTAACTGCTCTGCCATCGACCCATCTATATATCCATAATATGGGTAATCGCTAGGGTTTGGATTTCGCCGGTCGGATCAGACTTGCCCCTCTGATCCCGATTTCGTCTCCTTGTCCTTGCCATATTCTTTTTTTTTGCTATGAAGCATTTTATTTTTTTTTGTTTTATTTATATCTGAGTGTTATATATATTTTCTTTTTTTGTTGTAGATACATAATTTTATCATACTTTGTAGTCTGGTTGGTTGGAAGAAATTGCCTAATGGCATTAAGCCCGCCAGTGTACAATATATTTGTTTATATTATGTACAGAAAGATTTATATATAAATAAATAAATAAAATATTCATATATTAAAATATCTTAATATCTTTAACAACTTTTAATCTGAGGAGGATTCGACAAATTAGAGAATGCGGACATTTTTATAAACAATTGTTGCAGATGTATTATAACAAATATCAGGGAAAAAGTAACACGAAGTACGTTTGTCAACATCGAATATAAAATGATTTTAATTGGTCGATACAAAACAGAGTCTTTTCCTCCACTAAAATTCATTTGTGCAAAAGTGATGTCACTTTCTTTCACTTGGCAAGCTATACTCACGGCATAGTTGCAGTCTCATAAATGAAACTGATCGTGTTGATAGAAACAATCCGTATTTTTAACTACGTGTCTTTTTCGCGTTATTTATTTATTTATATTTGTTTTACTATTAAATTATTTTTAAATTAATTAATTTATTTATATATTAACCTATTTTTAAATTAATTAATTTATTTATTAATCAATTAATAATTTACATATTTTTAATTTCTACTTATTCCGGTGGCTCTATACAGCCCATATCGAGCCTTGGACTCCATCAATCCAATATTTTTATTTACTATGTATTAATTAATTAATTTATTTTATTTATTTTAATCATTTTATTTATTTTATTTATTTTATTTATTTTATGTATTGTATTTTTTTTATTTATTTTATTTATTTGATTTTTTTTTTATTTATTTATTTTATTTAAGTATTTTATATATATTATTTTTTTTATTTATTTTATTTAAGTATTTTATATATTTTATTTAAGTATTTTATATATTTTATTTAAGTATTTTATATATTTTATTTATTTTATTTATTTTATTTATTTTATTTATTTTATTTATTTTATTTATTTTATTTATTTTATTTATTTTATTTATTTTATTTATTTTATTTATTTTATTTATTTTATTTTATTTATTTAATTTACTTATTTTACTAATTTTATTCATTTTATTTATTTTATTTATTTTATATATTTTATTTATTTTATTTATTTTATAAATTATATTTATTTTATGTATTTTGACAAGGAAACATAATATTCAATGAGCGGTTTGCTCGCTGGGTTTATTGTCCAACGGTTGCAGGCTCGAATCCTGCCACGTTCGATTTATTTAACCACAACGACAACGCACAAGCATTTCTGCTTATTTTAGGGAATGTGTGAGAAAATATTTGTCCTTTTACAAAGACATATCTTTATTTAAAAAAAATATAGAATGTTGCATATCAAGTACCTATCTACTATACCTATAGAATAGTTTAGTGAAACAAAACACTTGTAAAATAATTGAAATTACGCATGTACTGCAGCTGAAATCCTGTCCCATTAAAACTCAATTAATTTCATTCATCGACAACTGGATTTAGCTTTCAAAGGTTGGTTCCATTATCGATTCCGCACGCACCCCATTCATGTCCCTATAGGTAGACACCGTGTGCTGGAGGTAGGTTCTCGCTACCAACTCATTCAGCGTTCAATTGTTATTGAAATTGTAACAATAATAGGCGGCGATAAACATCTAACGGTCCTTGCTCATCCCTTTTCTCCATATGAATGTAGGTAACATAATATTTTCTATTTAGTTTACCGTACCGTGTTCAAATCGTTGATAGATCGTAATCAGATTGCGGAAAAAATCTTTTGTGCGATCGAATTTGGATCGCGTACGACGCGTGCGTAAACACCCTATGCCCAAAGTATAGGTGCCCTTACGTTAGTGCGAGTGCATAGTGTTATATCGCCGATTATTTTATCCTGATCACGGCACCAAATCACATTTTTTTGCGAATCAAAACGATTCATATTTATTTTTTGTTTTTATTTGTACCTACAAATAATATTTAAAGTTCATTGAAATTTTTTTTATTTTTTTTTATGTCAAACGCCACCGTGGAAGGATGATAACTTGTTTATAATTTTAATAATATTTTTACTTCAATAAATAGATGTCAAAAATTGCCGATTGGTAATACGACTGTCTATGATTTATATTTAAGTTATTTCTTTATAGTAGGTATATGTACAGTATACATGCTAATAACAATATATTTGATAGAAATAATAACGTTCTGCCGACTGCCGTGGCACAATTGGTACGTTGATTGGATCTGTGTGGGCATCCTGGCTTTGTTTTCCAGCAAAGGAGAACTTTATTTAGATTCATTTCTCACGAGAATATTGCTTCTATCGCCTGGAAACACTGGTCGTTTGGAAGCAATTGCCATGTAACAATAAACTCGTTTCTTGTGCAGGGTGTAAGGAAGTATTTATACTTTAAATGCAATAAAAGTAAACATCACAAAATATGTAGTTAGGCAGATATTCATATAAATAATAGGCGGGACACATCAAATACATTCATCATTACTTTCATTTGCACGTTCATATTCATTCGATTGATATTTTTTTGTTTTGCTACTAGTTAGTATTTTTGCTATCTAATTTGTACGTATTGATAAATAATAATAATATAATATTTTATTATGTTACATCAATATTTCAACATTAATGCGATTCACATTCAGTGGGAATATGGTCGTACCCTATGGACAGTAAGGATTCAAAGAATGTTCAACTCCATTATTGTTGTTCATATTAATATTGGTACCTTGTTAGTAAGTGCCACTCGATTTTTATAAATTTTCGCTTCGCTGTGTTTCTAGGTGGGTACACGTGTATCGTTTGTAACAATATTTTTTTTTATGAAAGCTAATGTTGCATCTAAAAGCAATATTTTGATCGTGTATAAGAGAACAAATATTATGTTTAATAATTAACAACACAAAATAAAAATAAATAGGAACACAGAATTTAACAAAACATTTTTTTTTATTTCTTGAGCGTCAATGTGCCACACCATAATATATAAAGATAGAAAAATTATACTTTTAAATCATCACGGAGCTTTTCGTTTCCATTACAAAATTTGAGTTCCATCAGATTATTTTAACGAAATCGACGAAGAAATTGGAAAAAAGTAGGTAAACAAGTCAAAAAATGAAATAATTTTTCTGGCACAGTTCAGGGGTGACATCTGTGCGAGAGCACCGTCACCTCATTTATAAGGACTGTTGCTTTCATTGTATACAAATAAACCAATATCTCAATAGATGGCGTTACAAAAAATTTTCTTCGTTATTTTAAAGATGGCAATAGTAATAATATCCTATTTTCAGGTGATTTGTTGCTCATTATTCAAATAAATAAAACTTTTTGTATTGATAAGGGGACTCAATAAGAAGGCATAATTGGTGAACGTTACGCAAGCTCATAAAGTGATCACGTGAACCAGCCGATGACAGGTCGTAAGTACCTTGAGTTCCTGGTTCTTCTATAATCGTCTCTGTTGAGATGTTAAAAATTTTGTGAAAAGAAATTATACCTATTATGTGTACTTAGATATCGTATAGTTAAATTCAGATGCCAATAGAAAATAGTGCCAACACTTTTCTTAGCCGATACATCACAGCGAGAAAATTTGTATAAAACTTTCTGAAATCCCTAATTTAATCTCATTCTATCTGGAAATTCAAAAATCTTAGTTTTGTTAGAAATCTAAACTACTTTGTTTAAAATTTAACCACATTTTTTTAATGAATATGTCCTTTCCCTAACATAAGCATAAATGCTTGTGCTATAGGTGAACGAAATCGATCGAGGCAGGATTCGAACTCGTGACAACTAGATTACTAACCCAATGCGCTAACCGCTCTGCCATCGACCCATCTGAATTATACATTATAATCTTTAGTTTTCTAGTCATCAACGTCAAACTATAACCACAAATATATGTATAAGTTATATTTGGGATATCTGACGAAGGTGTACAATATTATTTATTGGTCATTTCCATTACAATGGACGTCACTGATTCTGTATGAGAGTAATCCGCCAAAATATATTTTAAAGGGAATTGAATAGAATAGAATGCATTCATCTCAGGTAATCTGATCTCATATAAATGGGGTTGAAAATAAATTATTCTGTAATTACAATCAGACAGACGCTTTGGGTGACGTCCACTACAGGGAGTTTGGGGTTGAGGGTGGCTTTCAAAATTAACAACCCCGTTAATGGGGTGACGCAACGACACAAAAATGTATGTCCCAATTTATATTCTTAAAGCAGCTCATTCACGATAGTGTCATTCGGCATCGCTCCATATGGACCGGCTCCATTTGGAGCATTGTAAAATTTTCATCACACTCACGGGCGCGCCATCGAGCCATCAAAATAAGTATACACAAGCTGTCGGCGCTTTTTCATTAATGATTTCTATTTTTTTTAATTTTCAAGTAAAAATGAGTTATAATTCTGATGATGAGTTTTATACAACTGCTATAGCGGTTTGTTCATTGTGAAAATGTTGTATTTTCGCATTCACGAGAGTGTCAAACAGCTCGGCGCAATGTACAGCTGGTTTTCACACTCACGAACATGCCGTATCGACAGGATGCGCCGCGCCGCGCCGTTTGTCGCGGCACTGGAGTTTCGATCGTATAGAATTCCATTTTAGTGTGTCAGGCCAATATTGGGCTGCGCGGGTTTTGACATTCAGGAGTGCATTTTGGAGTGATAGCAAGCCATTTGAAAGGATGGCACGATCGTGAATGGGGGCCTTTAAACCTCATTCTTTTTACTAATAATAAATTAAGCATAAATGGATTTGCACTCGCAACCACTGGATTACTAACCCAGTACGCTAACAGCTCTGCCACCACCCATCCGAATACAAATGTACATATCATCTACATAAAAATATCATCTACATATTATATCCTACTCATACATCCATATTTTACTAGTTCCCTAAATACACAGGTATATATTTACTACACAATACCTACATATAAATATAATACATCACGTAGTTCCTAGTTGTATAGTTGTCACCAAATTGCTTGAACTTTTAGCCGAGAAGGGGGGTGATTTGCACGTAAACCAGCGAAGGAAAAATACACACATTTGCGCTCTGCGCAACCGGAAGCTCGTTCAAGATATTTGGCGAAAATTATAAAATATTTTTTTTAATTTTTTTATTTATTTATTTATTTTTTTTATTTTATTTAATTTTTTTTTATTTATTTCTATCCAAAAACATAGAGTAGATATAAGATACAAAATAATTAAAGGTAATATTATAAGCTTATTCATACATAGAATACATACAAAGTAAATATAAGTTATTACATTGCAATAAATATAATTTCATTATTTCACCATTGCTTACATAGTTAAAGCTATCCTTTTTGTTTGTATCTTTGTTACTAGCCCCCTCACTAGGCATAGCCTGTGCTAAGGTGAGCTAGTTTTATATTATTGTCTATTGCGTTGTTTATTTATAGATACGTTTACATACAATATAAGTAAATGTACATACATTCGCTACGCATTCAAGCGTATACATCCCTCTTTCTCTCTTTCCAAACACAATTTTTCATTATGAGTCATTAACACACAACAAAAATTGTACAAATAAATTATTTGTTGAAAAATTGATTGATTGATAGATAAAAAAAAACAACAAAAGTACTTTTTTTTCACTTTTTTCAATTGTGTATTCTGTTGTTTGTAATAGTGCATTTAACATTTTATTTGGTAGAATGATTTTCTTCAGGATTTTTTCATCTATTTCATAAAATGCGGTCTGCATAAAAAACGGTGTGTGGCAGAATAAAGTCTGCCTGTTATTTGGTGTTCAAATTATTGGGTGACAACTATACCAAAAGTTTTTGTACATTTGAGTGGGATATATTCTCTAGATACGTAAAACAGTTGCAATTGATTTGTTTACAGAACCATCTTTTAAATGCTTACACAACTTTAAAATTAATTACGACCCTTTTTGCTATAATAAATTTTTGGGGGGTGTAGGAAAACAAAATTTTCGATTATATGTTTTTTGAAAGAGAAATTAAAAAAAAATAATAATAAAAAATCCGATGAAGAAATAAATATATTTTTTATATAGGTATCAATAAATGCCCCACCTTACAATCCAGAATCAAGCATACAGATTTAGAAAATTTATTGAAATGCGGTTGTTGGGCGGTTTCGGAGATTAGCGTGTACGAACATAGTGACAACGAGATTTTAATATATTATGATATATTTACTCGTCTTTTTTGCAATCTTTAAAAACCGAAAATACACAACCATTCTGTGTTTGAACAAAATTCGTTGATTCATCCCGATGGCAATGTTAATTGTGAATAGTTTTGGTACGTTTTTAAGGGGAAGGGTAGTGGTCTGCTTTCATTCTAGTCTCTCACCTCGTTATTGTAGGTGAGGCTAGCAGGGGGCCAGGGGGTAGGGGGAATATTGGAAGAATGGGAGGGGAATTTCAGGAGGGAATGATGATTTAGGGAATAGGTGTACTGATCTGACGTCATGGAAGGGTGCAATCGAGAGGAGCAACTATACAGTTCATCGAAAAATAGTCGTTTTTTTATAAATATTAATAATTTATAAAAAAAATTATTAATATTTATAAAAAAACGACCACTATGGTTGAATTTTTAATTTTTTTTTTGCAAACTTCATTGTAATGTTATTGTTCACCACATTGTATAACATGTATTTATCTAACAAAATGTCAATATAAACCAAAATGTATGTCAACACTCATACCCGCAAACGCTGTCTGTGTTGAATTTTTAAATAAATAAATAAATATTTTGTAATCGTCCAAGGCATTGCAAAGAACCAGCTGCACTGTGGGTGTCCAAGTGTGTACAGCTGAGCAATTGCCTTTTTACTGTAAAATAATGCAAAAAATATATAAACATCTTTTTTTAGGTCATATGATCTGTTTGTGAAGGTGGGAGGTTCAGGTATCTTTCAACTGTCGATTTGTTCAAGAGAATTTTATTCTCTTAACATATCAACAAAGTATCAAACCAATATACGCGGGATTTGCGAGTATGTCGGGTTCAACTTTGAAGTCAAAAAACACCAACTAGGCTGGGTTGTTTCAATAAAAGAATCGGTAATACATAGTACCTATAGTTAAAATACTTTGATTTCATAAAATTGTTCTAAGTTAAAATACTTTGATTTCATAAAATTGTTCTAAGTTGAGTCGTTTGACGGCATCAGATTTCAATGATACAACCAGAACATTGAACAATACCTACTTAATCTTTAAACATACATCATGCTGTTTTCATATTCTAGGTAGAAAGAACTCTGACTGGTCAAGAAAGTTGTTCAAAATTGACTGCGAAATTTAGGTACAGAAAGACATGTGTAATTAAAAGGATCTTATAAAAATGATAACAATTAGTTTTATCCTGAGACATTTGTGATCAAAACATAAGGATATTTTCTGTGCATTCCAATGTGGCATGAGTAATACAAATGATAACAATTATGTATTGCACTTAAAATTTAATAAATTCCATAATATTTCATTAGTGATAAGGAGTGAAGCATGTGGTGTTATTTTGGCGGCGAGTTGAATGATCAGATGTGTGACTGTCCAGGCAGCGGTTTGAACAAAACCACATCGTGAATGGGGAAAACCAGCAAGGATCTTAGTCATGTGATGAAAACGATATCTTCAATATGGTTCGAAGGACATTCACCTTCGTGTCGTACGTCAAACCTGGATTTAAAAAGAAACGGAGTATTGTCTGACCCGTATAGGTACTAGGATCTAATTGGTCAAACGATTGAGGAAAAATAAAACTATAATACGTTTTAGAAAATTTTAATTAAATATAAGTTTATTTAGTATGAAGGTGTAGTGTTATTTTAATTATAACTATGTGCTGCACTTATATTTTTTATTTCTGTAAAGCTCAGAAGACAATTATATATTTAGAACCTATAGTAGGGTTATATAATAAATTTTAAAAACCTTTTTCCCAGTACCCTCAAAACTGTCATACATCTCTAATAACTTTTAATTAACACTCCTTTACCATTCTCTCTCTCCTCTATCCCCTTCCTTTCATTGTCGCTCTTCACTTCAATCGAAAGAGAATATGAAAATCTATCGGCTGATTTTTTTACTAATTTAATTACTATTCTTGCTATTTAAAAATATCTCTCAATTTTTCCTTTTCTTCTCGAAAAAAATATTGTGTCACAGATTTGGTGATATATAATATTTTCATGATTCATAAGTTAGAAGATAATTTAGGGTGCATATTTGTGTACATCCGTATGCCCAAGGTATACAAGGGCCTTAAGTAGATAGATAGGAGACCAGGGGGGCAATTTTGGTCAACCGGCGGAATTAAAACCATTTATGTTTACCCTTATTATATAACTCCATATGATAATTGAATCCATGATATGGGTAAACATGGATGGTTATGATTCCGCCGGTTGACCAGGCTTGCCCCACCGGGAATGAAAATATCAATATCCTGCAAGTCGATAAAGTAACATTTCTGTTAGTTTTATTTTTGAATAGCAGATAAAACGATCATCTTGAGAAAAGAAATAAGACTATGTGGAACCTTAATCAGGGAATATTTTTTATATTTAATATGTAAAAAGTCTTTAAATTTTATACATGTAAAATTATATTTCCTGATGTTGATCGTTTTTTGCTGTTTGATATTACTTACTTACTTCTTACTTCCGATGGCCATACAACTCCGGTAGAGCTTTAGCCTCCTGAACAATAGCTTTCCAAGCCTTCCTGTCAGCTGCAGTGGACTCCCAGTCATCACAAGCATTCAGCACGTTCAGATCTCGGGTAACATTGTCCATCAATCTCTGCCTTGGTCTTCCCAGGGGTCTCTTGCCCACCGGGTTATTTTGCAGGATACGTTTTGTGGCTCTTTCTTCCCCTGATCCGATAACATGTCCAATATTATCTGTTTTTTGTCCGATATTATCTGTTTCCTGTTTAATATTATCTGTTTTTTTTTCAATACATTAATTATGACATAGCAATACATTATGTAAAACTAGGAAACTTTAGCTTGATTCAGAAGATTTATCACCTGAGCCAAAAGGTCTCTTTGACATATAATTAGTTACTTTGTACTTGCATCTATGAACATGGTCACATGTAAATTGACAACGTAACTTTTGAATCGCCCCGCACGGTATATGAATAGGTGTTGTAGGTATAGGTTGAAAACGAGAGTGAAACGGTTGTGCTTATTGGGGGGTGAAATTCGATCCTTTCAGTCGGTATCCTTTATAGTTCTTTCTTTTTGACATGTCAACATAAAAAAATGATAAATAATCCAAACTAAACGACGAAAATTCTAGCCAAAAGTTTAAAATTCGATCTAAAGTTCGCTTTTTAAGATCGGTTTAAGATTTTTGACTGGTTTTTCAACGCGGAGAGGAAAAAAAATAGATCGTTTTCGATTTTTCAACGTATTTTGCAGTAGCGTCTAGTCCCAGCTCTTCTTTTCTGCATTCTTAGGTTAGTTTTAAGTTTGTTTATAATAATAATAGCGACTCGCGTGAGCGAGTTGCTTTGTAAATTGAATTATAAATAATTATTAATTAAATTTACATTTTTTATTTAATTTTTCGTATTTAATATAAAATTTCACAGCTCATTTGACTACATACTACGAGATCTCAACCAATCAGAGAGCCAACCGGAAATGAATGCGGAATGGTAAATGCGGATTGTAGACGCTAGTGCATTTTGCATCGTTTTGCGTAAAACAGAAATCTGTAAAGAAATTCATTGCTGATGAGTCAACATAGCTGCCGTTTGTACACTACTTTGTTGTCTTTGACATGTGACGTTTGCGGTATCTTTTGTTGATTTTGCATCTCTCGACCAGGGGGGCAAGACTGGTTAACCGGCGGAATCGAAAACCATCCATGTTTACCCATATCATGGATATAATTATCTTATAGAATACTACAACATCTCAAGATATTACTCCATAAATGGCGGGTAGTCAAAATCCTGAGAAATGTAAAGTCAAAAACGAAACATGGAACAAGCGAATGAAGCATCGAAATAACCTATGGTCAAATATAAATTGTTTAAATTTTTCACATAAATGGCATATTTCATTTTGAGGAATAGTTAAATAAATTGTATTTTTCATGCAATTCTTACTTCTATGGAGATACTGACAAAGTGGAAGAAACTGCCGTCGCCACGACACAAGAGCGTCAAAAATATGAAGTAACAGTTGAACTTAAAAACAGTTCCAAGATATGTACACAGAGAAAGAAAAGTATAGAATTAAAAAAAAAATATTTCTTCAAAGATTTAATTTCATAACCAACGTACGTTTTCGTATCAGCAAGTTCTAAAGAAGCTCAAGAATAGACTGGAAAAACGTTTTGTCGTAATAAATTTCATCTGTGTAAGTAGAAATACTTTTAATGAAATTATTTGATATTTTTAAAATGGATGATTTTAATTTCAAAATTAATTGATTATAAATTTAAGATGGATTTTATTTACACAGAATGTGGTGATAAGTGATGTGACCAAGAGATGATGAGGTTGACGGATAATAGGGATGTGTTCGTGGAAGCTGTCAAAGCATAGATTACACAACACGTATTGCCAGTACTGTTGCATGAAGTGGAAGGATGGACTCTCAAAATTAACAGTAAATAAAATTGAACCATTCGAGATTTGGCTATACAAAATGTTGATACAAGAAGAAGAAGAAGAAGTAAGTGGAGAGATGGAGTTCTTTGTGCAAACCTATCTTAGGATTGTGACACAGAAAAATAACACAAACCTTTAGAATAATAAACAAAATTGTTTTGAATGCAATATCAAGTAAATTTCAAAAATATGAATAATTTTGTTCAAAACAAAAATATGCAAAGGTTTTATTTTCAAAGGTTTTGTCTGTTTTTCTTTTACCCTTAAAGTTAGGTAATCGCGTTCGCGAGTGATTAATGTTTTATTTACGTTATGTTGGTAGTGTAACTAACGGCAGGTGCTCTTGACAGCTTCTCTCTACTATCCACCTCACCTGGGAGCGGATACGTGATGAGGCCGATATTAGAAAATGTAATACTGGAAAAGAAATTTACAACGGCAGACGGCAAGAGCACGTCTCAAGGTGTACCATATGCTGGATGCTGAGTAGGTACCTCCTGCTGGCCTCCTTGTATTATTTGATTTTTTTTTTATACTTCACACCCCGTAATTCGAAATTGTTCTCTTACAATTCCGCTATCTAGGAACGAAATAACGTTTTAGATTTTTAACAATATTTTTCTGTAGAGATCAACAACTGAAAGAATGCTGGTGACAATTTTATACAACAAATGTGGCAAATTTTCGGGCAATGTGGCAAAAAAATGTGGCAGTTTTTGACGTTGCATAATGACAAAATTCAACTGATTTTATGGGTTGATTCAAATCTGAGTATATCCCTGTACTATATATCCCTGTTTGGTGCTTAGCTGACGTCACGCGTATTCTTTTACTTGGCGACTCATAAGTATATAATTATTATTTTAAAAAAGTTTTTATCAGAAATTCGTTTTAGGGGGCCTATTTCAAATCAAATATTTCAAATATATATTTTCAACATTTTTCTAGTGAATTTTTGTCACACCATTTTAAAATTCAGTATAAATTTCTTTAAAAAATATCATATTTTAGATATCAATGGTCCTAGGTTCAAAACCTGCAATTGCTTATTGAAAGGAACGTTAGTACCTAGATTTATAATATAATAAACCCGTATATTGTTGAAATTATCAATTTGTGTATTTATTTTGATTTTTGTTTTTATCTCGCAGATTCTGTATTTTTTTTCACAACAGTAACAAATTTAGTCGTTCTCCCTTCCTTTTTCCTACCTTTCCCGTCACGGGTAAATGTGTAAAATATATGAATATGTAATAATTTAAGTATATTTATATTTATTTTTTGTTGTAATGTAGGTACATACTTCTATGATAATTTAATGTACCTAAGTACATCAATTGTGGACAAAAGTAATCGGTCTGTCTTTTTCATTTAATAGTGTATTTTTCCTGTTTATTTTATAAGACTTATTTGTCCCTGAAATAAAAATGAACTAAGTTTAGTTTGTCGATCGACAATTCTTGATAGAACTCCATTGTACGTTGATATGTTATAAAAATATAAAAATACTTGGTTAAAGTTCTATTATATTTATTGGATTATTGACGCGTTTCGTGCAAAGAACATCGTCAGAATAATGCTCTACAAGACTGAGACTAGTGGTTATATACAAAATTTACATGACAGGTGTATAAAAATGTTGGTTTTTGAACGGTTGAAAAGAAGTTATATAATGCAAATGAATCTATACAAATCTACGTTTTAATACAATTAAAGAATTAAAGAACACATGGCATGCATTAGATTAAAGAAAGACACCTCAAATTTTGCAGAACATATAAATGAAAACAACCACCAATTTAATAGTGACCATAATATAAATATAATACATCGGAAAATAAAAGGGAGAAAACTTGACCGACTAGAAATATTAGAAATAAACAGAGTAAAAAAGGATCCACAAAAATTACTCATCAATAAACAAATTGATCATATATATTCACCATTATTGAAACCGATGGGTTAGACAGACATATACCTTCCTTTGTTGTTAAATGCATTAAGATTAAAATTAAGCTGTTCATAATTATAACTACCAAATATCTATGAAATACATTGGTTTTAACCACACTTAAAAGATAACAATAAACCAATAAATACAATATTATTTACCTTTCGAATTTTACTGCTGTCGTTTTCTTTTGTTACAGACCTAATGGACACAGGGGACTACAACCAGTGACCCAACTACTTTCATTGTATTAAAACGTAGATTTGTATAGATTCATATGCATTATATAACTTCTTTTCAACCGTTCAAAAACCAACATTTTTATACACCTGTCATGTAAATTTTGTATATAACCACTAGTCTCAGTCTTGTAGAGCATTATTCTGACGATGTGCTTTGCACGAAACGCGTCAATAATCCAATAAATATAATAGAACTTTAACCAAGTATTTTTATATTTTTATAACATATTAACGCAAAATGAACTTGTGAAGACTATCAAAATCAAACACGGTTGCTTTTGACACGCTTGTCTCTGTAACGTTTCTTTCGTGCAAAAAAGGATAATATAGAAAATTTTATTGTATTTTTTATCAAACTTACGTATTATGTGCGTTTCGCTAATTAATACACATGTTCCTGTTAATTAATGCTTTAAATTGGATATTTCTGCTATTATTACACCAATTAGATGTGAATTTCCTAATAATTAATTTATTAGCTAGGTATTTTACAACTCTATACCAACGTACACGTTGAGTTTGTGGTTTTGTTAACACTATCAACGGTAATTTGACAATTTTACTACAGTTTTTTTTAACGAACTGTTTCCTGTTAGGTAAAGTTGATAGTTATTATAAAAGTAATCAACCTATAGTAAAATTCTAATTTGATGACTTCCTATTAAATTTCATTGATAAAAATTGGATAAAGTTTTCAGTGAGATTTTGAACTAATTCGCTTCTACCACAGCCCGCCTTGCTGCGGACTGAAGATGAGAGTGTATAAGAAACGAATATTATATGATTATTATGCATAGTGAATTGTAATAAAAATAAATCTGCCGTATAAATCTTTATCAAAACTACAAAAATAGGTAGATACCTACGTTTATCAAAACATGAGAGCGTTTTAATTATCTGCACAGATAAAATCATGCATAAGAAATGGACAATTATTGTCGATGCCTTTGTGTACCTACGTATATTTTCTCTTCTTAACTGTGAACCTTGAAGTTATATTGAAGTCCATTTGGTTTAACAATTATGCAACAACATGATTCGCTTATAAAACGTGTAAGCTGCTATCGAAGATCATGATCATTTTTTGAAAAAGGTACTTACCAAAATAAAAAAAATCCAACGTTTTTATTTTTTTTTAAATCTAATTAACATGCGACGTAAATTGTGCGATAATAATTCCAACTCTTGTTATTTCGTTGAAATAATCAAATTGGGATAAAAAAATACTAGGTATAAAAAAATGATATACTACGGATTCAGATAAAGTTAATTAAAACTATTTTCCTGTTTACCTAATTAATTATTATTATATTTATTAGATTTTCGTTGTGATATAATTAATAGGTGCTGATACAAAAAAAATATAATAATTACTGCTTATTGTATCCGGGAAGTATAAACTTTTTACATAGGTAAGGTGTGATAAAAAACATTAATGAGAATTAAACGGCTATACATTGTTATATTATTACCTATGGCCTAACAATTACAGATTATTAAACAAATTGTTCACAGTTGTACTTGAAAACAATCAGTCAATACTTAACTTTTTTTTATATTAGGTCCTTACATATTATGAAATTGGCGTTTTGTATGGAAGGAACATAAAGTCGATTTTTTTTATATAATATATTTATTTAATCAAAGTATGTACCATTGCTATCTATGCACTTTTGCCATCTAATAGGTAGTTCATCGATCACTTTACTAAAAAAACATTCGGACGGGAATGAAGCAGCAGTGGCCTAGAGCGATTAACCAGCCTCGGTTGTTTAACAGCTAGCTTTTTCATCATGGTTTGCAGTTGCTGACAAAAGACATCTGTCGTAATCTTCTGGCCAGATTTAAGAAAGCTGTAGTGAACGACACCAGCACTAGTCCACCAAACGCTCACAAGAAACTTTTTTGGAGTCAATTATCGCTTGGGGCATGGTGGCGAAGGCTCCCTGTGGCAGTCTGTTGTTCGTGGAGCTGCCGGGAGGGTAACCCCTGCTATGATTTACGGGCCTCCACGAATGTGGTTGGACTCTTAGGGGTAGTGGTTGTACTCGCTTGATAGGGGATATTTGTGTTGTCCGACGTTGCGGCTGCGTCCGGGGTTGAACAGGACCAATGGGTCCTATAGCATCACCGGCGTGGAAGTGGTATCGCGATCTCCCTCCTGGTTCGGCAGGGTTCAGCCATTGCGATGAGCGCTTCCGATTATCGTACAGGATTCACTTTTCATCACAGGTTTAAATATTTAAATATGTTTTATTCGATTTAAAATCCCTTCATTATTGTGCCAGTTGAGTAATGCAAAGCAGCAGTCATCGCGCGTTTATTGATTTGCTTCACTCTATTCGTGAGGTAGGGGCAAGTAGTGTACCTTTGAACAAATCGCTATAAAGTGACTTTGTATTTTTATATCTTAATAACCATTTAACATACTAGAATAATATATATATCATTGGATTCGCAATAATGTTATTTATCAAATATATATTTTTAGTTTCAGAAAATCTCAAAAACCCATTTGATATAATAATTTAAGTGAAACATTAATATTTTGTTCACAGGTACACTAATGTGTTTACCTTCGAACACCATGATGTGTACCTTCGAACATAAACAGAGATTCAGGAAACTCAAACAAAACGCACCCAGATGTATATTAGAAATTTATTTATAAAATAAAATAACTCTAAAAATAAATATAAAAAGTCATGCAAATATGTAGCTATTATAAAAACAATAAATTTAAAACATTTTACGTGAATTTATTATATCAAACAATTGTTTGTAATTCGAGCAAGCGTTTCAATATCTACAGGAGAGTCCGAGTTTGTAGAATCGTGTAAAATTTTAAAACGTCTATGACACAGAAAACCATCATTATCTTCTTTGATGGGAATGTTATGCCTATGAAGTTTTGGAATACATGATTCATGAAAATAACACTTACATGCATCACATATGATTGCTTTGCTTTTGTCACAAAGTTTTTTGCATTCGCTGCAAGTAATCAAAGTGTCCTGGAGTATTTTTATATTTTTACTGGTTGTCGGCAAATTGTCTTGCTTCTTCGTGGTCTTTGCTGCTATTTTAAGTTTTGGTAGTTTTCGTTGTTGTATTTCCAGAGTATTTTTAAGAATCTCTAATTTCTCAGGAGTGTCAGTTAATACTCTGGTTTTTCCTTGCTTTCTACCACCTCGAACCTGGTTTAATTTTCTAGGTGGATCCTTAGGAAAAGGACGAACCACTTCAGGAGTAATTTGAAAATCAATTATATTTTCCTTTCTCTTCGCCTCTTCCTGATTGTGATGTTGGGATAAGGCTGGTTCTTCTTGTTTGGGTGTTTTATCTTTGTTATTGACAACTCCTGGTCTGTCAGTAACAGATGAGGACAAAAAGTCCTCATCGGTAAAAATGGTGTCAGAAAAGGGACATATTCCAGTAGCTCGGAAACCGTTTGTTATATTTTTTTGGAATAAATGTTCCTTTTCGGCATTCTTCAACAGCTTTATCCAAGTGTTCATTAGAAATTGGATTTCTTTTTACACCAGTTTTGCTCCTCGGCACTGAAAAAAATACTGTATAACACCTACATAATAATAATAATTTATTTGTTGTGCTTAAATATTTTAAAATTTCAAAAAGATTTGCACTATGTGGCTAAAAATATGTAAAAAAAAGAGAAGAAAGAAAATAAAATAAACAAAGAACACATTATTACATATATAACTACACATTTAACGTTGTGTGTACCTTAGAAGGGAGTATCGTGTGTACCTTCGAACTGTTCAAAGGTACACGCACAACTCTGTTCAAAGGTACACGCAGACCATAAATACAATGAATCGTCAGTTTAAATATTTTGAGGTTATGCATTTCAAAACAAAATGCTACATAATGTAGGGTATTAACTAAAGCCCCAGGTTAATAAATAGAATTCATAAATTATGTACATTAAATTGTGTAAAACAAGTACAAAATATTGATGAAAAACTTACTTTTTGCATCAAAATTCTTCAAAGATAGTTAATAAACCCACGCTGTAAACGAAGCACTTGACGTTAAAACAGTGTTGCTATATTAGGAAAAACTTTGTAAATACAGTGTTCCCCTAATTAATTAATTTGCAATTTACGAGTTATAGAGATTGTTTGAAGGTACACGCGTTCGAAGGTACACTACTTGCCCCTACCCACCTT
Source organism: Molanna angustata (assembly GCA_963576475.1). Classification (NCBI taxonomy): domain Eukaryota; kingdom Metazoa; phylum Arthropoda; class Insecta; order Trichoptera; family Molannidae; genus Molanna; species Molanna angustata. Next base: position 9,001,932 of record OY754973.1, read on the forward strand.
TAAAGCTTTTTCACCTTCTCAATTTGCTTCAAGTGAAATAAAACAGTTTTATCACTAACACCGCAGCCTGCAGCTAACTTGGACGTGGTTTGCGATGGATCCGCTTCCACAATAGCCTTCAATTCTTCATTATCAACTTTGGTCTACGGCCGTCCAAGGGGCTTGTTCTGTAGGTCGATATTTCCAGAACGAAAACGTATGAACCAAAAACGCACTGTGTTTTCTTTTGCGGCACCGTCGCCATACACATCATTAATCCTTCGAGCCGTTTCTTCAGCACTGGTGCCACGGTGGAACTCGTACTCGTAAATAACGCGATATTTCAAGTTTTCCATTTTGTAAACTGAGTGACGCAAAGAAAAAAAAACAAGTGAGGAAAAACAAATGAATTATAATTTTAGAAACATAAATACATGAGTAAATAGCTGTATAAATTTGAATTTGGAATTCCTAACCAAAGGGAAGATATTTGAGATCAAAGTTGCCAGTACGGCAAAACGCCAATTTCATATTATGTAAGGACCTAAATATGATGGAGTATGAGTGAGATTTGCTGACCACTGTCAAGAGACGCAAAGCTGTATACTTTGGCCACATATTTCCGCGGTGATGAATATGCCCTTCTGAAATTCAAAGTAGATGTAAAGATAGAGGGAAGATGAGATATAGGACGTTAAAGAGCATCGTTGCTTAAAAATCTCAGGCAGTGGTAAGGTATTCCGGATGCGACGTCACTCATTAGGGTGGCGCAAGATAGTGTTGAATTTGGTGAGCTGGTCGCCAATCTCCGTACAACCTCCGAAAACAATTAATTGGTACATAAATATAAACACCTGTGCAAATAGTTTTATTAGGTGAGAGGAATCTGGATTTTGTAAGAAGGATATCGGCTGTAGAAACCCAAATAGATGTACTAAAGAGATGGAGGGACAGCTGGACCTCAGCTTCACAGGAATAGCTTTCTCGAAAAATAGATCTACGATCTAATATAAGAAGAAGAAGAAGTAGTAGAAGAAAAAAAATCTCTTCAAGAACTTGGTTTCATTAAGGGAAATTTTCAAAAAGGTTTATATCATGTATTTCCAGAATGAGATTTGGTCACTGTTCAATTGCCTCCCATCTGTATTGAATTAAGGTTTTAAGTAGTCCTCTTTGTCAGTGTGGTGAGGAGCATGAAACAATTGGTCAAGTATTTTTTAACTGTAAAAACGATTCCAATTTCAAAAGTATATACAGATTACTCATCAAAATAAGTCATCAATCTCCACTTTTTTCCAAAATCTTTTGCCCCTCCAAAATTCTCGTGTAAGGTCTGTCATTTCAAAATTTATATTTATAATCTAAACATATATATGATCAAAAATAACTTTCCTAATAAACAGTAAACATTAAATTGACACAAAGCACTCTTTTCAGGGTGAAGTGCCTAGTAAAAAAAAATGAAAAAAGAAGAAGAAGAAGAAGATATCGGCTGAAAAACAAATATAATCATAAACAAACCTATAGTCATCGTTTCCGGGGATGCCTTAAGTGCTGGGTTATGGAAAATACAACAAGCAAAATAATACTTCACATAATTTATCAATGAGGTTTACCATCCATTGTGAATGTTGCCTTTTTAGGTGATTCGAAGCTTGTGTGTATAGATACATGTCCCATGTTTCCTTTTATGGGGAAATGTTCACCCGCACACCTGTCGCAGGAAACCCTACATTGTGGGATATGTCGTGATGGTATGAGTGTAAGAAAAAGGTCATTTTTTTCTCCGATTGAAAACATATCAACAAAAAGGCGATCTGATTCAACATAATATAATATGATTTAAAATACTCCCCAAAACCATTGGCAGAATGATCCTTAAGAGCGGTGAATAAAAGAAAGAGACAACACAATTAAAAATATGTTCTCTGTCTCAGGAAACACAACCCAGATAATAGAAAATTGGTACTAAATACGTGACACAATGTCACCACAGATAGGATTATGATACATGCATAGTGACCTACTTAAGAGATAAAAAAACAATGACTAAGGATAGTGGTAAAATGTGACTTATCAAATATGGTTGGCTATCTTTCAGGTATGGGAAAAACACCGGTAACCGCTGACTTTTATACCTGTAGGTTTATCCAATAACCCGATATAAGTTATTCATACCGTTTGTGATAAGAAGCTATTGCATCATACTTATATTGTGTCATATTTGAGGTTTCGTTATGTTACATATATTATTTTAATGAACGATTTATTTTTTATGGATGACCAACTGTCCCTTCGTCTTTATGGTGGTCATCCGTACCTCTTTATGGACCATTTTTATTTTTCAATTATTTTATCTCATATTTTTTCTTGAAGCAATACCATGTACGTAAAACAGGTTGTCACGTGGTTATAAATATTGGTATAATTTTCGCCAAACATCTTGAACGAGCTTCCGGTTGCGCAGATCGCAAATTTGTGTCTTTTTGGATCGTTGGTTTACGTGCAAATCGCCCCCCTTCTCGTCTAAAAGTTCAAGATGTTTGGCTACAACTAACTAATGCCCATATTGGTAATTACTTTCAAAGAAATTACGCGGGTTTGGTTGGTTAGGTTAAATGAAAAAATAGGACATATATAGGGACGGTAAGACTGAATATATTCAAAATAGTTGCATGTAACACATGAGATACAACTGCTGATAGCTATAGTATATATAATCGAAGAATACGTACCAATCTTTATGTATTAAAGACATTTTGTTTTCCAACTTAAATCTTAGTCCCGTGTAAGATAATTGTATGCAGTCGAAGAGTTTTTGCATGGTTTTTCCAACTTCGAAGTCAAAAAACACCAACTTAGAGGCTTCGCAGCATATATGTTAGATACATGGATTTATTCAGAATTTGGAGTAGAAAATTTAGAATGTCTGTTTGTGTCCTTTCCCCTTATAACTTTTGATCCACTCAATGCAATACTATCGAAAAAAACCGAAACACCTCAACTAGATAATTTAATTTTCTATAAAAAATATTAGTACTGTAGAAGTAAATCTCTATTTTTTTTAACAATTTTTATAAAAATTGAATTTAGTGACGACATCGCTTCATACAATTTGTATGGCAGTCGCCTATACACAATATGTAAGAAGACTTAATAGTTTGATACTTAAATCTCCAAACATACATACATACCATCATGCTGTTTTCATATTCCGGGTAGGAAAAAAGGACTGACCTCCATACTATCCTATCTTGACATACATACCTACATGTGTTGTATAGAAAACAAAATATCTTATAATATTCAATAATTTGGATTTATGGGTTTATAGTTTGGTACTTATTCTTCAACTATACATATTATCGCTATCGACAGTTGGATCTCATGTGTTACATGCAACTAGTCATAAATAATGTTAACTGATGTCAATTGACATATTAAATACCACGGAAACAAATAGAAGACAACATGCACTATAAATGTCAGAGCGTTTCTCACCCGACACCTTTATCGAGCGTTTGGTGCGTACCTACACCTGATAATCTGAACGCCACAGAGTGTCTCTCGAGCGTCTGTTTCCGGTTATTATGAACGGCTTGGAGCGTTCACTAAGCGCGCTGGGCGTTCGTTATGATCGCAACCCAGATTATACCAACCAAATGCATATTGGCACTACACGAAGGCCAATATTATTATGCCATCAGTTTCATATTAGCTATCTAACGTTTAAAAAGTTTAATATTTATATTGATCTTTTCAAACTTATTTTTTTTTTTTTTTAATATATTTATTTTTTAATAAAAAGTAATACATTGTTCTTTTCCCGCCAAACTGCAAAGCATTAAAAGTTGGTTCACGAAAAATCCTCGAAAGCAACTAGTAAATATACGCACTTTTCAATCTTTCGATTGTGACGGCTTCTAATTTGTTGTATTTCATTACGATAATGATGAATATGAACACATAAATTCTACAATTTATTTATTTTACTCCCGACAACCGTTTCGGCTTGATTATGGCCTTACAAGCCGAAACGGTCGTCGGGAGTAAAATAAATAAATTGTAGAAATATATATGTGTTCATATTCATCATTATCAACTAGTAAATATGATCTTTGAAATAGAAAAGTGAATACTTTGAATAATCTGCCCCATTGTGTTTTGGATCCCAGAGAGAGATCTCTAATATCTCGAGAATGAGATTGGGTCATTGCTCAATAGCCTCTCACCTTTATAAAATAAATATAAAAGAAAACCCTTCTTGTGCATGCGGGGCAGAATTGGAAACACTCGATCACGTGTTCTTTGAATGCCCGATGCACTACGAATATGACATCTATCCCAACTTAAAAGTCCCTCTACCAGTCAACATGTCGCATCTCTTATCACTAAACTCTCTTGCTATTTATTCCGCAATATCCAAATTTATCCTTATCAATTGTATTAATCTGTAAATCGTAACATTCAATTACTTATTTTTTATCTTTTCTTCCATTTGGCACAAATTACTCTTATAAGGGTGGGTTGCCTAATATTAAAAAAAAAAAGTGTTGACATTTTCAACAATATACTGTATTTTTTTTTGGATACAACAAAATTGTACCTATTATTATTATTATTTTAATATAGGCAATACGACCATTTATGGTCGATTTGTGCCATTTGACTATGTATGTAAGAATTTTATATAAATAAAAACAAAAAAACAGTTACAGAAAAGACAAAAAACATCTACAAAACTACCATCTTATTCTCGATGAATTTTAATATTTCTTTGTAAATTATCGGGGTAGCAATTGCGAGAAGGTGTCGAATCTTCAGTGGGAAACTGCACTTCGTTAATCGGTATAAACAAAAATATCGGTATAAACAAAATAGTATACAACTATATAATAAAATTCATTCGTGGATATAATAAAATTCAGCCTGGGCTGCCTCCATATATAAATAAACAAAAAAATAATATCAGTCTTTCTTTCTTTCTATTAATTATATGTTTTCACCTTGAAATTTAATTATTTACGTTTTGTACCTACTTATTCAAATTGTTTTTTATTTCTATTTTCTCCTCGGCAAAATAAAAGTGACATTTCTGAATACGAAATCGTTCCTTCATTTCCAGGCACAGGTTGAGTGTTAAGTAGAAATTAACTGTCAAATTTTCAATTAACTCCGGCGCGGTCTGGAAGAAAGGAGAGAGAAAAATGATTAAGAAGAGGATAGGATAGTATAGGTGAGTGGAAGAAAGAGAGGACCTGTCAGGAGGGACAATCGGTGGAAATTTTTCCATTCCCCTTGACAGCCAGTTTTATTCTTTCACCTTTCAGTTTTCTCCAACCCTCCTCTCTTAAAACCTACCCCCTCGCCCTTATGCGTAGGTATTCCCAAATTATACACAAATTATTTGCACCTATAAATATGATTTTGAAGAAAATATTTTCTATAGGAAAGTAAGTACAAACAATTATTGTTTGATCTTAATTGGGTTGGAAAAGTTATAGGTTACTTAAGGTTATATTGAATATATAAATAAAATTAAATGAAATACAGTAAAAATACACAATTCAAAAATATTATTGTTCATTACCAGAGTACAAGCACTCTTGTGTAAAGTAGATATTTCAAAACAAAAGTAACAAAATACTATACAAACAATTATTGCTGTACAAAATGAAGTAATTATAATTTACAAATCAGACGAATTTAACGAGGCTCTTATATTTCTTTTATTTTTATTTTGAATTCATTATATTCAGTTGCTAGTCTCAAATCTGTGCTGTGCAAAACTTGTATGCGTTAACGCGGTACACAATATTATTGACCCGTTATATATTTTCTATTACTCTCCACACATCCTACATAGCGCGACCTTCCTTTGTCTTTGTGTATTTTAAAGAGTACATTTTTTCAAGTATTTTTTGAAAGACGGTAAATATATTTTTACCGTCGTTCTTCTTCGAGGTCACAGTCTTGAGATGCGTCAAGCACCAAGCATGGCTCCATATGTCTCTGTTATCTGCTAGCCTCTTCATTTCTCAACAACAACAAGCAGACTCGCATGCCTACGTGTGGCATCGTCATACATTCCGCAAGTTTAGTGAAAATCAGTTTGATTTCGATTCGAATTCGTCGTATTATTTTCTTCCATTATTCTTTTGTTAATTTTTAAAAATGCTTACACATTTTTTGTCTATATTCGTGGCATTATGACATAAAAGATAATGCACTGTAATAAGAATCTAAACAATCTAGGTTAAAATACTGCATTAAAGTTCAATGTGGTTGATAGAATATATTATATTTCTGTTAAAAACTCATTAAACTCAGTACTCAGTAAACATTAAAAATAATTATGTAGGATAAAAAAACCACGTGCATTTGTGAATCTTTCTGAAGTTTGATAAAAATGAAAATAACTCACCTCGTAAGATCTTTCCGGTTTTTAAGATACCTCAATAAATAATGATACTGTCAATTGGACTCTATAAATTTTCTTATTTTAAGGCTGCCAAATTAAACGTCAATCAAACCTTTGATCAAGTGATCATTGTGCTATTCATGTAGGTGGAGTCTTTTGGAGATTATTTCTCCATTGTTATATAGTACTCCTGTAACTTACAAGCCTTTTGTTAGCTTCCAATACCTTCTCGTAACAATAGCCCCAATTATCAGGTCGTAAATTCTGCAAAAGATTTAATTGAACCTAGAATATAATAAGCTGATTTAAATCATTTATATTTTACAACACAGTAAACTCAAAATAATTTGACAATAATATAAATAACAAATCAAGATCTAAACAAAATACAGTTTTTTTTACGATATTATTTCAACTATATGACAATTTTGTACATAAAATATATTGAAATATATTTACTACGAACAAATATTTAGTGTAAAACTCCGCTTCGTAATACAAGTGTTACTTTATACGAAGGTAAGATAAAGAAATTAATGTTAATTATTCAATTATTTACTATAATGTTTTTAAAAGAATTTAAATATTGAATAAATCAATAAATAAAAAATATTAAAATACTCTTGTACGCCGATATTCCTTCAATAACCTCCGATTCTCTTAATTTTCTCATTAGGTAGGTACTCTGGTCGTTTTATTCAAATAATAAGTATTTTTTTTATTAATTTATTATTTTTGATATTTTTATACAAAATAAATATAAAAATCGTGAAGTGGAGGCCTTTTTACCACTTGGCAATTTCATTTAACCAATCTCAGGTTACAAATTATAGGTATGTACAATAGCAAAAAGATTGATGACGAAAATAAGAAATAAAAAATACATTAAGATTATTTGGAAGAGAAAATTATAATATTATTGTTCACACCTTCAAATCACTTAATAAAAAACGTTGAGTGTAATTCTTTGTTTACCGATTCCAAGCTTTGAAAAATTCCACTCCGAATTCCCCTCGCAAGTCTCGTTACCCATTTAACATTTTAAATGAGAAATTAAAAGCCGTGAAATATGAAGGTAAATTCTTTCTGCTGATTTTCAGCAAATTGAATATCCTGGAATGTCCCTGACATCTATCCACTCTTTACGTTTCTCTGAAGAAATTTCATTAAATATTTTTAATAACTTTCCATTTCAATGTCTGAAAGAATTCAGGTTGGATAATACAACCGATACCTTTGGTATATTTTTCTTAACAAAATTATGTTTTTGTTTTTTTTTCGAGTACTATTTAGATGTTTTTCCTACAGTAAAATTTTTCATTTACCTGATTTATTTGTATACCAATAATTTATAACAATCTAAGTAAAAAAAACATGGTGTCGAAATGTGTTCACTCGGACGAATATATAAAACAACAGTGTATGATCTAATGATTAATAGAGACAAATTCTGGTACCTATATTAAAATAATTATTCACATTGAATACAGAAGGGTTGACAAGAGTTGGAGTGAGAAGGAAAGGTCAACTAATGGCACGATATATATAATATTCAAAATATTATTGATAATTATAATATTAAATCGTTTATTTGAAATTATAATGTTCTTTGTAAGAAAAAAAATATGTCTGTACAATGATGTACAGTTAAAAGACTATTGCTCAGCTGCACATTACCAGGTTTCCCTGGAATGATGCTGATTTTAAGCAATGCCTTGAGACTATAAAAACTATAAAAAATTAAGTGGAATAGAAAGAGAGAAAAAAAATAATATGTATTATTGCTCATTTGAGTTTTTAATTAACTGCTAATACTACTGGCATCTTTTTTGATTCAATAACCATACCTTTCGGTGTTTTTAAAAACTGCAATGCACGATCACGTATATACAATTTTGAAAGATGGACGACATTAAGTCTGAATAATATATCACAATTAATGCATTGTGTAATGTATATCTGCTAAAAAGGCGTTTGATTATCTTTGCCTACCATTCGGCATAGCTTTGTGGCTAGAAAAGAAAAAATATACTTCATAAATTCCTGGTCGTCACTATGTTAAGACAGAAAAAATAATCTTTGTTAATTATCGTGTGAATATTTTTTATTTGGTAAAATTCCATAATAAATTTAAGGGAACAAAAACAACATTGTGGTATTGGTAATGTCCTCATACAACGAAGTAGATATGGAAAGAGTAAAATAAAATCATAAAATCACAAAAATCCAAGACTGATCCAAACATAAAACAGGGATTATCCTGTTTATATTTGGATATATTGGAGAGCACTAACACTAATTGACAACAAAACATACGAGTCTTTATTATTTATTTACCTTTTATCACACTATATTTAAAATGACAATAATAGGAAGGTTACTGCTAGGAAATCCTGTTCTAGAGCTAGCAGTTTAAATTTTTTTTTTGACAATTATATGCTTTGTATGTATATCCTTCCATTGTATATGTTTTTAGTGTTTTATTATTTACTTTTATGATTGTTTGTTTATTTTTTGAATATTGCTTCACGGGCAACTAACAGGTACTATGTCAAATATTTATTTAACACGCATCCAATAACAAGTTGCTGCATTCTGAAGACTTACAATATTAATCGTCTCAACGATTCAGACTGAAAACACAATTAAAAACTGTGTCTCCACCGGGAATCAAACTCGGGACCTTTGGATCAGCAATCAGATACCCAACCAACTAAGCCATGAAGTCTGACATGTCAAACTCTATTGTTGTCAAACCTCTCTTTATTTAAAAAAGGCATGTCTATTATAATTAAATAAACAAATTGTTTTAATTTCTTTTAATATATCTATACATTTTTTGGACTTGGTGCATTACTGAATTGCTATTTCACTTCCATCAAACACCAACATCCTTGGATGTCTAAGATGGCTCCCGACAAATTTAAATATTAACAAATCTAACGATGTCACTTTTTTGCGGGGAGAAGAATCTCCCCTCACGGTGGGCAAATTGGCCGTGAGACAGCCACGCGAGATTGTGTGTAATACGATTTGGTTAACAAATGGTACGAGCCCCATAGGAGTGATAACTCCTCATCTGGATCGCTTCGGAGGCTGCGCCCGATGCTGTTATACACGTCTACTGGAGGTGGTTCGTTCGATCGTGAGACCTCAAAGAAACCTCTCAGAGTTCCCTGTCCAATTATTTTTAAGACTCGTCTTTCACACATACACTTAGCTAGAATCTCTACCTTTAACATGGGGTCCAGTTTTTAATCGCTTTTTAAACAAGAGTCTTTTTATTGCTAATCAGATGGCTTGCTATTATGAAGCCTTACTCTTGATACTTAAATCCGATCGAAATTTCAAATTTTCTCCTAGAAAATACCTAGATACCGAAACTGTTCAATAATCTAGTATTGAAAGTACTAAGTATGTACTGAAATGTAGGTACTGAGTAGTGTACAATGTACAAATAATTGTTAGTTAAAAAAATATAAAAGAATTTTCCATTTAATTTACTTTATTTTCACTGCTTTGTTTTTAAGTTAGTTTATTTTCATTGTTTTTGTTCTGATTCGTTTTAAATTTTCATCTTTTCTTTTTGATTTTGCTATATTTTAAATTGTTTTGTTTATTTTATTTATTGATTTATTTTATTTTCATTGCATGATTTTATTTTTCTTTTTGATTTACTTTATTTTTATTGCTTTATTTATTTATTTTTTGATTTTATTTATTATCATTGCTTTGTTTTTGAATCGCTTTATTTTATTTTATTTTAGATACACTTTATTTTTTAAAAAGTGATATGATTTTATTTTTATTGTTTAAGTGTATAATTTAATTGTAGAGTAACTCACTGCATTACCAAACTGTTTTTACAAACAGTAAAATTTTATGTAAATTTTCCAATATACGCCCTTAATAGGGCATTTACAATAAATACAACAATGTAGGCACAACCAATATGATTTTATTGTATTGTATAATTTAACTGTAGAGTAACTTAGAGCATTCCTAAACTGTTTTTACAAATAGTAAAATCTTATGTAAATTTTACAATAATTATAAATGAAGTGAAATAAAATATATTGAGTTATTCCACAAAGTATTCAAATATTGTTGTGTATTTTTTTATCATTTTCATTATTTTTTACTATGGAAACTAATTTAATTTAAAAACTAAATAATTCTTCAATACCATTTTATGAAAGTGATGTGTGTTTTAGAAATTTGTAAAAAAAATATCAAATTTTGAGTTTCCGGAGCATGGGATCACTTTGAAATATTTGACAGTTATTAAAATTGAGAAGCATTATTCAGATATCCTTCAAAATCTTATGAAATCTAATCGGGTATAAGATATTATAAAAAAAATACAAAATTTGAAAAGACACAAAAGAGTAATTTAGTCTATAATCGATAAAGTAGAATAAACACGCCATTTTCATAAGCACACACACAGTGATGAAACTTTCAGAATACAATCTCAGCATGACACTTAAAAATTGCGAATTCATAACTCACCACTATATCCCCTTGGGGTAGTGAAGAGTAAAAATTAACATTACATTATTGAACACTATCCACTAATAACTTGTTCTAGGTCGTGGTATGGAAGCAAATTTAAAATTCTTAGAAAGTTCCAGGTTTGGAAGGTTCGAGAGAGTAACTTCATAGAAGTGGTGTATACATTTAGCGCCGATGTGAAGTTAGCTGTGGTAGGTAGTCTATAGCTATATGGCAGCGGTGGCGGTGTAAAACTTTCTTGTTTTCCCGTCTAGAATTAATGGCATTTAAATTAGGTTTTTATTTACCCATTTTCTGTCGGTAACACAAGATTAAGATGTAAATGGCTTCACGGTATGTTCTTGCGAGACATTTTGTGAATAGAGGAGCGTATGCTTCAAAGATTAGATGCTAATGTAAACTTGGAACGGTGACTACCCACAGACCTACCTTGTGGATCTTTCCAGAAGATCTCTACATTTTATAATACAAACATTCTACAACATAACATTTTAGGCATTCTTAAAGTTGTACTTACAAGGATAGTTTGATGTGTATCTTTCAATTTGATAGGATATCGTTATTGTCTAAGAGATAGCAACGTTAAAAAATAATTCATTTTTAATTGCTGTTTTTTTATATTCCCTTAATTATTGAGTAAAGGTATGAAAGAGGTTAGTCTGGCAAATTTATTTTTCCATTTGGTAGGATGCCGTTATAGTCTTTATAGAGATAGCAACGTCAAAAACAACACATGTTTAATTTGTGCTCTTACATATATCATCCTGAAAAAAAATTTTCTTCAGTAAAACATTTAATGTGTCCTTCCCCCCCCCTCTCATAACTTTTGATCCGCTGAATTCACAGAACCCATAATTCAGAATATATAGATAGTTATAGGCCTACAACTCTTTTGTACTCCGAATTTTGAATTTTCGTTTCAGACAGGGGTTATCAACTTTTGAATTTTAACTTAATTTTTACATATATCTCAAATACCATAAAAGCTAGAAAGCTGTAAATCGCTATAAATATAGACAAATACAAAACCTCAAAGTTCCAGAGTTTCTCCAAATTTGTGTGTTTAACTGCCTTTTTTTCCATTTTTTATGATATCGAAAAAAACCGAAACACTCCAACTACAAATTTTAATTTTCTATAAAAAATATGAACATTGTAGCAGTACTCTCAAACTTTTTTTAACAATTTTTATTAAAATGGTATTTAGTGACGATATCGATTTTTACAATTTTTATGGCAGTGGCCTATACATTACATATATCTAAGCAGACGTTATATCTAAGTTTGATACTTAATCTCCAAACATACATACATACCATCGTGCTGTTTACAAAAACAGACTGACCTATACACTATCATATCCTGACATACATACCTACATGTTTTATATAGAAAACAAAATATCTTAGTATACACTACACAAAATATCTTATTCAATGTCAATGTTCACTTTTACCCTACGAGAGGATGTCAGGATTTTAGACTTCCAAAAACAAGATTTACATGTACCCACACAAAATATTTGATAATATAGGTCTCAAAATGTATAATAGTTACTACCAAACATGAAATAAACCACAAGTCTTGTCACCTTTCGTAGTCTAGGTGCTGAATAAATAATTCAAAACTATTAATGTTCTCTATAGTTTAACATGATGTTTTTTTTATAATTTAATGTCATACTCTAACCATAAATATTTGTTTGAAATAATATTTTATATTTTTTGTTTAAACGGTATTCATTTTTATATATGTTTTTACATCTAAATAAAGTTTATTACTACGCATGTTCCACCTAAGAATTTGAGGTTCGAATAGTTGATTTTTTATTTTTTGGTGATAGCGTCCTAAGATGTCACTTATTAAGTTGTATAATAATTGTATGTTTTTATATGAATTTGTGGGAATGGTTGTCATGGCCTTTTTCATGAGGGTCACGCTAAAATTAACTCTTGATATTATATTGACCTTTGGTCATTGAAGCGCAAATAGATTTTTATTATACACAATCAAAATATTTGGATTGAAATAGGTATTCCCTTTTCCTTTGATGGGCTTGACAGTTAGCGACTATATGTTATAATAAAACCTCGGGTTGAATGACGTCATGACTCTACTCTGTAACGTTGAAATTTCATTTGATACGGTAATGATTGGTGTTGTTAATATTTATATTATGATGTTTTTTGTTTCATGCGTCAGCAGTATTTATTTTTTTATTACACATCAAAAAGATCACGGAAATGGTTTGACAAAAACTTTGAAGTAATATTTGAGAGATTTGAAACAATTTAAGATTTTTTAGTTTGCATCATAAGTTTTCCGTTTTGTATAAAGTCAAATTTATGACCACAAAAGTCACTCTCCATATTTTGCAAAATATAAAATAAAATAGACAAGTGCGGGCGCGCTGGATTAGTAATCCAGACAATGCTGGTTCGAATCGCATCCCAATGGATTTCGTTCACCTATTGCACAAACATTTATGCTTAATATAACGTATGGGGGCGTATAGATAATTAATTGTTATTTATACCTACATTCATCATCAAAAGTCTCAATCCTGCGGATTGGTTTGCAGAAGAAGTCTACATCTCGCTTTCCACTTCTCTCTATCTTCTGCAGCCCTCTTCAGCTCAACATAATAATTTTCAATGTGGTTAAACCTATGCTATCTGCATCCACCAACACCTGCAATGCATATAGGGACTGCCCCATCAAAGAACGCTAAGAGAGCGACCATAAAAATGCATAGCATGAAAATTAACTCATGGAGCCCTCTAGATTTTTTTTTATACACAAAAATGGATTTTGGTATATGTATGTTTATATGTGGCCGATAAGCTCCTATACCGTCCATTCGATTACGACGAAACTTTAGGGATTTAACAGGGCACATCTGAGAAAGTTTTTGAATTTTAAATTTAATTGTTTATCTATTTATTAGATATCTCCCACAAAATTTTTCGAACAAATGTTCAATTTGGAATTCATTCAAGGAACGGATGGCGTGTTAAAAAGAAAAGTGACGGAAGGGACGAAATGGTCTGAAAGTATTGGTGGACTCAGGGGACGGAAGGGACTGAGGAGACTAAATAAAATAAAACATATAGATTATAACAGATCAAACATTTAACAATAAATAGAGGTAAATCATTATACCCAGGCAGGACAACATCTGCTGTTTTGCTAGTTCCATATAAAACTACATACGTTGAGTAAATACGATTTGGGGATTTAGCAATGATGCGAGTTTAGACTTATCTCCACATAGATATTTTATAAATTACAATTTTAATGATAACTGGAACTAGTTTGACGACGTAATATTTCGGATTTATGTCTAACTATTTATGTTAGTTAATCGTTCAATTTAATATTTGTCAAGACATCAAGGGATTTTAGTGTAGCAAATATTAAGCTCTTGATTGAGGTATCAAAGAACAGCTTAGCAGCAACACCGGATGTTATTTGTCTCTTAAACCTGCTGGAGATGAGAAAGAATTGTCCTTCAAGATGTATGTTATTGATGTCTTGTGATGTCGCTACTGCATATTTTATATTTTATTACTAACCTATTTGATTGGACAAAACGTTTGAAGTAAGCTCATAAAACATTAATAAACTGAAAGTGAATATGTAGGTAATTACAAATAAACTTGTATTAATTTATATATTTAACCTATTATCAAAAAAAAATACCGAACTGTAATTTTATGAATGAAACATTGGATTTATTCCCTGTCGGGATTCAACGATGTTATTATGACATTTTTTTAATATCTCAATAGAGACGAAGTTGAAATATTAAGGGAGATCCGGGAAAAAATATCTTAGTTGTTGAAATTTTCAACCTTAAATCATGTTTATTTCCAAATTATTTAAAGCTTTAAATTGCTTATTTATTTTATTTATTTATTAATTTACAATTTTTTGGGAGACTAACAGCTATACATTACAGTTTTACATTTAAGATAATATAAACAGTCACTTATAAGTCTCCGCTGATAAGCCATACCATCAGTTGCAGGATGAAAAATACAACATCACAATATATTGTGTTTCTGTAATAGATAATGTTTCATCCTGCAGCCGAGGTAAACATAATATTACTTAAAAACATTAAATTACATAAAAAAAGTTCATATTCACAAACAAATCACATATCATTAAGGAATTTAGCACTAAGAACATTTCTCGCTCCTGTATACTACACTGGAATACGTCAAATTCTGGTGAGTTAATTATTGAATTATTTATATTGTTACAAACACGCCAAAGAAATGAATTTTGTCGATAATTAGTGGATACTTGTTTTAACAAGAATATGGGATTATGGATGAATAGTATTTTTAATATGAGTAAATTTGAGTCGATGATTCGTGACTTCTATCTGGCTAAAACTTCTCTTTTAGAAGACAGGAAAATAATCAAAGACACGAAGTGGTTTATCGTCTCCCGTAGTCAGTTGATCCATAAACTTAAATTTAAATAGCCATCCGTTCACCTGTTCATATCTTCAAGCTGGAAGTTCATATCTTAAAGCTAGGTATAATAAGAAGCTATTTATATGTTATTATTTGTGTCTGCCCATGCTACTGCTGCTGCGATCTCTAAATCAGTCTTTAATTAGCGACATTTATAACTGGGAATTTTCGTTTTATTGGATACATGTAGCTTAGTAGGTCAATTTTATTGATACGGATTACTTACAATCACGCCACGAAGACATCATGCAGGGAAATCAGACCGCCATTATTTTGAATGAATTAACTTCATATAAGAAATTCATTCTTGAAATTCGAAATGGAATTTCTGGACTGGATGCTCAAAATACATTCACCAATGTACTGGAATAGGCTTAGTACAGATTCGACTCGTAAAACTCAATTTTATTTATAAAGAAATTGTCTTTTAATCATTTATCTTGTTTTAGTTTGAAGTAATCTTTATTGTTTTGATTTATACATTAATTGTGTATATCTTGGGCTTACGGATGCATACAAATATGCACACTAAATTACCTTATAATGTATGAAACACGAAAAATATCGTGTATCACCAAATCTGTGATAAAATATATTTTTTCGTAAAGATAAAGTTTTTTAAAAAAAAAGCAAGAATAATAATTAAAATAGTAAGAACTCAGCCGGTTGATTTTCATAGTATCTTTCGATTGTAGTAAAAATCTACTTCATAGGCCATAGTTTTTTAGTTCCTTATAATAATAAAAAGTTTTTTTGAACTAATTTTAGAAGAAAAGTATATAACAAATTCAAATTTCAAAAAACTCGCGCAATTAAATTGTGAAATACATCAATTATTATCTATGTCTTTGAGTATACATGTATCTATTTAGTGTCTATGTACATTGCCATTATATTCGAGTCAGTCAAGAAATAAAATCCCACACGTCAGCACAGAGTTTTTATTCCAATTTTAAAGACCATGTTTATGATAGTCAATTACATTGTGGTCCTTCGAGCCGAATCACAATGTAATTGACTATCATAAACTTGGTCTTTAAAATTGGAATAAAAACTCTGTGCTGACGTGTGGGATTTTATTTCTTGACTGACTCGAATATAATGGCAATGTACATAGACACTAAATAGATACCATGTATACTCAAAGTCATAGATAATAATTGATGTATTTAACAAAAATATATTTTTAAAATAAACTGCTCTTTATTTCAAAGACGTATCTTTAATTTGACTGCATGTACAATAAAGTGAACAGTGGCGTGTTTAGTGCCAGGCAATTTCTTCCAACCAACCAAAGCAACGTGAGGCTATACTTCTTCTTCGTGCCATAATATCAGGTCCTCTCGACGTTGGCGATTATTGCTGAGAAGGCATTTCTATCCGCCATAATATCATAATTTACTATTTAGCCTATCATAGACTCTGTCAGTTATTTGTGGAATTTATGTACCATTTTTGTAGAAATACTTTATAATATAATAATAATAAATAGAATTTTTAAAGCGCCGTTCAGTGATACAAGATCTCTCTATGGCTCTACGAAAGAAGGCAGTCTTAAGAAGTGTACCAGAGGTGACATTGCTCTGAGCTCCACGTATATCTATGTTATGGGGCAATTTATTCCATTTTAAAGGCCCGTTCACACTGAACCCGCTCAATATAAGCTGTCGATCTCAATGTAAGCTGTCTTCCTGATGGAACTTCTTTTGACACAGTTATTGAATGTAAGCCATTCAGGGGGGCAAGTCTGGTTGACCGTCGAAATGAAAACCCTCCTTGTTTACCTATATCATGGATATAATTATAATATGGAGTTATACAAAATCTTGTCATCCATACAATAATTATATCCATACCATACCATACCATCACGCCATTTCCCTATTTGGGGTAGGCAGAGAGAACCGAACGCCAGACTCCTCTCTCTTGACATACATTCCTCGCTTCATTCACGTCCATACATCGTCTCATACACGCTCTTCTATTATTCTTACTTCTTACATCTCCATCTTTCAAAATCCCATTTATGTGATCGTGCCAACTCTTTCTTGGCCGACCTCTACTTTTCATTCCTCTTTTATCAGCCTTGTATACTTTTTTTGTCAGACGGTCATCACTCATTCTTTCTATGTGGCCGAACCACCTTAGGGCATTTATTTTCATCTTACTTACGATATTTCTTTCAATCATACATTCTCGTCTAATATCCTCATTTCTTATTCTATCATACATCGTTTTACCACACATTCGTCTTAGTGACCTCATTTCAACCGCGTTAATTCTACTTTCATGCGTCTTCTGCCATGTCCATGTCTCACTAGCATACATTAGAGTCGGTGCGACGATACCATTGTGTACCGCGAGCTTTGCTTGCCTCGAAATAATTGGGTCAGCCATTACCGGTCTTAATGCACCATTCACTCTATTACCTGCCGTTACTCTCCTTTCAATATCTTTTTCCAATCTTCCATCACGCTGAAACATGCTTCCTAAGTATAAATATTCATCCACTTGTTCTAATTGTACATTCTCCACTCGTATCTCGCATTTTGTTTGTCTTTCGCTCTTCTCAAATACCATTACTTTAGATTTAGTTGCATTCATTCTCAATCCATTTTGCATGCATCCATCGAATACTATTTTAACCAAACATTCCAAGTCTTCCACGCTTTCAGCCATGATATGGGTAATCACTGGGGTTTTGATTTCGCCGGTCGAACCAGACTTGCCCCCCCAGAGCTTTATACATCAACAGGCATACCTTATACTCCAGTCTCTCTGAATACCTCAACCAGTGCAGTTCGTTAAGAAAATCTCTCTAATGTAAGTTTATTATTCATTCATTCATTCATCTGTGGCTCCACAACCCAGGTCGGGTCTTAGCCTCCTGCAGAGCCCGCCTTCATGACTGTCGATCCTGCGACGCATTGCGCCAGTTATGGACGCCGATGCTGTTCGCATCCTTCACCACTCCGTCCAGCCATCGAAGCTTCGGCCTTCCAACTTTTCTTCGTTCCCCCGGTGCACCATTCATGATCCGTCTTGGGACGTCCTCCTCGCTCATTCTTTGGACGTGTCCAGCCCATATGAGTCTTCCTATTCTTATTTCTGCCAGTATGGTAGGCTCCTTGTACAGATCATACAATTCATGGGCCCTGAGTCAAATTGAAAACGCTGTTCGTTATCGCCAAGCGCTATTTTTTTTTGTATGTGATTTGACGTTTGTTGTAGAAATTTTTTCTACAATAACAAACAACAAACGTCAAATCCCATACAAAAAAAAAATTAGCGCTTGGCGATAACGAACAGCGTTTTCAATTTGACTTGGGGGCATTGTTGTAAGTTTATTATAGACAGCTATTTTTCCGCCATTATTCAAACTGTTGTTTATCTGAAATATAACCGACTTAATATTAGTTTCTATTTTATGTTTATTTTTCTTTGGTAGGTAGTTACTCGACGCAGTTCATTAGTTAAATATGGCTAATTAATAGCATGAGACAATTCATTGTTGTTTCAGCTCTGAATCACTCTGTTCCAGCACACCTGATTAATGCGTTTAGTTTTATTTTAGCACTCCTGTCACCTGTAAGCGACATCTAAAATCATCTTCTACCTTTCACATTATTTTTGTGGCACAATTCAATGGAAGAGTGGCAATAATAAGTGGAGAAGATTCTAAAAATATTCATCAAGTGTCTTCTTTGTTTTCTTTACTTTTACACCGTCTATATTAATTAATTTGCGTCACATTTTGTTGGAAAAAATGTCAAATAAAAATTCAAGCTCCGGCGTCAACGAGTGAAGGTGGAAATCTTAAATTCGATAGTTCCAAATACATAAATTTCGAATCAGAAATGATAATGTTTTACAAACAGATATACATACCTAAGGCTACAATTGAAAACTATCGAACGTATTATTCTATATAAGTCTGTATAAATATTACAAAATAAGTTTTTAGGTTAAACCCACCTGAAGAAGAGAATGGGAATTCTCGAAACTGGTTGTGGAATATAAATAAAAAAAGTGGAAATTAACAAAGTTACATTGTTATTTTAAATTAAATTAAGTAATTCAAACAGACTATTATATTTCCGCAATCTAAGATCGACCTAGACCCTTCACTATACAAGACGAACTGTCGACGCTCCGAGACCAAATTAATGTCCAGAGCTCCATTGAGTTGCTTCTCTCCTAGGCATCCAACCCTCCCGTCCATGTGATGCTACCTCCTTCACCGTCATCGCCGCACGGCAGCTATTTCATAAAATATAAATAAAATATAAATTAATAGGCATGATCACTACAAGGTTCAAAAGAAAATGAGTGGGTTGTAACTATCAGTGATGACCCAATGTTAGTGAGTGTAAACATTTATTTCTTCTTCAAAAATTTACAGTCCTTGAATCCATTTTTATAAAGTCCATTTTCATTGTATAAATTTTTCAAATAATAATTATTGAAATACTTATTTACTTAACGTGTCCGGATATACTAGTCCTTCCTAGTTGCAGCAAAAACTGCTAGATCATTTGCTACAAAACAATGTGAAAAATATATTTATCTTGAATGTGAGATATAATCATGAGGTATAACTGATTTTTTTTTTAATAGTAGATAACGAAATTGGCTTGGGGTCACTTTGAAAAATTTGACAGTTAAAAAAATTGAGAAGCACTGATCAGATATCCTTCAAAATCTTATGGGATCAATGCCAGTATTAGATATACATATTTGCAAAATTTGACAAGAATTGAATGAGTAATTCAGTCTATAATCGTTAAAATAGAACGAAAACGCCGTACATAGTAGGTACATATGGTGACAGGAAAATTATTCGAAAAACAATTATTCGAATGCTCAATTGTACGAAAATCAATTTTACGAATGGCAATTATTCGAATCACATTTTTTCGAAAAACAATTTTCCGAACACACAATTATCAGAATTTACAATTGTTCGAATTTTTATGACGTCATGTTGGTAGTATTGTGAAAGGAATAAACCATAGATTTTTATTATAATATACTAGATGTCGTAGTTAGCAAATTTTGTATGAATCGAAGTGAGGCATTTTTCCGGGGGATTTTTGACGTTGTAGTTTTTACGTAATTGTTTTCGGATTTATTTGTCGTAAAAAACACTTTGTTAATTTAGATTTAGAAAAAAGTTATTTAAGATGTGTTGAAATGTAAGGAAAACTGAAATATGTTAATAACCAAAACGTCAAACGCGCGATATTCCATGACTCACTTTTACTACATCTACATAGTATAATGTATTATAAAAATCTATGGAATAAACAACATGGCGATGCACCGCGCTGTCAGATATCCTAGGATGTACACCGATTTTTTAAACCTAAACCTACAAAGCTTTGGTAAAAATAGGTTGGTTTGATTTGTTTGTAGTTATAATTGCGACTGGCGTGAGCCAGTTGCATTATATATTAAAAAAGTAACTATAATATTAAAATAAAATAACTAAATTGGTGTGAATACTAGATAAACTGTCTGTACATGATGTGTCAAAATCAAAAACTGGTGTACAAACTAGGCTATCCCGCGCTGTCAAACATCAGTTATTAAAAATGTGCAAACATACGTAGGTACCCACAATAATACAAGTAATAATAGTCTTCATCGAATATATTTTACTGGCAACAAATATGTCAAAGGAGGCAACATAATGACACAAAAATATATTAAATTCGGTCAATTGGTTTTCCAACAAATGTTAGTTCGAATAATTTGCTTTCGGATAATTGTCATTCTGATAACTGATTTTCGAAAAATTGTTATTCGTACAATTGTGCATTCGAACAATTGTGTTTCGAAGAATTTTCATGTAATCGGTACATATCACGCACACACAAATAAATTGTGATGAAACTTTCTGAATACAATCTCAGCATGATACTTATTGATAATCTGCAATAAAAAATAACCTTTAAAATTGCGAATTCATATCTCCACACTTTATCCCCATGGGGTAGTGAGGAGTAAAAAATAACTTCAACGTTCCTTCAACGTCCCATCGCGTCGTACACGAAGCCCACTTTTGTTTCACATACCGCACCGTAATAATACTTACACGAAAAACGCACCCCTCATACGTATGATGAACATTTATAATCACGAACATCTGAGTGTCGATATTTTTCTTTTAGGACCTAATCCATTTTCTGCTGCCATCAGTTCAAGTAATAATGATTGAATTTCACTGGATGATTGAAAAATCAAGATTGAACGGAGTAAACTATGTGAGCTTGCAGGTACCTATATATTCTCTCTTTCACTTATAGATGGGTCGGTGGCAGAGCGGTTAGCGCGCTGGGCTAGTAATCCAGTGGTCGCGAGTTCGAATCCTGCCTCGACCGATTTCGTTCACCTAAGCACAAGCATTTATTTGCTTATTTTAGGGAACGTAGGAAGATGTATATGTACTTGTTTAACAAGGACATATTCATTTAAAAAAAAAAAAAAAAAATAGACACATTCACACATCCTTACACTCATACGTACACACATACATACACTCATGCACCAGCATTCAGATTTAAATATTTTTCATATGTAGCTTTAAGTATGTAAGCACAGCAGTCAAAATTTATTGTTAACTAGCTTAAATGTCCCGCCGTTGGCCAAGAATGTAAAATTGTGAAAGAAAAAGCAATCGTTTTTATAATATTGTCACCCAATTATTTTGCAATATCAGACTTTGAAAAGTGGTTTGAAATTTGATTGAGTTTAAGTATTGTAAAATGTTCAAGTGATGGCCACAACCCATTCTTTTTTATATATTGCTATAAAGTGTGAATGAAGTATAATATTTATACAATTTCTGCTCGGATGGACTATGCGTAATGGTTTTAAATATGACTGTTAATCAACGTTGTAAAGAGATTGGTTTGGCCACAACCCCCATTTTTAAATATTATCATCGAAAACAAATTGTAATGTGTACCTATTGAAAATTAAGTAATTTTGGATGTTGGGATGTGGTTAAAATTTGATTAAACAAACGTAGGTACTGAAAAGATCTAGTATTGGTCACATCCCATTCGTTTTTATATTTTTTCATCAAGTGTGCATTATATTTTTGCTCAATTTGACTGAAAGTCTTCATTAACGAAGAAGAAGAAGACTTGAACTATAGTAAATAGTTTTTAATTTGAATATAAATGTTGTGAAGAGTTCAGTAATGGCCACAACCCCCATTCTTTAAATATTAGGTGTTGAAAATTATTCAAAATAGGATGATATAAATGGTTTAAATTTAATTAAACAAAAGTATTGAAAAGATTCTAGTGCAGGTTATATCGTCACATCCCACATCCCATTCATTTCATATGTATTTTCATCAAGTGTGCATATCGTTAATAATATTTCTGCACAATAGACTATTAGACTTAAAACTAACCCAAAAGACTAAATAAAAAAGAGAAAAATAAGTATAAGACTATAATAAATAGTTTGTATAAAAAACTATTCCAATGGTCTACATAAAATAAGTAAAAATACATATACCTAATAGAAGAATTAGACTATTGGAAATAGATTGTATAAAAGCTCACCCAAAGGTCTACAAAAAAGAAGAAGAAGAATATTTAGACTATTGGAAATAGTTTGTATAAATACTGACCAAAAGGTCTACCTAAAAGAAAATGAATAAGACTATTGGAAATAGTTTGTATTAAAACTCTCCCAAAAGTCTACGTACTTAAATGAAGAAGAATAATAATTAGACTAAAGGAAATAATTTTTATAAAAAAATGACCCAAATGTATACATAAAAGAAGAAGAAGAAGATGATTTAGACAATAGGAAATAGTTTGTATAAAAACTGCCCTAAAGGTCTACATAAAATTAAGAAGAAAAAGAATTAGACTCCAGGACCCGCCGCTTCAGGCCCTTCAGTACCTCCCGTCCCTTTAATCCCTCATTACGTCCCTTCCCATCAGGCCCTTCAGTACCTTCCGTCCCTTCAGGCAGTTTTATACCTCCCGTCCCTTCAGGCCCTTTAGTGCCTCCCTTCCCTTCATTACATCCCGTCCCATCAGTCGGTTAAGAAAAGTTTAAATCCAGAAACCATCCTGGAAGAACCGCGAAGAGATGAAAGAACCTTCTTTTCCTAGGATGCTCTACTTAATAGGTAAAATGACTAAATACACGAAGAAGAAGAAAAAAGTTTAAACCCAGATACCTGCGAAGAGATGGAAGGACAGTTGGACCTTCTTCTCCCAGGATTCTCCAACTTCATAGGTAAAATGACCAAAAATACACGATGAAGAAGAAGAAGAAGAAATAAGTTTAAATCCAAAAACCATCCTGGGCATACGCTCGACAATTCACCAAAGTTTCATTATAATCGGACAAACGGTTGATAAATAAATAAATAAAATAATTCTCTATAGGAAATCAGTATAGGTATATTATTGTTGATTTGTAAGTAAATAGTATTAGGTAGGTACCTACCTACAACAACCTTCTAAATAAATTCGATTCCTAACAAATTTTATTTGAATATCACATTCTTTCTGTAGCCATGGAAACGATTCGAACACGTAAGTAATATCGAATGGTTCGGATACATTTTTTGAATATGTAGGTACCTAGGTACATTGGTTTGTTCGATGCCATAAAAATGAAAATTGTCAGAAAAATCAAATATTATTTACAAATTATGCAATTTTATTATGCCTATATCTTTACTAATAAATAACACATTTTTACAATATATGTCTTAAAACTTGCCGTAATGTCTTGTGTTTCATTTTATTATTTCATAATTACATTTATTTCAAAGGTTTATTATTTTCAAGAACATATTCATTCGGTGGGAAAATGAAATATTGTATGAAAAGATATTAAAATGGCGGCGTTTATGTACAAAAGGCTTACTTTAAAAATAAGTTAAACATTATAATTATACCAAATATTCACCATGTTTTTCACTTAAACGCTAAGTTATACTTCAAAATATATTTTTTTTGTGTAAATACCTACTTCTAACTTTTAAACTAACAGATATTTGCGTGCAAAATGTACACTTTTTTGACAGATATGACTTGGAAAATTTTGTATGAAAAAAATAATTATTTAAATATTTTTAAAATTCAGCATTTTCATCGCATTATTTTTAGCGTGACACTGCATCAGGTATACTGGTACATGTTCGCACTTAAATTAGATTTTTAGATGCTCTTGGTTTTTCAGAAGGCGTGAGACAAACACACACACACACACATACACACACACACACAAACACTAACATTTTGATTGCTTTATTACTTTAGATAATGTGGAAATTTGTTATTGGTTTTAGTCTTATACTAATGCATCTATATAATAAATGTTATTATACTGTAAATTTCCCGAAAATGAAATAAAATAAAAAAATAAAAACATTACATTTTTGAACAGTTAATAACTTGTTATAGGTCATGTTATGGAAGTATATTTAAAATTCTTAGAAAGTTCCAGGTACGAGGAGTGAGAGAGGAGTAAAATTTATTGGTACCTAAGTAATATTAGTAATTTATTACTGGCTTGTGTGTGTGTGTTTGTGTGTGAACTAAATAAAACATATTATGTATATTTATTAAATAACACTTTATCGTCGAAATAATATGTAAATACAGTTTTATTACTGACAACTCAGTCTCTCACTGAGATGGGTAAGTATAGATGGTATGTACGTAGGTATACTTAGCTGGTACGTAGGTATACTTAGTGCAACGAGAAAATTCCTGAGGTCCACAGCAATTGAATCAAACAGACTTCTTAATCCTGTTGGAAGAATGGAAAATAGTAAAAGACACGGAGACTTCTTGGAATCTCTCAAGTGTCATCACCGTGTGTGGCTGATTTCCAGTACACGATGGACCAAATGAATTATCCGAAAAATATGAATTAAATTCAAACTTTTTTCAAAGCGGAGCTATTTTCGAATTTATTATATGAAACGAAATTCGTTTAGTGATACAAGATCGCTCCAAGGGAGCTATAGCTTTTTTTGTTGTCTCTATGAAACAAAGAATTCTTAATTAATTTGCCGAAGGTGCAATGCTCTGAGCTCCACGTATGTCAGGAGATAATGTATTCTGCTTGTTCACACTGAAACTGCGATCAAAGTAAGCCGCCTTATTGTCTTAGTCCAATTCTTTAAAAGATATGGTATTCTATGATCCAGATGAACTCAATATAATCTATGTTTCTGGAGGAACATTCTTTTGACACATTTTTTTACTTGTCCTTTTTACATATCGCTCGAGAATCAAGCGGGTTCTTATAAATAGTGTAGAGCCAAGCCATTCAGAGCCTTAAACATCATTAAGCATATCTATTCTTCAGGACATTTCAATTAGTGCAGTTCATTAAGAAGAAGTTTATGTGACATCTTTTGTCAGCTCCATATAACCTCGCATATGTGTTGATTACTATTTACAATCTATCTATGTATCTAAATCTATCTTATCTAAATATAATCAATCTATCTTATCTAAATATATTGTATTGTGAGGATTTCTTTAAAATTAACAATACGGAAAATGACGAAAAAGGAATTTACATAAATTAAATACAATAAAAGAGCGTCATTTTGTACCACACGATACGTCTCTTAATGTTTTGCACCGGGAAATCAGTAGGCAGAGAGGAGACACCAATAATATTTTAGCGGAGATCGAGGTGACAATACTCATTAATCTCTTAGTTCTCACTAATACAGACTTATCTAACTACATACTTACCTACTTATTCACACAATCTCTTGTTTAAATATTAAGAGAACCAACAACGTGTAATGCAAAAACTAAATTATATTAAATAAAAAATATTTTATTAAAAAAAGCAGTATATTTTTTCTAATAATAATTGTAATCGAAAGCAAATTTGTAAAATAAATAATATATAAACTAGGGGCTCTGCCCCACGCCGGTGGCACTCTATTGGTAGCACTGGTTTTACTTTACGCTTGCATCTCCAAAGGTGGCGCTATTTATTTTATTTTATGTTGGTATTTTTGAAAATGCAATGTAAAATTTTCAGACCTTCATCATACTTCAGTTGTGTTTTGTTGTTTGTTGTGACGCGAAACATTTTGATCCTTTAAAATCTTGAAGTAAACCAGATAATAAATATAACACGTGTGATTTTGTAAAATTCTTATTGTTTTCGGTGTTCATCTACATACACACTATCACGCCATGTGATGGTGATGGTGTTAATCTATTGCCAGCTTTTTGTGTTTTTCGATTATCTTCGCAAGATGGCTGACAAGTTTTGTTGTGTTCTGAATAAATTGTCAAGTGAAATACGGCGAAGTGAAATTATATAGTTTTCCGAAAATCAGTATTAAATATTTCTTTGTGGAAAATAAATTTAAAAACCTAATAATCTACAATGCACATTTTATTTAGAACAATGTATTTTATGAATTATTTGACATGATTTTTGAAATATTGCAAATAAAATCAATCATATGTGTTTTTTTTAATAAATAATGATTGAAAAATGGTTATTTTTTATTTAAGTTATCCTTGAATCCATTCCTCAAAGCTGGAAACATTTTAAAATGGAAATTTAAATTTGCCGTGGACCGGTCGCGTATTCATTGCCCCTATAGCGGAGATGCAAGAAACCTTATGATTATCTGGTTACAGCTTCTATGTATTGAGTGACACATCTGAAGTATACTGAAAGTTTACTTCCATATTATCTGTGCTCTGCCCTTGGCCGCTATCGCGGCGCAACACCCAGCGGCTACTGCGCGGCTTATTTGTTTGGCGCTACGCGGCAGTTGCGAAATGACCTTATAATAGTAAATATCGTCAAATATACCATTTAGGACATTACACAACATTTAAAAACTAAATAGCTTTACGTGAAAACGTTAAAATCAAGTAATAAAACAGTATTTTTACAGTAAAAATGCGGAAATTATAAAAAAAATATTTTCGACAATGTTTTGAAAGAAATGCGTTATTTGAAATGCGTACGTTTGAAATTACAAACATTGATAATTTGAATGTACATTCGAAATATCATTTAGAACAATGTACACAACAGTTAAGACTGAATATCTTTTTATAATAATACAATAATAATGATAAATTATACATATATAATTAAATTGCGTGTAGCCGCGTGAATATTCTTTGGCTATTTCACATTTATTTATTTATATACACGTAGGTGGGTACTGTGTGTGTACTGCGTGGAATCTGCAGTAACGAGATGGTTTCAATTAACTTGATTAAAAACTTTGTTATTACTCTTAACCAGTGTATAATATAATTATATAATGTTCGTCTATAATTGGCTTCATTTAAATGTAAAATGTTTATCTGTAATTATTTTTATATAGCTGTTGACAAACTGTTAAATAAAATAAATAAAAAATAAATAATGCGATTAAACGAAAACATTACCTGTCATCTTTTTGCGTATTATTATGACATATTGAAAGCAATGTTGTCAGTATTCAAAATGGATATTCCGCAGATTATTACGGTTAAAATTTATTCTGAGTGTTCAAAATTCCTTATTAAACAATAATATTGTCAATTTATGCAGAAAATACATTTTAAATGATTAATTGGTACTTTTTTCGCATAAGTTAATTTTTTATTTTAAATAAAAATTTCGAACTCGAAAATTGTTTAAGGAAAAATTATTTCACTGGCGATCCGTTGAAGGACTAAAAAAGATGGCGAACAGTAATTATACTATAGATAATGTAAGAAAAGTTGAGTTAAATAGGTAGGTACTTAAATATGTACTTATCTAAAAATGATAATGTAAACATGTCATAACCTTCGCCGATTAATAATCTAACTCCTGAGTCTGCAGTAACATTATATAACCTTAGATGTATTATAATTTAGGTAAAAAAAATAAAACTATAATGATAGACGAAAAAGTCAATTTAGATAGGTATATAGTAATTAAGGTAAACAAAACTTATAACCAAAGACTTAATATAATGTAAACATAACCTTAGACGTAAAATAATCTTACTCCTGAATTAAAGGCCTCGCCTTCGATTCCCGGCGGAGATACAGTTTATTGTAAAATATTGTAAGTCTCTATAATGGGGAAAATTGTTATTAGGTGCGTGTATATATATTGAAAAAGAAAGTTGATATCTGTTAGTTTACCAAGTAGCAATTCAAAATAAAATAAATAAAGTAAAATAAGTATAAAAGATTTATGGTCAACTACAGCCACAACATTAATACTTTTTTTTATTATCTAGTATTGGTCACAAATCACTAATTTTTATATTTTTTTATTCCTATTCGTTGCGAAAATTTATTTAAATTTGTTCCTGCTTTTAAATCGGTACCTTTTTCAAACTGTCACAGTTTATTTCCCGCGCTTTTCTCTAGGTAAATTTTCATTTAATTTTATTCCAACTGAATATTTCATTTCTCGTCTGCATTCCGGAAACCTGAAACTTAGAAAGGGACGCACTCTGTGCGAACATACGAAATGTAACGTGTCAGAGGGAGACGGCTATATGTTCCCGCCAAAGCGCCTATTATTATTTAACAATGACAGGTGTTATGAGCCGTGTAATCTGTTGTTTCTGAATTCAAAAATAGAAAAATGGCCGGTCGCTCGGGTTGGAGGGAAAGTAATGTCTCACCGACTGAAAGTAATAATTATGATACGTCTAATGGATAGCCATTAAATTATTGCGGCTATTCGAACAACCTAATTAAAATATTTGAATGTTATGAAGCATAAGAATTATATGCTACTGAATTTGTTAAAACTAAAGAGATGTAAGGTAACTTATTAGGTATTTGATTTTCATTTGTTATTTAGCTTATAAATCCATAGACAATCCATTACAATGATCTACAAGATATTTATTGTAACTGTATTTCTTATTAACGACACTGAAGACAGTTAATTTGCATGTTTTTAATTGTTCAGTTGAATGCATTTGAAAATGAATCAAAATGAAGTATGTACATTGAGCAATTTTTAATCTCTACTACTGTGGAATAAGAAGAAATGAATGGATATGATTTATTTAAAAATAATGATAACAATACAAAATAAAATAATAAGGTTAATTGAACAAAAGTTACAAACAAATATAGGTAGGTACTATGTTGTAAAATTGTTTTTCTATTTGGAAACTTACTGCCTCACTAGACGAGTCTGTTCTGAGGGAGTACTTTATTATTAATTTGGTTTTAAGTTATATTTAATAAGTGTACAAGAATTAATTAAAAAATGAAATGGGAAAATAAGCTGTTAAATCTCAGTTATTTAAATTCACAAAAGTGTAAAGGAAACGATGAATAGCACCAAGCTATGGTAGAGATTCTCCATTAGGCTCTCGCACTATCTGGAGTTCAAAAACGCACATATAAATATAAAATAAAGGTTTACAAGACAAGGGGAGCATGTACATATATTATATGAAGACAGAGTAGTGAACTCATGTCAGGATATTTAGCATTATATGAGCTTATTGCATTCTGCCTTCCAGTCTGTTACCAGTTTTTTTTAAGTTTGTTCCATTGCATGAGATATTGTGTTCGATTTCAGGTTGTATTCTGTTGTAAAGAAACAAATTTTTAGTCTTCAGAATTTTTAGTTACCACCAACCAAGGTGTATTTCAATGGAAGCCGAGATTTCTAACTGTCTTTCATAGTCTGTAGGCCTATGGGAATGCACTAACTTCTCCGTGTCTTCGCAACGAGAACTCTACAACGATATCTGAGGGAATTTCTTTGAATCCATTGGACATACGGACCTTGTAGCTGTAGCCACGAAGAGCATCTTCATGACTTTCAAGACTTTTTGTCTCAAATATGGTTCACTCTTATCTTCACTTTCAGTGAACGGTGAGCCAGTTCTGTTCAGTATCTGCAAGGTTTTAGAGTTCTCCAGACTCTTTTTATGTTCTTTATGTGTTCTTCAGAGTTTAGTTAGAGGCCGTTATAATTCCCCATTAACATTTTTACGGTGGTTGAGGAAGAACAGTCTCCGAAAACTATCACTACTCAGGGTTGATTCTCGGGCCCTTAAAAGGAACTATGTCAAAAATTAATTTAACACGCACCCAATAACAAGTTGCCACATTCCGGAGACTTATGATATTAATCGTCACACAGACTCAGACTGAAAACACAATTTAAGACAGTGCCTCCACAGTGAATCGAACCAGGGGCCTTTGGCTCAGCAGTAAGATATCATGAAGGCTGACTGCATCATTTCACAAAAAATAATCCGCCTTTATATGCTATAAGGTAAATTTGGCTGTCCTTTGCTCTTGGTCTATATTGACAATTATTTAAAATAACTTATTTTGTACTGATTGAATGTCAATAGCGCCTGTTTGTGCAGAGCTTGCTGCCTCTTGTGCTATGTTTCCACCTATTGAGGGGGTCTTCCAGACATCATTCTTCAGTCTAGTTTTTAGATAGGGCAAGGTGTGGTAGTCTATGAGAGTCCATTCTTTCCACATGGTCACTTCTTTGCCTGCGTCATCTGACAACATCTTGATTATCACACATCGCTCAATCTTACCTGTTATTTTCCTGAAAAAAAAAAATATTCACCCACAAAAAAGTATCAATTGTAAAAACAAAGTTGTTTAATTTCCTGACAACAATAAAAAAAAAGTATTTATTTTATTTCCCATTAAATACGTTTGAATTGATCGTGTTTTTATTCTGAAAATAAAACGTTGACATCTTTATTAATTGACATTCGTGGAAAACAGGTACAACGGGTACAACATAATTTAATTTATGATTTGAAAATTGCTATAAAATATTCGACCTATTACAATAAATCAATCGTTAAGTATTAAACAATGATTTTACAGAAATAAAATGTTAAAACGTTATTTACGACCGTTCGAGTTAAGTTTATATGTTATTATTTGGGACAAGGAAACAAATTTAATTAACTCAGCATTCTTGTTTTCGTTTTAAACGTTTATATATTTCTATTTTTTTTTGTCACGAAATTTACAAACAAATTTTTCTATCCACAGATATTTAGAAGTATATAAACAGTGTCGTGGATTGCAACCAACCGATCCGATCTAAACATAATAATAGTTGTGCAAACGGTGGCACATGTGAGCCGTCGATAATAGTATAGCACGGTCCTGTCAGATTTCTTTTTAGAAAAAAATGAATATATCTTTGTAACAAGTACATATTATCTCAAACATTCAAAATTATGCATAAATGATTGTGCTTGAGGAGAAACAGTTTTAAATTAGCGACCACTGGATTACTTACCCAGCGTGCTAACCAATCCGCCACCACCCATCTAACGATTAGAAGATTATCATATCATAAAGATTATCTGTTGTATATTTTTTTGCTTGGACGAAAAATATGAATTTTGGTTGAAGATATTTTAAATTTTTATATTTGAAACTGACGCATGTGATAGAATTCCGTGTTTATTTAAATAAAAAAAAACTGATTTCGCCCTTTCACTATTCTGAAGATGTATGTATATAAAAAATCAAACCTTTCAATGATGAATCGTGATAGGGTTTCATCTACATAATATTATGATTTTTTTATCTTCTTTTACACATAACTTTTTCACTGACGGATTTCTTGCCAAACGGCTATTTCTTCCAACCAACCAGGGATGATGGTAATATACATTACAATGTGTAATATGGCAATGTATTTATGACATGTAATAAAAATAGCAGAAGAAAAGGAAAAAAAATCAATTCATAGCAATGAGAGAAAAACAAAAGGATAAGGAGAGGAAGAGGAGAGAAAGATGTAATCAGGTATTCTCAGATAGATATTTTGGCTTTAGCCTTTTTTTGGATATGTTTAATGAGATTGATAGATTATTGATTTTGTTGTACCTAATAATTTGGTCGCATTAAACTAGTCGACTGTAAACACATCATATTTAACGATTTTTTTTGTTTTATTAGGTAGATAAAATTGGAGTTATACATATCAAATAATTAAATATAATTATTAAATAATTACTAAGGAATTATACATAATATTTTCCTTTTTTATTATGAAAAACTATGTGAAGTTAATTAAAAATAACAAGCAAGTTTTTTATTCGCAACTCCCCAAAATTTAACAAAAAATGGCTTAAACAAAAATGTTGATTTGCGTATATGTGTGGCAATCTGTGGTACGAATAATACGAAAAATAAAATTGTAATTTTGTCACTGCTATCCGTTTTATGATTTTTATCTATGGAATTGCACGTTATAAATCATCCGCAATAGATTTCTATCATATTTCAGTCTGTGAATGTTTAACATGGGGAGGCTGAAGCAGAAAAAAGCTTTCTTTGTTTATTGTCAGTTATTTGTCTGGTATTTGGTGTTGTCTTCACGCCGAGTGAGTTCAGAATTTCACGTGTCGTTTCATCAAACACACCTCGATCAACGAAGCCAAGTCTAATATGTGATTTGAAGATCTCAAAGCCATTTTGGTTGGTTCAATAGACCCGAAGTTTTTTTTAACTCTCCGCTACCAACTTATTTTGTAGACATATAATTTCTCAATTGATTAATTTAATAAAACATAGTTTAATTCAACTTGAGTGAGAATTGAATGATAATAGCGTTTTCACCATACATAGCTAGCGTTGTCAGAGGTTTAATTTGTACTAAGATGTGAGAATTACTAAATGAGAGCTTTACGAGGACTGCTTATTATAAATGCATCAAAACAATGTTATTATATTGTAGTCAATTATATGGTAAATAAACTCCTCAAGAAGATCTACAATCAAACAAAAGACTACAAACTCATGCAGATTATTGCCCTGCTCCTCACCAATAGAAGATTTTTTGTCACCTTACAGGGAAGAAACAGCAGGTGGAGATCCCAAAAGAATGGACTACCCCAGGGAAGCGTACTCGCACCCATTCTGTATAATATTTACACCAACGACCAACCCACTAATGGCTTAAACACCAAACAGTTTATATATGCTGATGACACTGCTGTAACTTCTCAAGAGAACACTTTCCGGATGGTTGAAGAAAATCTGTCTAAACCACTACAGATACTTGGAGACTACTATATGGAAATCATATGGTAATGAGTGATTACGGATGTTATAAGCAAATTAAGATATTACAATTTTTTATTAATTTCCTGCAAATTACTGTTTTTGTTCTGCTTCTTGCTGCTCCTAACTCCTACCTCCTGACTCCTGGCTATGTCTGTGCAGACTTTCGAGGTCAGCGCTCATCGTCCTTATATTATAGGCCCTCCTGTCCTGTACGATGTCACCTTGGCCATGTCACTGCAGTTAGTTTCTTTATACAATCCAAGTATTCTTTGATCTTCCTCTGAATTCGTCATCGTGAGTCAAAAAAATAATAGACAGGTATATGTTTTTTATTTACAATCAGTCTTTTGCTTAAATTAATCGTAATGAAAAATAAAACAGTAAATACAAGCATATACATATCTTCTCACCATCACGTAATTCCATTATGGGGAGGGCAGAGATATTGGGATGCCACACAACACTAGGTATCCTTGAAAATACATCATATTCGGATTCATGAATCGTCTTATGCATGTTCGTATATTGTTTGTTCAGCCTCGTTATATTTTTAAATGATATTTCGAGAGAATGCAACTATTTTTTTTCTAAACCGTAAATTGCATTGTATATCGTCGAATATATTGACCCTAAAGTTAAGATTGTATAAAATAAAACTCCGGCGCAGAATTGAAGCTGTGATGTTTTACTTAGCAATCGGATATTTGAATCATGACGATTAAAAAAATGTTTCGTCGCCGACGCTTTAATTGTGAATTATTCCAAGACCATTTGAACATAGGTTGGTAAATGATGATTGTGGTACAAAACACACAGCTCTCCACAACTAAGCGGACGTTATCACAATATTTATTATCGTGTTATTTTATTTTCGTGAAAATGAGATTGAATCTGGACCCGGCATTAACCTGAAGTCAAAATATCTCTGGTATCGATGAGGAGAATTCATGTATTTTCTATTTGTATTGTATCCACCGATGCACGTGCCGCTCTCATTTAAACGAAGATTAACAAATTATACGATTCCTGGGCCAAATCTCGGATTAAAATGTCGCAAAAGAATTTTATACATCATAATGAATCGTTCTTAGACGAGGTGTTTTCAAACGATAATGCCGATCGTAAAAAGTAGGTATGTATTTTTTTATTGCTTTCTCCGATTTGCTAGCGTAGGTGAATTGGGAATTATATTGTTTACTCTGAAGTGTTTTGTTAAGTTTTTCTTCTTCCTCTGTGACCTCACGAGTGAGGGTCATGCGTTTGACCACTCGCCGAATAGTCCACTTCCGTTTGAGACGGACTTGATCAAATCTAATGCCAGACTCGCTTCATGGTATAAAAGCTGTTTTTTGTTTCGTTTAAGGATACCATAATATAATAACGATTGGATAATTTAATATAAATCACGTCTTCCATTTATAGACACTTTGGATGGTGGGAACTCCTTTGAAGTTCAATTGTTCAAAGTTGACAAGAGTCAGAGTGTAAGTAAATTTTCACTACGCCTGCATAACGCAACAGGTATGGCACAAACGGTTAGGTATGGACAAAACATTTTTTTAAACTTTAAACAAACATTTCTGTTTAGGTAAAGGATTGTATGAGGATGAATATTTACTTGTTACAAGGACGTATTCATTTCTCCAAAAGAATACGTATTATGTGATTGTGTTAAAATTTGTAAAAAAATATATATGACTACAATTATTTGATGTTACCTGTTGAAAATAAATCATATAAAATGGAGTATTAATAATGACAGATTACAAGCGGGAAGATTGGGTCTCTAATAAATATTTCGATAAGAGATCTCTTATGTATGCCACTCATGTATTTTATCTCATTAAAAATATTATTTATATGTTTCATTGCAAACCGTGCAACATCAAGGTGGGGTTTTTTTATTCGTATATTTCATCATAATTATCTTAATTCAAGTTGACAAATAATGACTTATATCTGTGTAATAACGAGGGCTAAACACTGACATGGGAGGTTGCGATCGTCAGTAATGAAAAATGACCGGTGATAAATCAGTCTTGTTGAGTGTTGAATTCATAAATTTTCACATTAAATTCGTAACATAAAAGCAATAGAGTCTTTATTTCAAAAAGAGGCTGGTTAAATGAATTCGAATTGTAGTTTTTTTAATCCTAGTATAAACTTAAAAATAAGATTTCTTAAAAATTCCTAGCCATAAGAACATACAGTTTTAATCCACGTAATAAATTGATAATAAGAGCCTGAGAACTTACGATGGATTAACCACCATCATTGCAGAAGTGGGGACTATAAATAACCTCACAACTATTAGCTCCCTATGTGGGTTGTATTTTTTTATCATTATATTTCTGACATGACATCAATCAATTATATTATAGGTTTTTCTTATTTTTTTTATTCATATATTTTTAAAAAATGATCAAGGTAATAATATAATAACATAAGTAATTGTTAATCAATCAGCCGACCTCTGATTTAATGTTACATGTACCTATTCACTGCTGGTAACAAAGCAATGAAATATTCCTGTCTAATGTGGTTCCTGAAAAGTGTCCTGGACATACAGAATATGTCCACGAACCTGATCCTTTCCAATTTATTACATATGTATTTATTTATTTATGGTTACAGTCACAATTACAAAAATACATTAAATAAGACAATTACCTAATAATAATACAAAATTAATAAAAACACGTAAATGATGGTGTATCTGAATCAAAAGGATCTAGGAGAGGATTAAAAGGGAAGGTTCTTCTTCTTCAGCCTGTTTTCATCCATTCTTGGACATAGGCCTCCCCCCTGATCCTCCACAACTCCCTGTCTTGGGCACACTGCATCCATCTCCCTCCGGCACATTTCTTGATGTCATCAGACCACCTTGCCTGGTGTCTGCCGACACCTCTTCGGCTTGTTCTCGGTCGCCATTCTAAGATCTTTTTGGTCCATCGTGAATCCTGGCATCTGGCAATATGCCCAGCCCAGCTCCACTTAAGGCCAGCGACCCTTTCCGCTACATCGGCTACTATGGTTCTTTATCTTATCATGACATTCTGAATTCTGTCCCTTATTGAAATACCCAGCAACTTTCTCTCCATAGCTCTCTGTGTCACTAACAGCTTGTGCATTATTCTTTTTGTTAGGACCGATGTTTCCATTCCATAAGTAAGCACTGGGAGAATACATGCATCAAGGGAAGATTAACAATATATTCTACATTCCACCATGATGAAAACTCGATTTCGCTAGAACTATTTATCATAATAATTACATATTGACATTACATATAAACGCTTACACACACATAATATGTACATTAGAAGTAATTTTATTACATCGTTAAATTGCTTTGTTAACATCGATTAAATGCCCTTAAAGATTAAAAAAAATTGTCAATATTTGGAGCAAGCTCTTGTGCAAATTTTCTGTGTAATTATTACGTACTAATTGTGGTAAGGCATCAGTATGGCGAATTCTGAGCGGCGTTCGTGTATTTTTTTATCTAAAGAGAACGCTGAGGTGTGCCTCGTTCGTCTGTTTGGTATGTTGAAGTTTCTAACTTTTAGAAGGTCTGTACAGTCAATGTTGGAGTATATCATGTCATAATGGTACATTGAATCTGAGGTCATTTAAAAATTTTAAAAAATCAAATGAAATAGTGGCTATGTGTAAGCATATGCAAGTTATTTTTAAGAAGTGAAAATGCGAGTTAAAAATATATAGGTACGAGAAATATGTTAAAAATCCAACGAATTTCCTTTGTCATTGATACCAACATTACAGGTATGCAGTTATTATTAACGAAACATCGCCGTCATCAAACACAATTAGTTTTCTGTTATCTCAACAGATATGTTTTAACAGAAAGACAACCAGTTATAAGAAGTTATAGCATACACTGTTTGATTGTAGATATTAGGTCTAATGGACCACCTTGTCACTATACGTTTAAGGCGTATCCTCACAATTTGCATAAAAAAATATTATCCAATCGAGACACTGTAATAAGAGGAGAAATTTATTTCTCACGCAAATATTGCTTCTCTGGGTTGGAAACACTGGTTAGTTGGAAGAAATTGCCATACGGAAATAAACACACCACTTGCGCAGGGTGCAAGGAAGTGTTCATTATTATTATTTCGGGCTTTTTAATACCTTAATTAAGTATAATAAAGCTGTCTAATAAAAAATCATGTTCAAAATTGATCATTTAATACCATTTTTACAGGGTAGGTAGGTTGTTTCCATATTAATACGACATCGTCTTTTATATAGTTATGTTTTTCTACGACTTCTTTTCAAAATAACTTTTATTAGTACTATTTTTGAAAATTTTTCAACATCTCAATATAGACGAAGTTGGAATATAAAAGAATTACCAGGAACTCGAGGCACCTACAGGGCTTACGACCTGTCATCGAGTGGTTTACGTGATCACATTATACGCTTGCGCAAAGTTCACCAATTATGCCTTCTTATTGAGTTCACTTATCAACGCAATTTTTGAAAGTTCTACATAGTTATATAATTCAATAATGGGATACAATTCGTTTTAAAATAACACATTTATACTATCGCCATCTAATAAATAACGAAGAAAATCTTTTTTGCTACGTAATGTCAACTAAAGCAATAATCCTTATACATGAGGTGACAGTGTTTCTTCGCACAGATGTCACCCCTGAATAACGCCAGAAATATTATTTCATTTTTGGCTTGTTTACCTTCTTTTACCAATGTGTATGTAAATCGATTATTTTAAAAGTTGCATATAAGCAGTCGACTTATATTACTGTCTAAATTTTTGTTAAATTGCTATGTTGCTAAAATATCGATTGGTTATTACACTAGATTTTTTTTGGTTAATAGTAACAAAACTTCATGTTAAAATTACCCGAACTATAGTGACTACAAAACATTTGGTTTTGTGTAACCAAATGTTTTGTGCACACAGCCAAACCGGACAGTTATTAATAGATAAACCTTTATTACTGATATCAAAGGTTTTGCTAAAACGCAGTTATATAGCCAGTTCGGTTGTCATAATATTTTTTTCAGTGTAAACACAATGTTATGAAATTTATGTAGTCTTCTTTTTCAGTTTCCACCTCTGAGATTGGTCGGTAGCAAAGCGATGCAACTCTTCCTACACTCCGCTCGCTCTTCAGCGATCCGCTTCATCTCTGTATAACACTGGAATGTATAACAAAGAATCGAACAGAACGTTGACATTTTCGAAGTTCGTCTGACCGTTAGCGTAGTGAGGATACGCCATTGTGAAACTATTGTTGTGATGGACGCGATACACCTGTCTCAATACACGATATCGCGGATGTCAATTAAAGAAAGGGGTCCAGCAGACCGCAGACCAGACTGGCAGTTAGCAGCAACCCGACAGACTTGCGGCTATTTTGAATCGAACAAATTTTATCTTGTTCAACACAACACTGATGATGTGTACCTACCTATTATGTGTATATTTATATAGACTTACAAATCGACAATAATTTGAACTGTTCCGTAAATACTGCTTACAACCCATGAGGGATATATCTTTTAGTTCGTGTTATTTATTCAGTTAGCGGATCGATTCGTATGCCTACATAAATTGCAGCATGTCGTAATGTTAACATATTAATCACACATTGAAAGGAGTAGTTTTTTGTATTTAACAACAAACAAGTACAACTAATTTATATAAATATACTAGATAACATAGCCTTAAGTAAAATAATGTAGTACCCCAATTACATATTGTCTTGAAGGGGGAAGGAAAAGGAAGGAGATGAAATAAATGTATAGACATGTTTTAAATTATAACTTAATATGAGAATAAAAATGAAAATAAAAAAAATAAAAATTGTAAGAATATACATACATACTAGCATACCCGACAGACGTTGTCCTGCCCGAACTATATATTTGTGAAACAAAAAAATATATGTAACATACATTTGAATCACATGGATGTTATTATTCGCTGAGCGAAATTTACATTTTCTTGTTCGATGAGCCGCTAAACACTTTGATGTTAGATTGATTGTCATTTAATATATAATTACAATACAGCATAATATATATTATGGTCTGGACAGATTTCTTTGTGTTGTCAGATGAAAACATTGCTAAATTCGACATTAGCGCCACCTATTATAATTTGTATTTATAAAAAATCATGTTTTTTTATTTTCTTTTTATTATATTAATGTTTAAAATTCCATATTGTGAATCTAAACCATTCAGGGACTCACATAAACACACACAAAAAATCTCATCAAAATCGGTTCAGCCGTTAAGGAAGAGTTCAATGACATTTTATTTATTTATTTTATTTTATTTTATTTTTTAATTAACACATACAACATTAGATAGTTTATTACATGGATTAATACATATGATACATCAATTATCTAAATCTAATGTCAGTTACATGTGTCAAATACATTTTGGTTTGTGTGTGTAGTGTAAGTAGTAAAGTATTTTTATTATTTATTTATTTAATTATTATTCCGCTTATGTAAGAGAGAGGGTGTGTATATGTATGTGTGTGTGAGGGTGTGTGTATGTGTGATAATACATATATATATATATATATATATATATATATATATATATATATATATATATATATATATATATATATATATATATATATATATATATATATATATATATATATATATATATATATATATATATATATATATATATATATATATATATATATATATATATATATATATATATATATATATATATATATATATATATATATATATATATATATATATATATATATATATATATATATATATATATATGTTAAATCTAAGGTTTTCGCGAGTACAAAATATGTTATTATTAAGTATTTTGGGGATAACCCGCGTCAAATTCTGATTCCCGAGAGAATCAGTCGTCTGCCGACGTTTCGTCTGAATCACATCAGACATTTTCAATAGGCGCCTTGTTAATAAATTTCCGTCGCGAGGGATAGTGCGCGCACGTCCGTTCGCGTCGGAAGCTTACCACCAAGTGAAAGTTTGAAAGGAAGCCATGTCAGTTGTTAGTGGAGGGGTGGGTTTCCCCAATGACGTCATTATTGCGTTTTGTTTGGCTTCTAGTGACTCGAGTACTTAACGGTATATTGTTTACAGGTGGATTATCAGTTTTCGGCTTACTAAGATAGCATTCGAATCCCGACCGCATGGACAAGTGTACTTGAAAACAATATTTTGAAAAACCATAATAATCAAATTAACCCAACTACCGATATTTCAAACAATAGTCACATTAAAAACATTAGTAAAATTCTTAGTAAGCCGAAAACTGATAATCCACCTGTAAACAATATACCGTTAAGTACTCGAGTCACTAGAAGCCAAACAAAACGCAATAATGACGTCATTGGGGAAACCCACCCCTCCACTAACAACTGACATGGCTTCCTTTCAAACTTTCACTTGGTGGTAAGCTTCCGACGCGAACGGACGTGCGCGCACTATCCCTCGCGACGGAAATTTATTAACAAGGCGCCTATTGAAAATGTCTGATGTGATTCAGACGAAACGTCGGCAGACGACTGATTCTCTCGGGAATCAGAATTTGACGCGGGTTATCCCCAAAATACTTAATAATAACATATATATATATATATATATATATATATATATATATATATATATATATATATATATATATATATATATATATATATATATATATATATATATATATATATATATATATATATATATATATATATATATATATATATATATATATATATATATATATATATATATATATATATATATATATATATATATATATATATATATATATATATATATATATATATATATATATATATATATATATATATATATATATATATATATATATATATATATATATATATATATATATAAAGATATACACACACATAATATGTAGGTACACACTAATATATGTACTAATACATGCATGATACATACACATACATACCTACACAAATATACATACACATTTACATAACTATATACACACTAAATTCATCATTTAAGGGTTTTTGACTTAGAAAGAAAAATGATTGGGAGTGAGACACAGCGAGCTCAAGCACCAAGTGACCATACACCCTGCTGAGCCAAACATCGCCACACGCTGACCCTGAATTTACCAAGTGATAAGTTGAATATATCTACGTCACGCATTTTGGTGTTAAACTATCTACATGATCTATTTAGGAATGAGTTCTTATAGTAATTGGTATTGCAGTGGGGATTATAGAACTGTATGTTACCACGTCTGGACGCCAATCAAGTTATTTAAGAGATTAAACAAAAATACTAGATCGAGTTGATCTTATGGCAATTCACCCTATTTGGAGTGCTATGTGCCTTGAATTCAAATATAAATAAAAAAGAAAGGTTTGAAGCGGTTTTAGGAGAATACAAAATGTTCTAAATTAGATTACAGTTCAATGTTGTGTGATTTAAGAAATTGTAACAACAAAACATAAATTTTTGAACTATTAAGAGATAACAAATGGGAGATATTAATTGAAGATGTTTGAACAGTGTCTATTAAAGATCGATACAAACCACTGATATTAGACCAGTTATTATAATGAAAAAACATATGGTCCAGAGTCTCCTCCTATAGACCACTCCTTTACGAGATATGGTTTATGCAAAAAAAGTTGATAAATTATTAGACATAGGTTTTTAGAATTTTCTTTTTATCGATTGAGACATAGATTATTATGTATCAATGATCTGTATTATATATGCACAAAAATAATACATTCAAGTAAATTTAATGTTTTAAGCACGAGCTAATTACTGTTTTTATCAGAATGAACAGCTAGTTCTAATAAATTTGTAATCAATATTTTTTTTAGTAATATGCCACAAATATATCATAAAATTGATCCTTACCTCGCAATGATTATTTCTATTTGATTGAATTTGAATCAAAAATATTTTTTCGTTTATCTGTGTGTGGCAACACCTTACTTATAGTTGATATAGTAACTGATAAATGGTAATTGTACGCATACGTAAAACATTAGCAGAAAACAAATGTGTAACACGCATTATCGTAATTTTTAAATAAAACGTTCTTAAATTCAAATCATAACGTCAGATTTGTCGTGAAAAATGTATATTGGAAAGTGTTCATTATTTAGAGAAATGTTCTTCGTATGTGGGTCCCCAACTATGGACACAGGTGTGAGCCACATTTCATTTTAAAACAATATTTTGACATAAATAATATATATTGATTTTGAACGACATATTTATGACGTTCGTTTACATGTTTTATTGTTTATACAAAACATGAAATGGAGTTTCTGTTTCCAATGAACCTATTTAATTGACAAGTCTTGTAGCTCAATTAATATTTTTTTTAAATCTAAGTGTGATATATAAATTTACCTTTTGACACATCCAAACAAATTAATTGCGACATCGTGACCGCGTATCTGAATAATGGACAGTACATCTGACACGATATGTTAACGAAATTTGCAATTTCGTATAAATCTATCGTCAAATATCTCTGGACTAACACAATTAGTTTACAAATCTATACAAGCTATTAGTACATATACTTAATTCAGATTTGTATGACGTGGGTTTATAATATAGGTGCAAGGCACCGGCTTAAAATAGTACTTCCACTCTTTTCTATTATTTTGTCCAGTTAGGGCCGGGTAATCGAAAATAC
Organism: Molanna angustata; assembly: GCA_963576475.1. NCBI lineage: Eukaryota > Metazoa > Arthropoda > Insecta > Trichoptera > Molannidae > Molanna > Molanna angustata. Next base: position 9,045,128 of record OY754973.1, read on the forward strand.
AACAGGCAAAATTTATAACAGCTTATTTAGTTCAGCAATGAGGCTCACCACCCATTTTGAATTGTGTTTTTTAGGTGAGACGAGACTGATATGTGGGGATACACGCATGTTTCGTGCTTCCTTTTGTAAGGTAATGCACACCCTAACAATTGTCGCTGATTACCCCACATTGTCGGATATACTGTTATGGTATGAATGAAAAAAATAATAAATTATGCATTTTTCGGTATACTTGCATGTGTTATAGTTCCTTTCATAACATGTTTTGCACAAAACTACTACACGTACAACGGGGTGGTGTGGTTCAATCAACTCGAAACAGATTGAGGTAATCAATTGAATTTAATAATTTAAAAATAATAATAGACTCTGAATATAATATTGGCTGATTTGTTAATTGTATTTATGCACGTAGGTATGTATATTTTATTTAAGTGTAAAAAATAAGTTGCTTTATTTTCTTACATCTAGTCATAGAATTATAATATACATCTAGTATAAACCAAATAATATAAACAATATTGGAAAAAAATAACAAATTTACATAGTATGACTTTTAAAAATAACAAACAAGAAAATATTCCAATTTCCATTACAAAAAACAAAGGAAGCACACAATATTTTAAAAGATTTTTTTTCTTTACGTATTCAACATCTAGGTACCTATTCATTTCATTTTGTAGACTAGATAATTTTGTAGATATTATTTTTGTTTATTTTGTGCTTGCACTCTGGTACAAGGCAACATTTTGTGCTTGCACTCTGGTAAAAGGCAACATCTTTTGCTTGCACTCTGGTAAAAGACAACATTTTGTGCTTGTACTCTGGTAAAAGGTAACATGTTTTTTTCACTGTATATCTTTTTATGTAATGTATGATTAAATTTTTTTATAAGTGTTGTATTATTTTATAAAAATATATTTGTGCGTGCCTATATTTACCGCCAAACATTTAGAAAATTATCGATGTGAAGGAGACAATTTCCGTGGGCAAATTAATCAAGCACAAAACCCAAATTTGTATTCTGGGCAACCACGTGATTTTTCTGGATGTTTGGCAATAATTATACAATGAATCGTTTGGTAACAAATACCTGTTGATGCCATTTCATTATTTTTTTAAGATCTTTTTTTTTTGACAACATTCCAAGTCAGTAATGCCACATTTAAAACCCCGCTGTCTCAATCAAAAAATTCTTCGGGCCTTACGAAAATCATTTCAGACGTTCGGAATAAGAAAGAGTTTGAAACTCGTCAGAGAGTGTCCGAGGGCCGTTAGTAAAATTAGATTTATAATATCTATCGACACGAAATGGGACGAAGAGAATCTGAGAGAGACAGGGCCGGATCTTCAGTCTTCGGCGCCTAGATCATTAAATTCAAAATAAAAAAAATCGCTGATTAATATTTTACTATATGTCAGACTGTTCATTCGAAAAATCAATTCAATTCCACTAGATTCTTTTTTCAGGTCTATTGTTTTTACGATCTTCGCCAACTTTTGTAGTTCCTCAAAATAATTAGCAGATCAATTCAGAAATTGCACATATATTACTTAAACGATTTCAATAAAATGTAACAAACGCATCGATCAAGTTCCGTTTTGTAGAATTTAATAAAAAAAATTATCTCTAATTATTAATTCAAAATACTTATATAACAAAGGATTAGACTCAGAAGGGGATCCAAAACTTATTAATCTTAAATATTAACGATTCCTATTTATAAAAAAAGTCTTGTGATTCCGCAAGTATTAATTAACCAATTATTTCATTTTAATGAATGAGTTTCTTAGTAAAAGTTTCTTAATTACGCACAATAAGAGACATGACGTTTTTATACAATATATTGAATAATCGCGTAGATACTCCTAAATTATTAGAAAAAAATAATCACAGAGTTCCTGCACGTGCACGACAAGGAGTGACCGTTTATTCAGTGTGCCTGTTGTTCGAACAAACTACGCAGGGAATGCATTTATCTATGAACATGTAATCAGTTGGATTCAAAGTTTGCGGTTTTTGACATGTTTGGCCCACCGGCCATTTTTAGGAAGATGTTGAGGCATTCGTAACAGTGATTTCCTTTCCAAATTTTTCCCATTCCTATTCATAGTCCTGTCCTTATTTCCTAGCTTGTCCATTGTTTAATTAATTTATTTTAATTGTTTCTTTATCGTTCTTTGTCTTTTTTTGTTTTTCTTTTTCGTAAGATCGTAATTAAGTAATTGGTGTTACTATTTTGGTTTTTGTATTTAATAATTAAATTTGAATTTATATGTACCTATATTAAAAAAACTGTTTGTAACCTTAAATAAATAAAATAAAATAAAAATAAAATAAATGATCTTCAAATAATAAAATAATTTAATTTAATTTCGTGAACTAAAGCTGTGAATTTTCAAATTTTTTCATCGAATGATTTTTGAATTTACTTAGCTGGAATCTGGAATAGCCACATCATTATTTTTAACTGTCCACTTCATTGTGTTACTGTTTCGAATTATATTTACCTAATATTTAGTGCGCCAGATTTCTCTGTGCTCGACACAACTACACCGTTTGAACCCACGGAGAATTCGATCCTGAGGATAAACTACTTCGGCCTAGTGTTTTATTACTTGTAATGCACTGAATTAATTTGGGTTTTTCTCATTTTTATTATAATTTAGCGTCGTTTAAAGGCGAATGAAAATGACTTACGACAGTTTGCCGCTAAATGTATCAGTTCACTTCAAAGATTCTTTGATTAATAGTGTCCTAATTTAAGCCATTAATCTAAATAACAATTATTACTCATCGAGATTTTTTTTAATTTCCGAAAAGGCGTACTAAGTTTGAATTCCTATTTATTTATTTATTTTTATAAATACATCTCACTAATAATGTGTTTTATAAAGTCCGAATTTAATAATAATAATAATAATAAAATACTTTTATTGCTTTATACAACGTGGCGGACTTATTGCCCGCAGTCAATCTCTACCAGTCAACCACCATGGTAAATACAGACAGTAACAGGGATAGAAGAATACAAATAGAGAAATAGAAAAAAAAATAATAATAATAAATAAATAAAAAAAAAAATAATTAAATAAATCAATTTCAAGAGGAAAATATTTAATCATCATTTAAAAAACAAAGAATTTATCTAGCGTAGTTTTAAATGAATTTTTTATACTTCGCAAACACGTGTAATTTAACAGGTGGTACATTAAGTCTTGATTTATCATTATTCTTTTGATGACAAGTTGTATAACCTATATTTTGGTACCTTGAAATTTTGAGGCATTTCATTGAAATAATTCCAGTTTGCTATTTGTTAATATTTTAGAAGACTCATTGCTAAGAGCGAACAAGTAAAAACACCATTGCATTACTTTACTTCCAAAGCAATCAGAATTGAATCAGAACAGAACACCTGTAACATAGATATATTCTTGAAATTCGAAACTGCAGCCTATTTTGATGCCAATTTTGATGCCAAACATAGTTCTAGAAACAAAGGTATTGTAAAAAACATCAGGGGGGCAAGCCTGGTCAACCGGCGGAATCATAACCATCCATGTTTACCCATTTCTATAAATTCTTAAGATATTATACAACTCCATAAGATAATTATATCAATGATTTAGGTAATCGTGAAGGTTTTGATTTCGCAATTTGACAAGACTTGCCCCCAGGTGATGGGTATTTATGTTGTAGGATAAGTGAACTGTAAAAAAAAGATCACAATGATTCTTTTTTTCTGTGCACTGGTCGAAACATCCACATGCGTTGAACCACTTCAAACTTGTACTAAAATTTTCCACTTGTCACTTGTTGTCATCCAATATTATTCCAACTTATCTTTCAAAGTGACAATTCCCGATCGCATCAGTGAGGGGACAATGGCAAGGATGGGATACATGGAAATATGCTTCAACAGGTATCGAAATGCTGGACAAGCGTTATAATGAATGTATCAGTCATGAAGAATACTATGTTGATGAATAAAATAGAATTTTGCGTAAAAATTATTGTTTTCTTAGTAATCCTTTTAATTTATTGAGTGATATGTTATACACATAAGCAGAGTATTAAATTACCAATAGTTTTGAAACGGCTGAGTTGCTGATAACTATGAAGATTGAATTGTATACAAGCCCGATGAACAAATGCATTCTGGGCACAATTGATATGACAGGTGAGAAGATGAATCATATACCTACGGAAACTGAGCGTTATTCACGGTATTTCCATTAGTTTACACTTCATCCATATATCCCTGATATTGGAAGAAACACGTTTTAACCTGATCAGTTTGATAATCCGGCGCATTTTGATACTGTGCCAAAACCATTTACAATGACTCAATATTATTATGGTTCGATACTTTCGACCCTGTCAAAGACCATATTTTTACGTTAATCTCAACCATTTACACACAGGGGCCGGAGTGTGGCTGATTCTTTAAAACCACAGGTGAAGAAATGTTTTTCTCTTTCCAGGAAAAACCGGCAATATCAGCGTGGATAACACATGTTTAGGCGAAGTAGCATTATGATATTATTGCAATGTATTATCAATTTGGACGTTTTCCATATATCTTCATTGGGATGAACGGTAAACTGTTGCTTACTCCAATCATAATATCCTTTCTTGGCGGATTATTATCGACGTTCATGCTTAGTCATTCCTTTATTAGGCTTGGTTTGAATAACATACATAGGTATATGCTACACATAGGTACGTACCTACTCAGGTTGATTCAGCAATGCATATAACAAAATATTTATTTTCAGCTGGATGCTGTCAGACATTCACGAGTGTGCAGAAAGACGATGTATGACAGGATTACGAACAAACATTTAAGGACCGAGTTCAATTGGATATGGAAAAGTAAACGCATTGCGATAGTTGTCCTACGTGGAAATAATGAATATTGACGGTTCACAACGAAATATAGAGGTCATTATGAAGTTTTGATTTATTGGTGATAAAGCGGAAGTATATTGGGCTAGCAATCCAATGGTACTGGGGTACTGGATTAGTTTCCTGTCTCGACCGATTTCATTCACACATTTAAAAAAAATCAGAACATCATAGTTTCAAGGACATTAATAATCATAATTATTAAAATAAATATGAAAGAAAGGGCTGGCCAAGAATCAATGCCAAGATTTTGTGGACAATATTCTGAAAGAAATAAACGATAAAAGGTTAAATATGAGACGTTTGCGTAAGAAACAGTGCATGAACGTGAAGAAACACACGGTTTGATGACTTAAACGTATGGTTTATCTACGGACGGCGATGTTAAGTTGTTAATAAAACGACGCATTAGAAGATGCGTCATAACAGCATCACGGCATATGATAATGTTTAATCGTGACGCATGTCTTCTAGTATCAAAAAATATATTATTACGTACAAGTGGTATAAAATTTTGACTAGCACACCATTTTGTCCCCAATTTATTGACACATCCGACGCCATCTTTCGCCGCCGCTGTTAAACTGATATTTTATTCCCGCCATTCCATATATCTGTGCTGATATTATTTCCGTGGGAGACAACACTCTGAACCCATCAACAGGTTTGTTACTTGACGTTTAATATGAATTAAGGATTACAACAACGGGAACTGTCCAATAGTTTTGCAACTTTGAAAAAAATAATATGATTTATTATAATGTATATCTTGAACTGGGACACTCATTCATAATATTCGTACAAGTTATGAAGAGCGCATGCCATACAACTCATGCCTAGTTGTGAATGTTTCAAAACGCGATTTGCTTATATTTATTTCCTACATATTTGACGCGAAAGATGTTTTATCATTCGTTATGAAATATATCAGGCCAACAACAATCGCTGTTATTCTTCTTCCATGGAAATCGTTTTGAAGCAAAGCGATGCATCTCGTCCTCCAATCCGCTCGGTCTTCAGCGAATCTCTTCAACTCTCTATAGGGGGTACAATTCATGCCATGCTATGTATACCTGCTCTAGATACTCCCGGCGAGGACGCTATCTATCGGTCGATATTTCAACCATCGTTGTTTAAAAAATTATAACTGAAATGATTTATGGGGTTCACTGTCAAAAACAATATCAAATATTTTTTCTGGGTTTCGTAAATATTGTACACTTTGTGTCAGTATTACTGAGATGATTTGCACAAAAATAATGAAATTAAGTCTCGTCTATCTACAGGGGTTATCTATTGCTAGCAATTGGTTATAAAATGACGTTAAAATAAAAATGTAGAGAGTGCACACAAAACATCAGGAAATAAGAAAGAACGCTGTTTAATGCTTTGAATAACCTGGCACCACAATACTTACATTCAAGAACTGTGTCAGAGAAAAGAGCTATCTGGGAGGCTTCTCACACAGAGTAACAACTCCCTAAAGGAGTTAGACAGAGCCAACAAAGCAACTTACTATGATCGATGCTTTATTGTGAGTGATCCTATAAAGTGGTCCGCAGTGCACAAAGCAAGAGCACTTTCTCTAAAGGACTGAAAACAGCTTTGTTTCGTAGAGCAACATTGACAGATTAAAAGCGCCCATGGAATTATCCTAAATTATTAAATGGCGCTGTAATAATTATTTATATTATTAAATAAAGATGTCATAAATATTATGATAGTATGAAAGCGATTGTGATAGTATGGTCACATGATAAGAATGAATGAAGAACACCAGACAACGAGGTATGGAAAGCGGACAAGAGTCGTCCAAGAAAAGGAAGGTAGGTACAGTTGGTTTCTGTTTCCGTTCGGTTTCTACGCGGGCGTCTTGGGTTCGATTCCCAGCAGAGGAGAAATTTATTTAAATTCATTTCTCACGCAAATATTGCTTCTCTGGGTTGGAAACATTGGTTAGTTGGAAGAAATTTCCATACGGCAATAAACTCGCCACTTGCGCAGGGTGCAAGGAGGTGTTCATTATTATTATTATTATTATTGTACTCTAAAAATGAAATAAAAATTATTTAAAAGGATGACCCGACCAAGTGAACGAAAAGAAGGAAATGAAAAAAAAATTGAGCACCAGACGTATAAGAGACGATGTATGAATTTTGATGAAGCAATGGATATATATATATATATATATATATAACGTGTATTAAAATGAATGAGCGATACCGGTGAATGGGAGTCAAATATAACAAACTATAGGTATTATATTTTATTTTAATTATAAAATAACAAATTAATAGACGATGATGGCTGAACGACAGAGAACGACGACTTCTATGGTTGAAGATTAAAGCCGTTGAGACAGTAGTTCATTTGCACGATTCGATTTCATTGCAAAGGTACCTACTTGCAAGTTATCAGCAAGAAATTATTCTCAGCCAATCTGAGTTATGAGTTTGTTGGATATTCAAATATATAGAGCAATAAAATCCTTCGTTTGTTTACAAATTCTCAACCCGTCCATAGACAGCGACAAATGGGACAGAATCCACGTTGCATAATCGTCTCTTGGACATTCTGGACATTATTATTGTATTAGGTTGTTCGGAAAGCCAAGTCATTTTTTTTTTGTGAAATTGAAAACAAAGCATTCCCAAGAGAAGCTTCCAGCTTAATGGTTTTCAAGAAACTTTTGAAGTCACACTTCTTATCCTCATACCTATAATTCCTTTATCCTTTAGCACTTCCCAACCCATCCTTTACCTATTTTTTGACATTAACATTATTATTTTAAATTATGTTTTTTATATAAATTTTTGTATTTTCATTCTAATGTACCTATACCTTTTAATTTTTATTACTTACATATATGTATTTTTTACATGCTTATACTAATGTAATTACTAGTGTGGTTGGGTGGTAGAAATTGCCTACAGGCAATAAGTCCGCCACATTATGTGATTTTTTTGCGGAATAAAAGTAATTTCTTATTATTATTACATTATCAGCCGTAAAAAAATCATGACATGCAGCTCAAATGAGCAATTAACTATGAAAGAATACTTTAGTTTTATTTTTTAAATAATATTTTTAAAATGTAGGTACATGTTTTTGATAAGTGCCTGCCTCACTAGGACTACATGCCGCGATGATGAAGGTTCTTTACAAAAACAAAATAATACTAAAACAAATAAAATTAAAAATCTGTTAAAAAAATACTAAAAACTTTCCGAACAACCTATTGATTATTTTATTTTACTATACCTCAAGAATAGAGAAAATGTCCTTTAAATGTCACCGTAAAGTGTGTAATTTATTGGCCAGCATAATAACGTTCATAATCGTAAATGTTAAAGATATTCTCTTTAGTTAGGAATATCTTTTATTGTAAAGCGAAGGTAAAAGAAAATCTATTCTCCATTCTATGATTGGTAGAATTATGATGTCACTGTGTTAATTATTGTTGTGATATAAACAACATACTTAATTGCAATTAAGTTATGCGAACCAACAAAAGAAAGTACATTTGTAGTATAATATATTCAATATTATCCCTAAATATTTAAGATTTAAACGGATTAAATGGACACTGGCCTAGAGATCGGCCTTGATAGATTTATCTAGAAACGTTAATAAACATTAGAATATGTTGTAAGAGATTTTAGTTTCGTAAACAGCATAAAATCTCAAAGTTGTTTTCCAGTAAAGGTCATAATCTGATATTGATTGAAAAGGAATACACAATGTTTACTGTAAAACGTAGTATGGATGTGGGAACTCATTTAAAGTTTAATAAGAAAATAAAATGTAGCGGAAAGGGTTGCTGGCCTTAAGTGGAGCTGGGCTGGGAATATTGCCAGATGCCAGGATTCACGATGGACCAAAAGAATCGTAGAATGGCGACCGATAACAAGCAGTCTGATGACATCATGAAATGTGCCGGAAGAGAGATGCAGTGTGCCCAAGACAGGGAGTTGTGGAGGATCAAGGGGGAGGCCTATGTTCAAGAATGGATAAAAACAGGCTAAAGAAGAAGAAGAAAATAAAGTTGCGCAAGTTAATTAATTTCAAGTCGTATATGCCTGTCAAATCGATTCCTCCATGAACAATACAATCTTTCTTCGTCAATGTATATATTTTCATTATTTTATAACGACAACAAGAAGTACATAGATTACTACTGCTCAACTAGGAAGTCATGTTCTAGGGCTAGCAGTTTACAATCTTTAGTGACAGTATAATTATGAACAAGGTGATAGTTCCCCTTCTACGTTTGGTAGATACATTCATACCATCACGGCATATCCCACAATGTGGGGTAACCAGCGAAAGGTGTCCGGGTGTGCATTGCCTTATAAAAGGGAGAACAACACATCTATGTATACCCACACACCAGTCTCGTTTCACCAAAAAAGGCACTACATTCAGAATGGGTGGTGAACCTCATTGCTGAACTATGTGCGATGTTATTGTTGCCTGTTGTATTTTCGATTACCCGGCTTTTACGGGACACTCGAAAACAATGATTTAAAAGAATGGAAGCACTATTCTAAGCCGGTTTGGTAGATACACAATCTCAATACAGTGTATTTGTGACCACCACTTAAATAAACATCATTGTAGATATAATATAGCTCACACAAAACAGATCAACTAAGTCCCCGTCATAATAACTGTCATCAATCCAAAAACCTGTCATCAAGTCAAAAAATAACGATAGAACCAACAATGTAATGGTCAAAATTCGATAACGGATATTGCACATTAAAAAATGTTGTTTTTAAAAATTTTAAAGAAATATTTTTTACAAGCTCCGACACATCTCATTTGAAATATCTTCGAAATCACAAAAAACGACCTCATAATGTGGAAACCGATCGAGCTTAATGCAAAGAAAACAATTTATAATGCGTGTTGTGACTACCGAACTGTTATTCAATTTCCCGCCCATTTGGTTGACGGCTGAGGTGAGCACAATCTCATTTTTCACGGTGAAAAATGATAGAGTCGGTGAATTAGTAACGCAAACTCATAATAAATAACCGACTCTCCGCCGCCGGTCTCGACTTGGTCGGGTCTTAGGCGGCGAGTTACGTCCGAGACAAACAACAAATTGTTCCGACCGCAAAACTTGGCCGAGGCACCACTGCCTCATTAGATAGACAATCAATTCGGTCACCTGGAAAAGCGGATGGATATTTGTCACCTGTCCCATGGTCAAATGGGGTATGAAGAGTGCCATCACGTGGCCATGCCAAAATTTGTTCGACCCTTGGATTGTCACGTGGTGTAAGGACACTATTCACTCATTAAAAAAAAATGATATTTTCCTGTATAAAAATTTAAAAAAAAACGCCTACCATTCAAGGCTTGGATAACCAGATGGGAGGAAGCCTCGGATCCAGTATGCATGCCATGCATCACGAAGAAACCACCTGGATTCGACGAACCCCGTAAAATACGGTCGGTTCAAAACAGAGTCCGCATGGGCCACGGCAGATGTGCGGACTTCTTCTTCAAATGCGGATGGCTAGACTCCCCGAGTGTGATTGTGGGCGGAAAAGCAGACAGTGAGCCACATTGTGTCCGAGTGTGCTCACAGGGCATATCCGGGTCATCTAGTTGACTTCATGCTATTGAGTTAGAAGGCTCTTGAGTGTCTGCGAACCAGTGGCATAAACCTCTGACAAGCGATGCTGCTCTGATGATCTGACCCCGACGAGCAGTGCTGTGCAAACAATTTGTTATTGTACATATTCCTGACATGATGTAATACTACGACCAAACGATAAATTTAAAATGCAAATAGATTTTAGAATAGCCTACACAATGTTTGTACAAATAAGTGGTAAATAAGTATAAATGCTAAGTTCACGTTTCACTAGCACATATCAAGATCGAAACAACTGTTCCATAAATTAATATTACATATATTTATTTATTTAATATTGCTTCTCGGGCAACTAACAGGTACTATGTCAAATATTAATTTAACACGCACCCAATAACAAGTTGCCACATTCTGGAGACTTAAGATATTAATCGTCTCACAGATCCAGACTGAAAACACAATTAAAAACTGTGGTTCCACCGGGAATCGAACCCGGGACCTTTGGATCAGTAGTCTGATACCCAACCAACTGAGCCACGAAGGCCGACATATGTAGAATGTTGCTGGCCTTGAAATATTTATCAGTCATTCAATTTTTATCGTTGTGTTCACTTAAGTTTCCACCTTACCATTCTTTGAATTATCATTTTTATTCCAAGAAAAAATAATTTTAAAAGTATATTTTTATAAATGGACAAACAATGCAAATTTCTTACGATTATAGGTGGTACAAATAACGATTTTTGTTGATTTTTTGCGATAACGTATCAGTATTTAGTAATAAGTATCACAATATATTTGTGATAAAGGTTTTATCGTTTATGCATTACAATTGTACAAATTGAAAAACACAATCAGAAACACTTTTTTCTCCGTACTTTGAAACAATGTCGTAATAGGTCATTGTAATCTGGAAATGAACTCGGACTACACGTTTCATATTAAAGGTTAATGGTAAAATTCGATGGTGTATGCAATCTTTGATCTCTCTTATGATTGATAACCACCATATAATATTCTCAAAGCATTTCCACATCGGCTCCTCGACTTACAAATTAATTATAACGAATTTTTCATTTTCTTCTTGAATATTTAGCGACAACAGCTTCGTTGAGATTTAAAAATGAAAATATTTTGATACAAATTATTAATTTGGTCAATATTTGACCTGAATAACAAAAATTCTCTCAAGTATCGAAACATTTGTATCAGCGTCGTCTTATCTCTTTTATATATGCTGTCACATTCTGAGCTCTTTGACGGATGGAACATTTCTCTTTGAGAAAAAATCCGTAGCAATTTATCAAAGATGTGTGATACCCATTTAAAAATTAAATCATCTAAATTTATTAAGAGAAAAACGAGTGATATCATGGATGTTTAATGTTTTTTGGTCTTGCTGTTGACCTGAAAAGAACAATATATTTACTTGTACTATGGTACCAAATTATATACTTGATTCTTCACGTTGCATGGAAATTGGAAATAAACTCGCCTTTGTACTCGTGGTTTGTACCTGATTTCAGGCAGTAGGTACTCGTTATCACTTTATCAAAGATAAGCGACTTCAGTCTCAAAATTAGATCCCAACTACAATTTCAATCTACGCTTAGAACTTCCCTACCTGCTGCCTTATTATCCATTATAAGCGTACATTTGTCAAGAATGAAATTAATATCACAGTGAAACTAAATCTAACGTTTTATCATAAGTTGTAATGATTATCACCAAGTATTGTCCGTCGACAAACTTTACAACACCCATACTCAAAATAAGATACTTCAAGGTTTTTTAAGACTAATATTTTTCACGATGATATTTTGATGTTATGTCTTTGGAGGTGGAAAGGGTTTTTGTATCCGACGCCGGCGGAAGGAGGCGTGGAGTTTCAGGATTCCCCGGCAGATTGCGCTAATTAATTTGGTGTCGTCCCGTTTTTGTGCTCGCTTCTCTCGCTCCTGAGATGCTGAATGTGACAGGTGGGATGGCAGCGAGGAGTCTAAAGGTACTCGGTGCCATTCGCCAACTTCTAGTATTATATTGTAGGTTAGTACCATTAGGTGCGGAGAAAAAGGTAAGTAAATGAAACAACCCACTTTTCAGCGCTGCGCTGGTTAATTAAAAAAAATCTTTGTTTTCGTCTAATTCGTCTAATTAGTGCATCTTCTAACTAATTCAGTACCACGACATATTTTGCATTATTTCTCCTTCATGAAGTTCTTTTATATTAATGTATCCCGAGCCTTTTGTTTCTAAATTTTAGTTCCTGAAGATATCTTTTAGTTTTCATCAGCCTCTTGCATATCTGTTACTCATAAAATCAATTACGAACCTACGTATAAATTTTAGTTCCTGAAGTTATCAATTAGTTTTAATCAGACTCTTGCTGTTACTCACACAGAAGTTATCTATTAGTTTTCATCAGTCTTTTGCATATCTGTTTCCTGATTAGCTAAACGCTTTATCGTCGTTGTCTTTGCAAAATTTGTATTCTATGTGCATCATGTTTTTCTTTCGACATTCATATATATGTATATATTTTTTTCAATAATATGAAATAATTTTTCAATCGACTAGTTTAACTAACTGTTAATACCTACGTTTTCTTTTTTTATTTTGAAGTTCCGAATACCTCTTCCCATTTTTTAAAAGTCACTCCCATTTATTAAAATAATAAAACAATTATTATTTCCTATTCCTTTCTTATGAAATCGATAAATTTGATAAAATTCCCGAGAAAGTAGGTACCTACCTACCTAAGCCAAGGTTCACCCTTGACTCAAACCAATCGCCCGCACCTACCGCCCCCGAACAGGCACTCACCCCCCCAACCGCCCACCGCACCAGATACGACGTGCCTACCTTTTGATTGAGATGATTATTACTCAAACTTGTAAATTATTATTATCGTGGTGGCAACACTGTGACAATGGCGGCGGTAATGACTAGGAGAAAATAATACTCAAATCGGGTAACGTCACTTCTAACATCACTCTTATATTAAGTTGTATTCATGCACTTTTTTTTTTCAATTTAAACTACTTAGTGCTGGCCAAATAATTCTATTATTTTTTATGGTGAATCTTACCAGTACCAAAAATAAATCTTCTTCTTCTTTTAGTTTACCTGTTGGTCGGTAATTCAAAAACTATGCCTTCAGATATGACAAAGTCCAACTATCATTCCGTCTCTTGGGTGGTCTTCCGGGTAGACGGCGACCAGAAGGAATTCTTTTTCTGTTATAAACTCAAGTCTATCACTGTCCATTCTGGCTACGTGGTCCCTCCAATGTCTTCTCGATCTACTCCACCCGACGATGTCTTCTATTCACATGTTTTTCTTATTTCAATATTACGTACACGATTAATCTACTGTGAAAAATACTCCGCATACCTCTATTTTAGGTAATTGTACCAAAAATACCAAATAACGAGTTATTTGTAGAATCAAGAAATGAAAAAGAGGTAGATAGATAAAAAATAAAGATTGCTCCCAATTATAACACAGGAACTATCCCTAGAATATTAGAGTGCAAAAACATTAACCGAAAGCAAAACTTAACTCGATGGTATGGATGTGAACGTATAACTTCTACTGCCTATTATGATTTCCTTCTTCTTCGCTCTAACCTGTCCCATTTACTTGGGGTCGGCTCTCATATTCCTCATCCTCCAAGTCTTACTGATTAAAGTGTGAATGTAATTGTTGCTAGAAATTGACATTTGCGAAAACCTCACCACTTTTACTAGGATACTAAAGTGATTATTATCATTATACCCAAGCTTTTCGAAAAGATTGTTTTAAAAAAAATCACCCATCATTTTAATCAAATAATTACATCATACCAACATGGATTTTTAGCTGGCAAATCCACACTAACTAACCTACTATTGTATGAGAACTTTATACAAGATTCATTAGCCTGTAGAAAGCAAGTGGACTCCATTTATACTGATTTCAGTAAAGCTTTCGACAAGGTGTGCCATAGCATACTGTTGAATAAGCTGCAGGGAGTCGGTGTACATGGTAGTCTTCTTGAATGGATTAAAAGCTATATTTTGAGAAGAAGGTTGGCAGTAAGAATAAATAACACCCAATCTAAAATTATCATAGCAACAAGTGGAGTGCCGCAAGGATCTCACTTGGGGCCAATTCTGTTTGTATTGTTTATTAATGATATTGTGAAAATCTTTACAGACATTAATTTTATTCTATTTGCGGATGATATGAAGCTTTACAAAACTATTTCAAATTTACATGACTGTTATGTTTTACAACTCAATCTTGATAGATTATTTAAATGGTGTACAGACAATAAACTGCATTTAAATATTTCCAAGTGTCAATTGATGCAATTCTACAGAATTAAATCCCCTATTATCTTTGAATATAGGATTGATAACGTTAAACTTAATTCTGTATCAGAAATCAAAGATCTGGGGGTGATTTTTGATACAAGACTTACCTTTGTCAATCATATAACCAACATCAGTAATAGAGCAATGAAACTGTTAGGTTTCGTTTTGCGAGTTGGTAAGGATTTTAATAATATTCATATTTTAAAGATACTCTTTACATCACTTGTTCGTTCTCAGGTTGAATATAACACAACAATTTGGTCACCGTATTTCAATTCTCATTCTAATACTGTAGAAAAAATCCAACATAAATTTCTAAGATATATCAATTACAGACTTAACATACCAATAGAAAATTTGAATTATTATTATTTACTTAAAGAAACAAATTTATTAGAGCTTTCTGAGAGAAGATTATTATTTGATTTACTATGTTTATTTAAAATTATTAATAATCAGTTAGACTGTCCAGAATTACTATTCTTAATAAATTTCAATGTACCAAATAGAAAAACTAGAAATCATTTTCCATTCTATTGTAAAAATACTACAAATTTAGCACACTATTATACACCAATACATCGAATTCAGAACTTGGGAAATATATATGCACAGTCATTTGATTATTTTAACACTTCCTTTCACAAATTTAAATACGAACTAACATCAATGTTTTATAAAAAACAGTCAATCGCAGCTAACAATGTAATCTCGTTTGAAATGTGATATTTTTTAAATTTTCTGTAATTTAGATTCTTTCTTTTTCTTTAAGATTTGCAATACATTTTTTTTTGCTTGCCTACTTTGCATGTATAGTATAATATTATACTATAAATGTGATTATAATATATTTTTTTTGTTATTTGTTTTGTTTCATCATTTAGTTTTTATTTTCCTAAGTATGTACCCATATGTTTGTTTTTATAGTTCTTTTATTTTCTTTACATTATTATTATTTTTTCTTTTTTTTCTAAGTGCGTAGGTATATTATTTTAGTATATTTTAATGATTTTTATGTCTCAACCTAAGTACCTATATCTTTTATTTTAAATTGTATTTTTTTTCCACTTAATATTATTTTTTATATTTACTAATTTTGTTACAGTACCTTCTTTTTCTTTTATGTTTATGATAGTTTTATTATTTTATTTTGTAATTTCAATGTGTGTACTTAATTGTTGTTCATGTTTGTAAAAGGCAATTTGCCGTAAATAAATAAATAAATAAATAAATAAATTATTAAAAATAATAGTTTTCGTAATTGCAGATAAAACCCATGTTTTTCCTAGAAAACAAATTAGCTTTAATTTATATTTTTTTGAAATCGTGGTCCCCCTATATGTGACGTACCTACCTGCTTAGGAATATTTCATCAAGGAAAGTATTCTCCAAGACTTAAAAGTCCGCCCTTTTCCTAAGCTCCTGAGCTAATTGGGAAATTCTTCGCTGCGTGTGCCTAATTTGTCTTCGGCTTTGTTATGTTAAGGAAACATAATTATTTTGTACTTAACGAAGCCTAGAAATTTCAACTTAAGCCACATATTTTTACCTCAAATAATAATAAAGCTGCCAAACGTCTATTTTTGTAGTTATTAATTTCAATACTGCCGGTTCTGTGTTTTTGCAGAGACGGAATTAAGAAAATTATGACAACCATTTGTGACAACAAATTGAGGAACCGCTTAAGATATCGTAATATTTCTGGCAGAAAACATTCACGAAGCAGTTAGTAAAGCGAATAAAACAATTGACAAAGAATATAGATGAACCTGACACTCTGGAATAGACAGAAATTAAAAGGGGTGGATATTAGTTTGTATGAACAGAAAAGGTGGTGATGGAAGTAGAAAAATATAATGTTATTATTAAAGAGAGTAATACAATGAAAATAACTGGAAAAATAAAATAGAACACAGAAGTATAGAGCCTCAAACATTCTCAGACAATAATAAAAAAAGTGACAAACACCTTTGTCCAAAGCATCAGTTAAGGTTCTTGTATTGCTATCCCAAAACAACATCACATATAACGTAACACTAATTTTTGTCGATTGTTATTTGTAAAATTACAATTTGAATATTTGATCTTCTTCTTTTACCTTGCTATATCCCTCCTCGTCCTTAAATGAATAGGTCATTCAGTCCTGCATTATGTCATCGTGGCCATATATCTGCAATTGTTTTCGTCTTCGCACGATCCAGGAATTTTTTAATCTTCCTCTGGATGTAAGTCGAAGAAGATTCAAGGAGATTGCTTAGTTTACCATGTGATCTGGTGATCTGCCTTCAACGTGCCCGTACCATATCAACTGTCTTTCTTCAATATTACTATGTAGATGCGTCGATGGCAATGCGGCTAGCGCACTGGGCTAGTAATCCAGTGGTCGCTAGTTCTTATCCTGCCTTGAGCGATTCACAAGCAATTATGCTTAATTAGGGAATGTAGGAAAATGTATTTGTACTTGTTTTACAAGGACATATTATTTTTTACTCCTCACTAACACAAGGTGATATAGTGGGGAGTTATGATTTCGCAATTTTTAAGGGTATTTTTTTTTTTGCAGATTATCAACTAGTATCATGCTGAGATTGTATTCTGAAAGTTTCATCACAATGTATCTGTGTGTGTGTGCTATGTGCAGTGTGCTATGTGCAGTGTGCTATGTGCTATGTGCTATGTACGGCGTGTTCATTTTACTTTATCGATTATAGACTAAAGTACTCATTCGATTCTATTCAAATTTTGCAAATTTGTATATCTAATGCTCACTTAGATCCCATTAGATTTTGAACGATATATGAATAGTGCTTCTCAATTTTTTTAACTGTCAAATATTTCAAAGTGACCCCAAGCTCAGGAAACTTAAAATTTGAAATTTTTATTTTCAAATAGGTAAAAAGGCTCCTCACTTTCATAAAATGGCATTAAAGAAATATCAACTTTTCATAATAAAATAAAAAAATAATTAAACAAACTCATTTCATAAAATCGCTGAAAATTTTCCATACAAAATTTGAGTACGGAACATCTTTGACTAGGTATATACCAAAGACCTTATAATAATATATACTGACTAAAGGTTATATATTAACATTATTATTGTGAAATTTGCTCTGTTTATGTTAAATTATTATTTAATTTTACTCTTTTACATCATTTTTCATAATATCTTATATGAATATTAGGAAAATGTTTATTTTATCAGTTTTTTTTAGAAACCGGACGTCATAAGAGTTTATTTTCTAGAAATATACTAGTTACTAATAAATATTTTGTGTTTTTTTACATACATACTATCATGCCTTGTTCATATTGAGGTAGGCAGAGAGAACCGAGCGCCATACTTTCCTATCCTGATATACTTTTCTCGCTTCACTTAATCCAAACATTGCCTCATGCACACTCTCCTACTATCTAAACTTCAGATTCCATTCATGTGATTTAAATGAGTCTTTCTCGACCGACCTCTATCTCTTATTCCGCATCTTTTAGCCATGTATAATTTTTTTGTCAACTGTTCTTCATCTGTTCTTTCTATGTGGCCGATCCACTTAAGGACATATATTATATTTTTATCTTGCATGTGGCGTCCTTTTCCAACATACATTCTGTTCTTGTGCTTACTTTTTTTATTCAATCACACATCGTCTTATTACACATTTGTCTGAGAGACCTCATTTCAACGGCAGTTATTCTACTTGGGAAACTTGATGTTTTACTATGTTGTTTTGAAAAATATATAAAAAGGACATTATTTACATTGAATTACATTCATGTATTCTCAATGTAACATAAAGAAATTAAGTTTATAAAAAAATAACAAAACAAATAATATTCATCAATTACTAATTTCCACTAGCGTCTACAATCCGCATTTACCATTCCGCATTATGTTTCCGGTTGGCTCTCTGATTGGTTGAGGTCTCGTAGTATGGAGTCAAATGAGCTGTGAAATTTTATATTAAATGCAATAAATTAAATAAAAAATGTAAATTTAACTTATAATAATTTATAATTCAATTTATAAAGCAACTCGCTCACGCGAGTCGCTATTATTATTATACACAAACTTACACCTAACCTAATAATGCAGAAAAGAAGAGCTGGGGCTAGACGCTACTCTAATTTCCAATGTAAAGTTTGAATTTAGAACAACTTGTATAGACTTAATATTGATTTTTGAAATCATAATATTGTGTATGTTCATCATGAGTAACAAACTATATTTTTCCAGACCAGCCATAACATGTCATGCATAGAAAACTTTCATATTACTATATAATATAATTTATATTTCACAAAGTATGCTTTTGAAAAATTTCTTTTAGAATTTTTGGTTCATTGTCTTAAAATTATGCACAAAAGCTAAAGAAATATTTCATGGTATTAGTTAAAGCAGCACTTCAGAGATCAAGTGATTTTTTTTTCCTATATTATGTTTAGTATTATATATTAAAAGTGTTCTTTGATTGACCAGACTCTTATTGAGCAGTCTCTCTCGCACCCACACATTTACAGATCTATGTCACTGTGCACTACGAGCTCAGGAGATTAGTCTGTGTATAATAAATCGTTAAATTTTAGTGACTTTAAATATATATATTTGTAAAATAGAAATAGAATAATGTTTATAAAGAAATGCTTTTACTCATAAGCAAAATTTGAATGAAAAACAGCTTTTGTTATACTGAATGAGGGCAATATAGAAATATTATTTTCAATATTTGTCTTGTTTGTAGTAAATCGTTTGTCTAATTTAATTATTATATTTATAAAATTTCTCATACCTAATGTATGTGATTCTTATACATACCATAATGCCATGATCCTCACATGGTAGACAGAGAAAACTGAATGCCATATATCTTGACACACAATCATCGCCTTGTCAACATTCATACATCTTCTTATACATGTTTATCTGTTCTTCACGCTTCTAACCTTTTCGTCTTTCAAAATACCATTCACATGGTCATGCCATCCCTTTCTTGGGCGGCATTGATTTCTCATTTCATTCCTATGCGCATTGTATATTTTCTTCGTCAGGCATTCCTCATTCATTCTCGCCATGTGGCCAATTAATGAATGAAATGAATTCATCATTTTCATTCTATTAATGACATCTATCTTCATCTTAAATTCATTTTAGTGATCTCATTTAAACTGCATTTATTCAGCTTTCATGTGACTTCTGCCATGTCCAGGTTTCACTTGCATACATCAAGGTTGGCACTATTAAGATAGCGTTATCAATGGCAACTTTAGCATCCTTTGATATGTTGCGGTCATTCATAACTGGTCTAAGTGCTCCATTCCCTCTGTTTCTTGCCATAACTCTTCTTTCGATCTCCTTATCAATCCGTCCATTCCGGTATTCCGTTGCTTCCCAAATAGACATATTCGTCTACTTGCTTGAACCATTTGTTCTCTAATTTTATTTGGTACGCTGTTCTGCTTTCACTCTTTTGAAACACCATTTGAACTTCGATTTGCTGGCATCCATTCTCAGTACGTTCTCTTTACATCCTTCATATACTATACTTACTGAATTGTCAACGTTTTGACATTTCTCATATACCTACTAAAATTCAGACAGATAAATTTAAACGAATCGGAATGGGACATATTATGAATATTTCGATTTGTGTGATAGATTTTGTATTTTAATGAATTATTGTGTTGTTTTTCTTGTTAATTGTTGTGTTGTTTAATACGAGTTTTATGTTTTATTTTTACCATATTTTTATAATGGCTAAGAGGCCGTGTATGTGAATATAAATAAATAAATTTCAGACCCTTGCTATCCTCCATAAAAGTTCTGATGCAACATTCAACGTATAGATTGAAGAGCCATGGAGATAGCATGCACCCCATTATTTATAGAGAACTATGTTGTTACTGTGTCGGTGACACAAACACGTGATATTCAGTAGTGGCCAAAAGAATGGAAACTTTTTATTTTGACTACATTTTTCAACTTACTAGGTGATTCATTTTACTTTTTCATTGAAATTTTATTGCATTCTTATTGTTTTTAATGACAAATATTTTCTTTTGTTTATTTCGCAAGAAACAATAAATATTTTTTTAATTGTTTTAACTTTTTTTTACAAAATTAGTTAATCCTTTCTAATTTGTCTCATAATGAGTTGTAAGGAACATATACCTTACTATTTGATGATATGAATCATCATTATTACTCACATTATTTCTGGAAATTTGTTTTTTTGATGTCTGTGATCATTAGAAAGTAATTATTGAGGATATTTGAAATCCTATCTAAGCAAGAGCTATTAGTCTGTCGTTCGTCCTGTACTGTGTCATTTGTAAGTGGTTGGACTGTTTTTCAAATTCTGAGATTATTTTATTCTGAAACTTCTTCTGAAACATGCTTGGAGGCTACTGGTCACCTACAAAATGTAGTAGAGCAGTTACCCTACGAGAAGAGGGATATACATATAAACAAATTGCTGAAAAGTTGGGACACAGAGCGTCCAAGTCTGGAGTTCAAAGGTCTGCGAGAGGTTCAAAGTCTCCAAAAGTTTACACAATGCTGTAAAATCTGGCAGAAACCGGAAGACGTTATTGATAGACGACAGAAGGATAACGAAATTAGCTCTTCAAGACCGTAGATCCACTTCGAGTGATATCCAACACATCCTTGCTGAGAGTGGTATAATTGTAAGCGCTAGGACGATTCGACGACGCCTAGTCAACAATGGATTAAGGGCCAGAAGCCCAAGTAAAAAAGCTTACTTGTATAGTAAACAAAGGGAAAAAAGACTCAATTGGGCAAAAGAACACAAGAATTGGACCTAAGAAGACTGGAAGAATGTAATCTGGAGCGATGAAACAAAAATTTCTATATTTGTATCGGATGGAATAAAGTATGTTAGGAGGAGAACTGGAGAAGACTTGTTACCAGTGTGTACCACCGTCACCATGAAGCACCCTCTCAGCATAATGATATGGGGGTGCATGTCAAGAAGTGGCGTGGGTCGTCTACATATCATTGATGGGACGTTACATGAAAAAAATACAAGGAGACTATCTTGGATCCAAAGTTAAAGCCTTTTATAGCGGATCTGTTTGGAGAAAATAGAGAGACATGCATATTCCAGCAAGACAACGCACCCTGTCATACTGCTAAAAGTGTCTCAAGCTGGTTCGAAGAAAATAATATTATGGTACTTAAGTGGCCTGGTAACAGCCCAGATCTTAATTAGATAGAAAACTTGTGGGCCAGGTTGAAAATCTTTGTATCTTTATACTTTGCTGCTATTGCTTTGTGGCACATTTTAACTAATATAATTAAATAAAATCTCTTATCGAATAAGAGGGCCCTGATTGAAGCTGTAATAAAATCATGATTCAAGGTCATCAATAATGCAGATTTGGAGAAGTTGGTGGACTCAATGCCTCGAAGAATGAAGGCTGTGATAAAAAATAAAGGCTACCCAACTAAATACTAAAGTGATTTATCTTAAACACGTGAATTTTAAATTTTATTGTCATTAACAATTTTCCATAGCTGAGCACAATATTTTTTATATTTTATTCAATGTACAATAATTTTAATAAAATGTGTATTATATCTGAATATTTTATGTATAAATGATAATTCATGCATAACCCACACTATAATAAAGACAAGGCAATAATATTTTTTTAGAAATATTCATTTAGAAATCTAAGAAGGAAGATTTTCTATATAATTTAGTCGAGTAAAAAATAGTTTCCATTTTTTTGGCCACTACTGTATTATATAGGTACAAATTTTTATTTGTTAACCGTTCATCTTAAGTTCATTCTATATGGTCAAACAAAAAAAATATAAACCAAATTTTGAATTAATTGAACTAACATATTTAACAAACCAAATATTTATTTAGAAATAATTGAAATAGCCCACCTAAGTGTTGAAGAATGATAAATTACTGATTTTCAAATAATAAGTACCTGCCAATAAATCTAAAGTTTAAGTTATGGTTTAAGTATTGAATTTAGAATAAAATATGAAATTATGTGAACAAAAAACTGATTTAATAGATAAACATTATTTTTGAAAAATAGTACAATATAATAATTTATAGTACAAGTCATTGAACCAGCCATTGTATGTAGTACAAGTCATTGAACGACTGTTAGTCAAGTAAAGGTTTTTTAAACAACTGCGATCGAGCGCCATTGTTGATTGTTTTGGCAGGGTTGAAATTCATAGTATAATTAGTTGCATGTAACTAGGGAATGCAATCCCGCAGGACGATGTCAATCCAGGTATTTGCGGGACTGAACAATCTTAGTACCGCTGGATCCAGGTATTTGCGGGATCCAGCAGGGTGGACTTAGATATCTTATCAATCGTATAATAAAGACCTAATTAATACCTCGATCTACCAACCTTGTTTTTAGAGTTTTAAATTTATACCTAATCAAACACGTTCTTTGGGACATTTTAAATGGTTTATTAACATACTTACCTCTAGTTAGACATCGGTAAAGTTTGTCATAAATTGGCAAAGAATAAAATGAGACATAAATTTATATTACAAATTAAATTTAAATAATAACGTTCACACGACAAACAATATTTTTGTACAATAAGCATCATAAGTTTAAACATTATTTTGGAAATAGCTTCGTAAAAAAGTTAAAGTATTGTGTCGTCTGATAAACGGCTTCTGATATTGGACACAAGGTAGCCAGTGGCTGAAAAAGCTCGTTCAGATTCCACGCTGGTTGGCACAATAGTCATTTGCGCATTGTAAGTGAATTGAAGGTATGTGCCTTTCCACCGGACTCGAAATAATTCATTTCCTTCTTTATCAAAACCTCAATGTTGCTCATATTGCCAGATCTAGGTTGTTGGGCTGTTGATCTCGAACTCTTCATACTAATCAAAGTAAGTTTGAGTTCGTCTTGAAGTGACATTGGTGCTGCTGCTGCTGCGTATGTCTCCTGATTTGCGAGAGGAGTGTCGTCATCCTAAGGTTCATCAGCGTCAGCAGGAGCAGTGGCTTCTGCGTTGTTACCCATGTCCGTGTACTCTAGCCTTTCGACTATAGTTTTGATTGTCTTGCATATTAAACTTTTTGAAGGTAGACTAAATGTGTCATCAACATTAATAAATTGACTACTGTCTTCTTCGTACTTATATGGATCATGTAAGTATATAATAAAACCGCTGTCAAGTTAGTTCGCCGCTCTGAAATCCGTTTCCTCAACAAATCAACAAAGAGTAACACGTATGAATTACGCTTCTCTGTAATCCCGCCAGTCCAGCGGGATCCCGCAAAATTTTCGACCGAGATTAGTCCCGCAAAATGTCTGCGGGATCTCGGTATTTCGGGATCCCGTTTGGGATTGCATTCCCTACATGTAACACATTACATCCAACTGTTGATAGTATGTGTATAGTAAAAGAATACGTAAAAATCCATGTATTTTATAAATAAAAATAAATAAACGTACCAAACTATGAACCCTAGCATCTAAATTATTGAATATTTTTAAGATATTTTGTTTTTTATATAAAAAATGTATGTCAGGCAAGACTTGTGTGAAGGTCAGTAGGTACTTTTTCCTCTCTCGAATATGTAAACAGCTTGATGGTATGTATGTATGGAGATTAAGTATCAAACTACTGAGATTCCCCGTAAGAAAAGTTCAAGATGCACTGCGATAGTGTATATGTTTTTATAGAAAATTAAATTATCTAGTTGGTTTTTCTGCGTTTTTCAATATTTAAGAAAAATAGGAAATAAAGTCAGTAAAAAACACACAAATTATTATAAAAAATATACATAAATATATGTTTTTAATTTGATGCCAAAAAGAATAGTGTTTGTAATCATTTTTATTGACTCACAAACAGCGAAGTGTATAATTTTATTTTAATATTATATTTATTACGCTGCAGTTTATCAATGTTGGAGATAGTTTTTTCAAGTCAAGTTTGTTCAAAATGCAGAAAAATATCAAAAAACATTAGGTTTCCGTTGATTTAATTCACGTATAAAACTTTTTTAACGCACGTGATATTTATCTTAACTAACATGTAACTTCATCATGTATTAGGGTGTTTTAATAAATCATATTATATTCAATTACTAGATTCAGTGTTTTATGTTCTCTTAATTTCTCCCAAATGTAAAACAAAATGTTTAATTTTGTTTTATAAAAGTCTGTACTTAACATCTATAAAACATATTGTCATATAAAAGGAATATAACAGGTTCATCGACAACTACATATTATGTTTTATAAAAGTTTTTGTTTTTCATTTATAAAACCAACTGTTGATAATAGGTATATAAACGTCACACTAATAATTTTATGTCGTATTGAAGTCATCCATAATACCACTATACAATCGTCTATTAAAGTTTTTTCTAAAACGTTTATAGGCCAATAAGTTGTTTAGATGTTATAATAATACCCTTTTTATGACGATATTGTCTTTTTAAAAATCTTTATACAACTGAAATGTTTTTACGACTTACAGATTTGTTAAGTTAACGTTTCGATTAAGACCATTATGTGATCCTTGTATAATTACGTTGCAAAAACGTTTATTGGACGTTGCAATTAGACTATTTAGTTAGAGGACTTAACCGTCAGATGTACAACGTCTATACGACTAACAGAGTTAGTTAATAACCACTATAAAACTCCTATACGACTAAAAGTCATAGGTATAACTCTTATTTATACGACTTGTTTGCTAGTTGGATTGTCTCTGGGGGAAACATAAAATTAAAATAGTCGCATCATTTCTATCTTCGGCCTTCGTGGCTCAGTTGGTTAGGTATCTGACTACTGATCCAAGGGTCCCAGATTCGATTCCCGGTGGAGATACAGTTTTTAATTGTGTTTTAAGTCTGGCTCTGTGAGACGATTAATACCATAAGCAGATCGTAAGTCTCCAGAATGTGGCAGCTTGTTATTGGTGCATGTTAAATAATTATTTGACATTGTACCTGTTAGTTGCCCGTGAAGCTACATAAAATAAAAAGTTATAATATAATATTATGCTGATTAATTATTTAAATGTTTTATCAAATGACAGAACGAACGCGTATAATATCTGTCAAATGACAAATGTCAACCACGGTAGACGGTGCTGCCAGGACTTAAATTTTTAGATATTATTGGAGAGTTGCACGAAAAAAATATGAATCCTTATGAAGAAGGGGTTGAACTTAACATTGTTTTTACTCCTCACTACCCCAAGGGGATTTATGAATTCGCAATTTTTAAAGTAATTTTTTATTGCAGATTATCAACTAGTATCATGCTGGGATTGCATTCTGAAAGTTTTATCACAATGTATCTGTGTGTGTGTGTGCTGTGTACTATAATATACTACGTACGGCGTGTTTATTCTAGATTATCGATTATAGACTAAAGTGCTCATTCGATTATTTTCAAATTTTGCAAATTTGTATATCAAAAACTCGCATAGACCTCATTAGATTTTGAAGGATATCTGAATAGTGGTTTTCATTTTTTTTAACTGTCAAATATTTCAAAGTGACTCCCATGCTCAGGAAACTCGAAATTTGTTATTTTTATTTTCAAATTGCTAAAAGGGCACATCACTTAAATAAAATGTCATTAATAAATATCAATTTTTCATAATAATATATTTAAATAATAAAAGAATTAAACTCACTAATTTCATAAAATTGCCGAAAACTTTCTATAGAAACTTTGAATACTCTATAGTGACTTGTTAGTGAGGAGTTTAGCGTTGGCCACAACCCACTCGTTTTTAATTTGACCTTATTTTCCAAAAAGTCGCTAAAATTTCTTGTCAATAACATTTTAAAATACTTATGTGTAATAATGTCTCACATTCATTTGTTAAATAAAAACCTACATCTAAAGCGTTGGGAAAAGGTCTTGCTTTGGTTTACCAAAATAACCTCACCCAACTTATTTAAGTCAGTGTTTGTCCAGTCGATTGTTCCTGGTGTTGTGACATTCTGAGGTATTTTGTAAAATGATCTCATACTCACCTGTCAGTTATAGTTGACTGCATGAATAATGGTCCGTACAAAACAATATTATTAATCGTCGTGTCTGTATATTTTAAATGTTCATGGAATTTTCGATAAGTTCCACAGTTCAAAAATAAATCCAGACAATACGTTTCACTATCAATATCCACGAATACCTTTATTTCGAAATTTTCTACCAGTTTTTTCCATTAATTCTTTAGACCATTTTCATCCATTGCCCTGCCAGAGTCGTGAGTTTTTTGACTTCTATTTATACCAAGTAATCGAATTATTAAAAATTATTTACCAAGTATCTTTATCTTTTGTGCTGGAAACACTGGTAAGTTGGAAAAAATTGCAATTCGGCTTTATACTCGTTGCATACACAGGCTACAGGGATATGTTTAGAAATGAATATAGTTTATCGACAACTCTTGATAATCAACATATTATGTCAGTTGAAATATGAAAATTATGTTTTAGCTTCTAAGATATACCTACATTTATTATGCACTTGTAAATGTACACTATCTGGCCATGACCTCAATGAGGAGAAAACCCAAAACTATGATTTCAAGGCTCCTTATATTGTACCTACATATAACGCGAATTTCCAAAGAGTTACAATAAATCATAATTCCACTGTTCAGTGGATATAAAATTCTACGAAACGTTCGTGTACCCAAGAAATAGGTAAATTGTAACAGTATTTTATATAAATAGCAACAAAATAGTATTTTTCCGATGCTTAAAATTATTAATTATTTTCAAAAAATATTGTAGCCCAAAAGAAACATCGATTGATTAGAGTAACCACGAGATTTTTTTCAAATTCTACATACAATTATGATACATAATAATATATGTTAATGCTGTGTCCAGTGATTTTTTTTACTAGTGATTTTTGTCATGAAATAAGCAATTATATGTCGTCTTAAATGTTGTACCATTCCTATTTGTATAGGTACATATATCTTGAATTTTTTTTATAAAAAATGAATATGTCCTTGTCAAACAAGTACATATACATCTTACAACGTTCCCTAAAATAAGCATAAATGTTTGAGCTATAGATGAACGAAATCGGTCGAGGCAGGATTCGAACTCGCGACCACTTGATTACTAGCACAGCAGGCTAACCGCTCTGCCATCAACCCATCTAAATTTATTATTTTTTTTATGCACACAGCTATACCATACACTTACCTATATTCGGTAAAATCTAAGCGAGTTCTTAGAATAGTTTAGTTAAAATATCTGTAGTCAAACAGTTTTGCTATCCTCTTCTTAAAGCTAGAATTAGTTTCCGGTTCACCTTCATTGAATTAATTTTGTATAGTATACAAAATTACAACTTCCAAATAATAATAATAATAATCCTCTACAGAGACCTCGTGGAGTTTCCGTATTTTATACCATATAAACATGAAAACAGTAATTAAAATCATGGAGGGCCGAATTAACATTTGAGGCCTCGGCTTAACATGCTATTAAAATTTCCTAAATTAGGCGCATCAACAACACGGCGATACAATCAGCAGGCAGTGTGCTGGGGGGAGTATGAGAGGACTCAGTAGACGCCACGTATATCTTTTAATTTCCCGAATCAGTCTTTTGCCTTCTTCGGTGTCTCTTCTTGTATTCTTCCTCCAGCCCCACCACCTCCGACAGGAGCAGCAGAAAGGGTGGGAGGGGGTGCTGGAATCCCAAAATACAAACATTCAATTAAAATGCAAAGTAACACGGCACAAGGTAAAGGAACAGTTATTCGGGGAAGCGGTACACTTATTTATACAATTACATCTGTGTTGCCAGGGGGAGATTTCCTGGGGGCTGTTCAAGAATACACATTTTTATTGAGTTCATTATTTTTTGAGAAAACAACTTTATGGCGTTATTATATTCAAGCTAGATATCTATATTCATATGTGGCGTTTGAATATTGATATCCATAAGTTATGGTGTAGTATATGGCCCAAGAAATATAGCTGACTGCTGATCCAAAGGTCCTGGGTTCGATTTCCGGTGGAGACAAAGTTTTGAATTGTGTTTTCAGTCTGGATCTGTGAGACGATTAATATCGTTAGTTTCCATAATGTGGAAACTTGTTATTGGGTGCGTGTTAAATTAATATTTGACATAGTACCTGTTAGTTGCCCGAGAAGCAATATTAAATAAATAAATAAATATTAATTAATTTGTTTTTTTTGTTAACAGAGTGGAAATCCATTTTAAAATTAATGAACCATATATATACATATACCAAAGTATTTTATAACAAATATACCAAAGTATATTCCAAAGTTTTTTTTCCCCCAAATTCGATAACAATGACCGAACGTTTATTATAAAGGTTTATAATGAAACTGTTAATGTTTTTGTGTTGGATGATTTTTGTTAAAATTGGTTTTAATTTCATTTTATCCCTTGAAAATGCCGACTCACCTGGGCGAAACGTTCGGTCATTATTACCCATTTTTTAAACAAATAGCGGGCTTAATTCCAACCGCTTTAAAAGTAATCAAACTCTAAATAGCCAAAAAAAAGGTGCCATTACATATTGACTATTTTTTTTTACGTAATCATTGACGTGGAGACCTCTCAGGCCCCTAACTTTATGTCATGTTATGTTCCCGATATCTTTTAACTTTGAAACGCAGTCCTCAAAATGTATCCAAGAAGACACTGAGCTGAGTCAAAATCACTATACCTAACTAAGCAAAACCAATCTTGAACTTTATAAAACATGTGTATTATCATCGATAGTGGTTGAATGTTTTCTTGCGGATGAAGCAATTGGTTCCATTACAACAAACTTTTGAAAAAAAAGAAGATATCTGAACCTAAGTAATTTAAAAAAACACTTGACGTGGAGATGAATATACAACCACAGACTTTCCCCAAACTAAGCGGTAATGCTTGTGCTATAGGTGAACGAAATCGGTCGTGGCAGGATTCGAACTCGCAAACACTCTGCCACCACTCATCTAATTAGAAGACACTATAAGAATCTTGTGGTTTGCTTGCTGAGTAGAGGAGTTATTACTTTCATTAGGCCTTCGTGCCCCCCACGTCAACAGATAAAGGCAAAGAAAAAATAATCTTATAAAAAAAGGAACAAAACGATAAGACAAAAAACGCGATAAGTAGAGAAGAAGCGGAAAATATAACTATTCAAAATATTTTATCGGTTAAATAAAAATATTATATCGGTTAAATTAAAAGAAACAATCAGTGTTTTATTTATTTAACTTTTTCGACATAATATAAACAAATATAATGCACACTGGCGGGCTTATTGCCATAAGGCAATTTCTTCCAACCAACCAGATTACAGAGTGACAGAATTATACATGTTCATCAACAAAAAATGAGAACTACAAAAGAAAATGAAGGCTACAAAGGGTTTATTGTTATTTATGTACCAAACTTTCCGTTACTATTTTTTTCAGTTTCGTCGCAATAAATATAAAAAATACGATATTCAAAAAAAAAATCATTTTTATGCATACTCGTAAGTTCTAATACAAAAAAAGTATACAAGGCTGATAAAAGAGGAATGAAAAGTAGAGGTCGGCCAAGAAAGAGTTGGCACGATCACATAAATGGGATTTTGAAAGATGGAGATGTTAGAAGTAAGAATAATAGAAGAGCGTGTATGAGACGATGTATGGACGTGAATGAAGCGAGGAATGTATGTCAAGAGAGAGGAGTCTGGCGTTCGGTTCTCTCTGCCTACCCCAAATAGGGAAATGGCGTGATGGTATGGTATGGTAAGTTCTAATACGTAAATTGAAATTAATCTTTTATGTTGATCAACCCCAGGTGGCGTGTTCGACAATAAGAAGGTATATTTTGTGGAGTCTTTGCGTTGAGACACAGAAGTTAAACATTCTTATACTGCTGCTGGATGGTAGGTGGGTGGTACCTGTGTTCAATGTGGGGTGGGAGGGGAGTATGAATTAAGTGAACAGCGTCATCTTTAGCGGGGGTGAAGGATTTTTACTTCACTAAAACTGTATCATACAATTCATCCTGGATGAAAACTTTAAACTTCGCTGTCGTTTAATTGCATAAATTGAATTTTCTTTCCTTTTTTTTCTTAGGTACTTACATAATTTATTTTTTTACTTTCAGGTATCTGGTTAGTTGAAAGGAATTGAGATTGATGAGCAATTTAAGGTTTTGCAGATCCGGTTTTTGTTCTGAGTCTTGCATACATAGTCTTAGTTGTGTCTTAATCTTCGTCTGTCATGGCCAGTTTTGATAATCATCTTTCAATTTCTAAGATAATAATTAAGAAAACAACAGTCTTTAAATAATGGAGAGTCTTTTTTGAAACTCGGAAAACCAAAAAAATACTGACAGAAAATTTTCAATGATGGGTATTTTATATCTTAAGAAGGTAGGAACTTCAAATTTAAAAAGACTTTCGAATTCATGAATTTTTGAAGCACGTAAGGTTTAGTTTCGTTCCATACTCCACTCTATAGATCAGCGGCCTGATTGTCGAAACTACATACATTACAAATCATATTCTTATTCACGTTTGGACCTATGTACCTTGCGGCCACACTTATCGTAAAATCTATAAATATTACGATAATCGTACATTCTTTATTTTCTATAATAAATGTTGGTTCTAAGCAAAAATTCTAGTTGGATTTGAAGTTCAAGAGTAGGTAAGGCCTCAGGCCTGAAAATAATATGTCTTTAGGTTCATTGTTCATCCAAGATGAAGAGTTTGAGTGGCAATTGAACAAAGTGACTGTGTCTTTTTGGTGAATTCCCACCTTCAGTATCTGGCACGAGTGGGCTGAGTAAACGAGGTATGTAAATATATATTTCTAGAAACTGAACTAAACAGCAGTTTCACTTTTCATGAAAGATTGCTCATTACTCAAAGGGCTCCAGAGCTTGTAGCTAGTATACCTACTGTTTTATTTGATTATCTATCTATGTATAATCTTATATTATTTGACAGTAAATATTGACTAATTGAACATACCTATATGTTTTGTATTCCTGCTTGATGTCGTCTTTGTATCACTTACTTACTTACTTATCGAGTCCGGAACTCAGATTTTGCCACTCCAATGTGTGGCGGCGGAAATCGCCCTGTCGGTAAGTTTAATCAGGTCGTCCATGTGGCAACCCTCGTTCAATTCTGGGCAGGACAGCAGATGGTCGTCATCCTGCACTGCCCCACAATCACAGAAGGTATCATCCTCCGTCGAGAAGCCCCACCTGTGCAGGTTGCTCTTGCAGCCACTCACACCCACCCTCAGCCTGTTCAGTGTCTTCCATATTGGGAATGGCAGGCAGTGCGCCATATTCGCCTTCTCGCTTGTGTCCATCCATGCAGAGATTGGGTCGTCCGTCCACAACTCCTCTCGGCGTTGCTTCTGGGAGGTCTGCAGGTCGGCTGTGGACTTTAGGAAGCTATTCCTTGACTTGAGGCGAGGGTTTGGTGCTTTATGTTCATAGAGTGGGTGTCTTGGGTCGTGTATCTGCTTATGCCTCTCCGCATCTGCTGCCACTCTTCTTCTGATGTTAGGGGGTGCTATGCCTATTATGGGATACAATTTGTTTTTGGCTGTGGGTCTAAGACATCCTGATATAATTCGTGCCATTTCATTAACTGCAACATCCACTTGGTTGGCATGAGCTGATCCAAACCATACAGGGCAAGCATATTCGGCGGCAGAGAGGCACAGTCCCAGAGCAGAAGTGCGCAAGAGCTCAGGGCATGCTCCCCAAGTTGATCCGACAAGCTTTCTCAAGATATTATTTCTGGCGGAGACCTTCTGTTTCGTGTTTAGGCAGTGCTGCTTGTAAGTCAGAGATCGATCCAGTGTCACTCCCAGATACTTTGGTGCGTGGCAGTTTTCGAGTTCCTCATTTCTCCAGTTGACTCGTAACCCTCGACCCGCCTCTCTATTTTTCAAGTGGAAGGCGCATAGTTGTGTTTTTTTGGGGTTGGGTTTTAGGTGGTTTGCATCGTAGTATTCACCCAATTCAGTGAGTGTTGACGTAAGTCTATCCTCTACCTCATGAAATGATTTCCCCTGTGCTGCCACGGCGGTGTCATCGGCATATATGAATTGGCGTGTTCTGTTTGGTCTTGGTTGATCATTTGTATATATGTTAAACAGTAGAGGCGCTAAGACACTACCCTGAGGAAGTCCATTCTTCTGCATCCTCCAGCGGCTGTCCTTCCCCTGCAGCGTGACATAGAACCGTCTATTGCTCAACAAAGTTCCAATTACTGAGGTGAGTTTGAAGTCTCTCGAGATCCCGTATACTTTGTGTAACAATTTCCTGTGATTGACTGTATCATAGGCAGCAGTTAGGTCAATGAACGCTACTCCTGTAATTTTGCCTTCCTCGAAACCGTCCTCGATGTGCTGTGTCAAGTTAAGGATTTGTCCCGTACATGATTTCCCAGGCCTAAACCCTGCTTGTTCGTTTGTATCACTGCTGATAGTCTAGATTCTAGCGTGTGCAGAAAATTTTATGTATTCCTATATATTTCTTTTGACATTGGGACAAGTTGAAAGCAAAGAGTTTAGAGAGGTGCCAGTAAAATTCCTATTTATTTATAAAGCCGTATTTTTTCAGATTTCCCATTGCCTTACATTACAAGAAGTGTTATAATTGAAACGCGTGTAGTTATATAATATATTCGTCCTTTTTCTCATGACTGAGGATAGCGGCTGTAGTTCGTCGCCACATGTATGCCATTATGGCCCGCCTCCATGCCAATCTGTTTTGGGCTGAACGCAGAGCACCAGTAACCAAAGACCCCATTGTGGACAATGTAGATTGTGTAGTTATATTATTTCATATTCCTGTAAGAATAAGTTCCTGTAGATACCAATAAAATTAGTGGTCTTGTAATTTTTTTGATTAATGACTATGTTCATACAGTTTATCGTTGATTATTTTCTGTTGGTCTGCATTTCGCGTGATCTTTTTAAGCCTTTTTTTATCAGCATCAGTTACGTAGTCTTCGATATGGCTGAACATCTTATCATCATCATATTAACCATCTTTTGTCAAGTTATGGGCATAGGTTTCCCCTGAAGCTTCCATAGCTCTATATCCTAGGTAAACCGCATCCAACCGCCTGCAGTAGGTAACTCGTCTTATATCGTCTTACGTTTTACCACTTTTTTTCTTATTTTTTTATTTTTGTATATAAACTTTTTGAATATTAACCTGGGATCGAGTTCATGTCAAGGTTAAACTCGTGGAATAAAACAGTGCTCCTTGTATTTTTTTATATAAATAAATAAATTTCATAAAATTTTATTCGCCTATAGGAAGGTGAACACATCATAAAGTGTTGTATCTACCCGTAAAGAAAAATCACGTCAAAGATTAAACCGTAACAATTTCATCCCTTTTAAACAAGTTGTTTTATTTACTCCAGTTAACCCGTATTCCCAACATCCCTTAAGTAACACACCAGCCCCCATACACACCCTCGACTCCTTGCTCTGCGGACCTATCTTCTGCGTTATTTATCGTCGCCAAAAGGTGAGGAACGTAGAGAGAGAGTGGTGAGGACGAGGTAAAGCAGAAGAAGAAGAAAGGTTTACAGAATGTAAATTGAGTTTCACGTTGAATTAAATGCGGGCTCAGGAAATCATAGGATGGGATGGGGCGTCTAAGAGGTCTGCTTAGTGACTACATCAAATATATTGAAGCTATTCAGAATATTGTAAAGCTGTGTTCAGGAAACAAATTAGGTAGGTGCAGTCAAATTTGATACGATTTTCGTCTGTTTTCTTAATTTATACGTTTTGATCAGGAAACGTAAAAATTATCATGTACAAACCTCATTTGATATCATCGCATGAAATGACAATGTTTTTTTTATATGATCCTATTTAATTGAATTAAAGTTTCTCAATTGAAATTCTTATTAAATTTGAATAGTAAATTAAATTAATAGATTAAATATATTAAAAAAATATCAAAAGTTTCACGAACATTTCCGAGCAAATTCCTTTTTGCTTTATAATATTGTTTGAAAACTAATCCAACGGATCGTAATAAATTATTATTTATCATATTCCTCATTTATCAGACATGGTGCTGAACTGCTACTTTTTTATTATAATAAAGATTGATCGTATAATTTTAAAGTGGATTTTCCTTTAAAGTGGAATAGATTGTCTCAAAATGTCGCTATACTACGTATCGACTCTAATGATTCGTGGTCATTGACATTTGAAAAATCTTTAACAATTCTACAATTATACATTAATACCGATGATTAATATAATTTTTTTCGATCAATCTAAAATTTCTAAATTACGGCTAAACGATTTTGGAATAATGCCAGTGGCTGACATAATGAACGATGATATAATTATTTTACGAGAATGCCCAAGTCTCCTAAAGCGGTGTATTTTCAAATATTTTCAATAAATGATTTGGAATAGCCACGTCGCAAATGTATGTATATTATTTTTTTTTATTTTATCATGCATAATTATATCGGGTCTGTTATGTTCAATTGATCGGTCCTAAAATATTGTTTTAACGTAATAAATTAAAATATTATTATTTTTTAAAACTGAAATCAGTTCATATTCATAATGTGGATTTATGTTTATCGCGTCAATTAATTCATATTTCATAGCTAAATTTTTATGTATTTATAACTTTATTTTTATTTATTATTTTGCTACTTGGTTATGTCTAAATGAATATTGTCATTGTACTAGGGAAGAACAGTCCGATATTATAATATGCGCGATTATTTCCGGAAAATATATTATTAATTGATTTATATAAATTTATATTTGGTGTAGGTATAAAAACATTTTTTATTTATTCACTGTCATAAGACGGCGTACTTTATACACCACAAATTTCACAGTTTTACTTTTTATCTAAATATCGGATAAATAATATAAAAATTCTGGTTCGGTTCAGGAAGCACGTTGTAAAATCGAGGTGCCTACACCTTTTCAAGTATCTTAAAGAATCTGTTTCGGAATGAAGATGAGCTGAGAGAAAGATTGCATAAATAATTTATTATCCCTCTCCTAAAGGGTGATTGAAGAAGGGATTGGAGTTGGATATTTGAGGTGGAAGTGTTCAACGACTCGGTAATCTTTGTGGGAAAATCAGTACCAAAAATATTCAATCATTTTCTACGAGGAAACAACGACTCTGCAGTCTATTTATACTCTTTTTTTTAAACCATCATGGCAACAACAACAATGTGAGGTAACCGGCGACAGGTGCCTTTATACACACACTAGTCTAGTCTCACCTAGAAAGGCAGTTGAAGGTTAGTTATTGTCATTTGAAAATCATGAACAATTAAAGAAACGATGAAATAAATAATTATCTAGAATTGTTTTCATTTCGGAATGCGCATAAATCAAACATAATATCACGGCATATCACACAATGTGGGGTAACCAGCGAGAAGTGTGCGGGTGTATATTATCTTAACAAGGGAAGCACAATACATGCGTGTATATCCAAACTTATAAAAGCAACATTCTGAATTGGTAGTGAACCTAATTGCCTAACTTTGTGGGATGGTATTTTGTCTGATGTATTTTCGATTACCCGGCTCTTACAGGACACTCAAAAATGATGATAATAAAAAATAATGGAAGCACTATTCTAAGCCGATGCATTACAGAAAATAATTGCACTCTAATACAGAAAATATATTAATGTTTTTTTACTTTATAGTAATGTCCACATACTGTCAATAAGTAATATCTATTTTTCATCGTACACATATCAAAATGTACTTACCACTTCTGTGCACTTAGTATACAATCTATATACTTATAAAAATATGTAAAAACAGGCAAAATATGATTACAGTTTAGCGAAGCATAAGTACTTCTAGATTACCCATTAACCTACGTGAAGATAAATGAATGAAGTTGGTTGGGTATCTGACTGCGGATCCAAAGGTCCCGGGTTCGATTTCCGATGGAGACACAGTTTTTAATGGCAGCTTGTTATTGGGTGCGTGTTAAATAAATATTTGACAAAGTATCTGTTAGTTGCAAATAATAAATATAAATATTAAAATACTAAATAACTACCTTAATAGTAAGAGAAAATGAAATGTATTTTTAAATTTAAATATAATACAAAAAATACAATATTATAATATTTTCGGATTAAATAAGAAAAACTTTATATATACATATTTTTGTATAAAACCCAACTTCAAATAGAGTTTCTCGTGTTTTAAATTAGTTCACATTAAGAAATAAATAAATAACACTTCTTTGCACCCTGCGCAAGTTGAGAGTTTATTGCCGTATGGCAATTTCTTCCAACTAACCAGCGTCTTCAGCCCAGAGAAGCAATATTTGCGTGAGAAATGAATTAAAATAATTTTCTCCTCTGCTGGGAATCGAACCCAGGACGCCCGCACAGAAACCGAACTGCTTACCAACTGTGCCACGGCGGTCGACAATAGATATATAAAAATAGAAATTGATATAAAAAAAGTTTTAAGGTAGCGTTATTAGTTGTAAATCTTCAGTAAATCACTAATAGCTTATTCATGATATAAATTACTGCATGGACGATACTTTGAAAGAAGGAAACAAAGAAGGTATGAGACAATGCATGGATATAAAGGAAGCCAGGAATATGTGAAAAAATGGAGGAGTATGGCGCTCGGTTCTTTCTGCTGACCCCGTAAAAGACGTGGCATGATGGTTTGTATAAATCATTGTACATATATACTATCACGCCATGTCCCTGTTATCGGGGCAGGCAGAGAGGATCGGGTGCCATACATTTGTATTTCCATAAATTCATCCCATCATTCATATGAAAATTTTTATCTTTATATTTGTCAATTACTTAAGGGGGGGACTGCTGCCAACGAACCTATTTTTCAATTTGATATACCATCATTATTTCTTATCAAATCGTTTTGAAAAAAATAATTTAGATAGTTTGAATATTAATAAACAAAAATATACCTTAACTTTTTGATAATGTTCTGTATAAATTCTTGTAGAAAAATAATGGTATACCTCGATTTTCAACGTTTATCTTATATTTTTAATAAACTATAAGGCGTAGAGTAATATATTGGTTTTTAAATTAAAGAAGACAAAAATATCTAGAAAAATATGATGTGACGTTGCATTAATGCTTCAGGTTTAGTAAATAAACCTAAAAAACATTTATTTTCCATTCAGCGCCATTGCAAAAGTTTTTTTGGTTTATTTACTTAACTTGATGCGTTAATACAACGTCATATCATATTTTTCCAGGTATTTTGTTCTTCTTTAATTTATAATAAAAAATATTGCTCTATACCTTATATTTTTTTAGAAATTTAAGATAAATGTCTAAAATCGGTGTATGCTTATTATTTTCCCACAAGAATATATACAGAACATAATCAAAAAGTTAAGGTATATTTCTCTTTATTAATATCCAAACTATCTAGGTTATTTTTTTTCAAAATGATTCGTTTAGTAATAATGATGGTATATCAAATTGAAAAAATAGGTACGTTGGCAGCAGTCACCCTCTTAAACTTGTAAGCATAGTGAATTGTGATAAATTAATTAGGTAGTTTAAAATATTCCATGAAGTAAACTACATAAACATACCGGGTTCCCAGTCTTTGTAATATCATTCCAGGTTGTATTAAAAGGAATTATTATTACCAAAGACTCAAAAACGAAATAATACTATGGATCATTGTATCAAATCTACCACTCCAACTTTGTGTATGTGTGAGAGGGTGTGTGTGTTATAAAATCAGTTTAATGGTCCCAAATAATACAGAGACAATCTATAGCATACTGGAGAGCGAAAACACTTACAGCAACACGTAAGAGAGTGTCGATGGTATGAATATGGATATGTACAATGTACATGTACCCTTCCATTGTACATACATATATATGTACAAACATACCATCAAGCTATATCCCTTACGGGGCAAGCAGAGAGAACCGAGCGCCATACTCATCTACTTGCACAAATTCCTAGCTTCCTTTACATCCATGCATCGTCTCATACATGCTCGTCGATTATTCAAGCTTCTTATTTATTTATTCATTTATATGTCCTTGTTTCAAAATATCATTCACATGGTCATGC
This sequence comes from Molanna angustata, assembly GCA_963576475.1. Classification (NCBI taxonomy): domain Eukaryota; kingdom Metazoa; phylum Arthropoda; class Insecta; order Trichoptera; family Molannidae; genus Molanna; species Molanna angustata. The sequence continues at coordinate 9,084,134 of OY754973.1, forward strand.
TATCCCTTTCTGGCGCGGCCCCTGCTATTCACTCCCTTCCATTGTTTTAAATGCTTTGCTTGCTAGTGCCTTTATTGATATTTTCGAACCATTTCTGTAAAAAAATACATGTTTATCATAAATAAATAAATAAAAAACAATACAACTTTGTCAATATTCATAATACCTACATAATATTTATTTATTTTCTCTTAGAAAGCTACAGCTATAATCTATTTATTTTACATTACATTTAGTGTAGGTATAGAAGTTGAGCCAAAGGTGCTTTCTTCAATTTAAATTATTGATTATACAGTATTTTATTACACAGTTGAAAAATTCATAAGAAAATACAAGATAAAATAAAATAAACAAAGATCGATAAAAAAACAGCAAAGTTATGTACAAATACAGTAAAAGAGGAGGGGGAGGAGGGGGAGGAGGGGGAGGAGGGGGAGGAGGGATCTTTAGTGAATGAGGAGGGGATTTTTGGATTGTGTATTAGAGTTTAAGAACATCTTTATCTGTTTTTGGTAATGTTGTAAAGTGTCATGAAAAATATCTGTATGTTTGAAATGTGTATTATATTCTCGCTGAATTCTAAACATGGGTGAAAAGTATCTGTAATTAGTGTGGCATACTGGTATAATAGTAGATACTTCAATAATAATAAACCAACTTCTTCTTCTTTTAGTGTCATGTCAGGTCCCCCCAACGTTGATTATCACCCGAGGGAAAGCATCCTTGTCCTGGGCAGCCCGAAACAGCTCTCCAACACTTCTTATGTCCATCCAGTCGCGTATATTGTGTCATGTCAGGTCCCCCCAACGTTGACTATCACCCGAGAGAAAGCGTCCTTGTCCTGGGCAGCCCGAAACAGCTCTCCAACACTTCTCATGTCCGTCCAGTCGCGTATATTGTGTCATGTCAGGTCCCCCCAACGTGAACTATCACCCCAGAGAAAGCGTCCTTGTCCTGGGCAGCCCGAAACAGCTCTCCAACACTTCTTATGCCCGTCCAGTCGCGTATATTGCGGAGTCAGGAAATTTGTCTCCTTCCAACACCTCTTCGACTCTCTATCTTGCCCATAAGGATCAGGTGGAGCAATTCATACTTTTCTCCTCTAAGCACATGACCAACATACCAAAGATAATAAAACAACAGGGCCATTAATATTAGGTACCTTGCTTTAAAAAACAAAACGAAGCTATGTATATGCATGAATTATTTTATGCATTGATTATGTACTATTTTTTTAGTGGTATTAGGTAGGCTCTACGTGTTTTATATTGTTACATGCAAAATGGTTTTGCTAAGGTATGTACATCTAATACTGATGACTGTGAAGATATTAGAATTTGATACTGATTTTTGATACTGATATGGTATAAATCTGAATCTGATATAATGACTACTTACAAATAATAAGAATCGTATTCAAATAAGGGTGGTTTTCATTAGCGTCGTAAGTTTTACAAAAGTTTAAAGATTTATTTTCTGCTACAATGTCTTGTGTATATAGTTGAATATGCAAATTGTACTCTTGTTTCCTTACCTTCCAGTTCTGAATAAATTTAGGAGTCTGTGACAGAGGGAGTAGGTAGACATTATTTATGAGAACATAAGATAACACGTAAAATTCAAAACTCCACAGATAAAGAAATATGTAAAATAAATATTTACAACTGACTGGGAAGAAATGGTGTATTGTCTCTCTCCATTTTGTATTTGCTATAGTTGTATACAACCACCTTCACGAAATATTAGATTGGTTCGTACTCAAATAACAAATAAAATGATACTGCAGGAATAATTTTGAAAATATTTTTAGAAAACAAAGCGGAAATTTTACAACACATCTGTTTGATAAATAGTAGTTTATGTTAATGTGTGTAGATAAATACTTTCTGTAAAATTATGCATAAAATTATATTTTGGTCAATCGGCGGAATCAAAACCATCCACATATACCCGCAATATGGATGTAATTGTCTTATGGAGATCTATATTATCTAAAGATGTTATAGAACTCTATAACATAATAATATCCATGATATAGGTAAACATGGATGGTTTCGATTCCTTCCGTTCACCAGACTTTCCCCCCAAATTCAGTAAAGTTTTTGACATTTCTCATATACCTACTAAAATTCAGACGGATAAATTTAGATGAATCAGAATAGGACATATTGGGTTAATAACTGGTTTAGAAGTAATATGTATAAATCAACATCACTGTAAAACTGAAAAAAAAAAATCTCAACCAGATTTGAAAAGAATTAGTGTAGTGTCATCATCTACGAATGTTTTACTAGTTATTTACATATATAAATAGTTTAATCATTTATAATTTCCCCATAAATAATTCAACCAATTTTTCACTTCTTTCAATCTGACTGTCTGTTATGTTAAACTCAATAAAATGTCCAAAAGAGAATAAAATATACCATAAATGGATGTAAATCGTACAAGCAAATTGTGTTTACTCAAATATCTAAGCTAGTTATGAGACTGTGATTTTCCTACATTTATTTGCCCTAAGTGATCAAAGTTCTCGAAAACCTGTCCGTCAGAAATGAATAAATTACATCATATTTTAGACCAGAAATATGAAACGTCCTTTGTTTTGTTTATACAGAACCTGATTTGGAATTCAAATTGGTCCCCGAACCACCTTTACATAGGCCAGGACCCTGGGGTTAACCAAATAGTTTTTAACCTTCAAAGGTATCTCTATAAAACCTTCGGCTACCTTTGTGCCCCCTTGATGAATAATTTTATTGGTAAACTAACCATCATTACAATTTTGAAAATTACAGTTCCTATACAAACATGAATAATATCGAGTCTGCAGGGATTTGGAAAATAATATAATTCAAGGTTTTTTAAGTACATTTATTCAACTCTTCCTTGCTCACTTTGCAAAAATACTGAAAACTCTTGCATGTTTCGAATTTTTTTTAAATATACAACTTTAACTAATATAATAATATTTCCTCTTCCTTCTTGGCCTTGTGGTTGTATTCAATCATTCGACGAATGTAGGACAGTCATGGATGGTCAATGACATATCAAAGAGCTTCGATGGTTGAAGATCCTGCTGTTTAATTAACAAGAACATCTCTCCGTCATGGGTAAGTGACCAACCTCTGGATCTTTTGCTCTCCGCGTTTCCCAGAACGACGAGCTAAAAAAAAAGGATTACTATGAAGAAACAAATAATATTGTATGTTAATATCCTATACCAATTTACATGGTTTTACAGACAAATCGAAGTTTTTTCAGTGTTATCAAAAGAATTATCTAAAAGCTTGGACGTTGTCGTTTTTGCATTCAATTTCAATAAACTCAATCGTTTCTCACAATTGTGTCGTTCTCATTTTGTAAAAATTCTTTCACATTTCTTATTCGACACTTTCCTTCTTCTTTTTTCATGTCTGACCTTTTTATTTTTACCACTTTTATAAGTTAAATCTAAAACAAATGCACTATAAAACACATATATGTAATAATTTAACAGTTTTACTTAAAGTGTTGAACGTTTATTCATCCGTCGTTATAATGAACATATATGCATTCAATTAAACTAATGAGCATCTGTGCAATATACCGTTCAGCATTATTGCCTCTAAGAACCATTCAATTTTCATACTACTTATAAAGAGGAAGCGTGTAGACCTGAGATTGGAGGTATTAAGAACACCTTAATTGCCTTTGATGCTATAAATCATTATATCTGCAGTTCTGAACCTGTCTGATGCTATATATTACTAACATCTTCCAGAATTAACATAAGAGCATATTGAAAATGATTCATCGCCATGTAAAATACTTTCGTTTTTTATACTATCACTTTCCATAACACCAACTTGAAAGAAAACTATGGCAATAAATGTACACCATATAATTATTTTGAAAAAAAATGCGACAAAAGAAAAATCAAACAATTTAATGATAAGAAACATATCTATTTCAATCTTTTGAATGTCAAATGGAAATACGAGTTGCGTAAATTGCTAGTTGTTGGCATAACATTTTTTTATTAACCGGGCCACCTACAAGTACAACAACCTGCTCAATAACATTGATTTCTTTCATACTCAATCTCTAGTTTCCACCGGGAATCGAACCCGGGACCTTTGGATCAGCAGTCAGATACCTAACCAACTGAGCCACAAAAGCCGACTTATAACCGTATGTGAAGTACACTGTGTCATCTCTCGAAGGTAACTGTCTGAACTGCTTGTAGGTAGTTTTCATTTCTTAAAACATTTTCTCGGCTAGGCGGGTAGGCATACATTATCTATGCTCAGAATAAAAATAAAGAGAGGAGTATAAGTGTATATCCCTAACACATACTAGAACAAGGTTCATAGTTTTTGATCGAGTTTTATCACAATTAGTTAAAAAATCTTCGTAATATAAATATTATATTTACATATTGGCCCTTGTCCAACATTAATTCGTCAACATACTATTATTTTGAGGTAACTTATTTAACGTATAAACGTTTGTATTAATTATATTTTATTTACCGACATGTGAAATTCAATAATCTTTTTTTATCAAATAATTCTTACACAAGATTTTTTCTGTTATTTTCAATATCAGCGATAGAACTTAGACTTGAAGCTCCGTAAGAGACTTACAAAAACATATTTGTGGAGCATACTGATGTATGGCTGTGAGACATGGTGTCATACCGAAAGAGACAGAAATAGACTAAAGTCTTTCGAGATGTGGAGTTACAGAAGAATACTGGGAATTTCCTGGAGGGACCATATCACGAATGCCGAGGTTCTCAACAGAGTTGAAGAAGGCAGGAACCTACTCAAAACCATCTCCGAGAGACGTGCTCGCTGGATTGGTCTGGATTGATTTAGATAAAAAGTGAAATAACGGACATACAGTTGATGAATAATTTGAAATACAAGAAAACAATAGAAACATGGATTAGAATCAAGGGCATTATATACTGCGGAAACATGATCAAGCTACAATACTTTATATTTTTATTTTAAAATAGGTATATTTTATAACAAGTTTTGGTTAAATACAAGTTTAATATTTTTTCTGTCAGATATAACGCAAAAAAAAATTCTGCCACCTCGGTACAGGCTCAGCCTAGAGAGGTGGTGTATACCAAAAAATACTATTTTTGTATTGTACTTTTATTAATTGTACTTTTTTTTAAATATTTTTATTGTTTGTATATTGTTATATTTTGTTTGGTTTCAATAATAAAAAAAATAAAAAAATCTTGCCCCACGAGGGTCTCCTACATGACCTAATGGAGGGAATGGTTGAGGGGACAAACCACAGGGTTTGTCAGTTTCTGGCCCAGGTGTGCGAGGACATGAACTGCGCCACATATGTTGAGCTGAAGAGGGCTGCAGAAGATAGAAAGAAGTGGAAAGCGAGATGTAGACTTCTTCTGCAAACCAATTTGCAGGATTGAGACTTGATGATGAATGTGGGTTAACCAGCGACAGATATACGGATATGTATCACCTTATAAACTATGAATTATTTGCTGAACTATGTGAGATGTTATTTTGCCTCTTGAATTTTTGATAACCCGACTCTTACACACGGAAACAATGGTAATAGTAAGGAGTGGAAGCAACTATTCTAAGCCGGTGCGTCACAGCTAATAATTGTACTCTAATACAGAAAATACTAAATTAATACTTTGACGATTTAAGCCGGTGCCTCATAGCGTAATTTTTTTTAAATTTATTTATTTATCTACTTATACATATAATTTGTATACTGGAGGTTTTATTGCCAAATGGCAATTTCCACCAACCAATCAACCAGAGTTGATTATAATATACAATACAATTTGTACTATGGCAATAAGGTTATGACATGATAAATATAAAAAAATATATAATAAAGATATCAGAAAATTAGCAAAAAAAAGACAAAAATATTGAATATAATAACGATTCATAGTATTGATAGGATAACAAATGATAAGGAGGGAAGAAGGGGAGGAAGAAGAAATCGGGTATTATCAGATAGATATTTTTCATCAGCAATGGCGCTACAGCCCAGTGTGGGCCTTGGCCTCTTCAAGAAACTGCTTCCATCACGCCCTGTCGTCAGCAAGTCTCCTCCAATTTGTCTGTCCGATCGCTCTTATATCGCCCCCGATGTCATCCAGCCATCTCATCCTAGGTCTCCCTCTGCTTCTTCTCCCATCAGGACAGGTGTCCAATACTTTCTTTGGGACCCGGCTATCCTCCGTTCTACAAACGTGTCCGAGCCAACGTAGACGTTGTATTTTGATGTATTGGACAACGTTTGGTTCGCCATACATTATTAAATTTATAGCTCGTGGGTAAACCGGATCCTCCAAGATCCTTCTTCACAGGTAGGGCCAAATATTTTGCGAAATATTTTCCTTTCGAACATCAAAAATGTATTTTCATCCTTCTTGGTCAATGTCCACTATTCTGATGCATATGTCATGACCGGTCTAAGAAGAGTTTTGTAAATGAGGGTTTTTGTTTTACGAGAGATGAGTCATGACCTTAGGTGCTTTAGCAGTCTATAATAGCATCTATTTGCCGCGGCAAGTCTTGCCTTTATTTTCGCGCTGGTGTTGTCCGCGGTAACAAGATATCCCAGGTATGTGAATGATTCAACGGCTTCTAGCTGATGGGTTCCCACTGATATTGGTTCGTTTCTTATGGTTATACTGTTCAATGATGCTTTTCTTGTTGCCACGTATTTTGTCTTTGAAGCGTTAATCTTTAAACCCATGTTATTGGCTGCAGACTCAAGTCTCAAGAAGTTATCCTTCATGCAAGGCAACGTTCTAGCCGTTATGTCGATGTCGTCTGCATATGCAAGTATTTAACTCGACTTTCTGAAAATTGTTCGTGTTGTCTCTATGCCTGGGTCTCTAACAGCATTTTTGGAGCATCTATATGTTGTGAACTGTTCCGAGGTGCTACTCCGTAATTTTACACTGCAGTAGGTATTACTTTAGTCTTTTTTGAATATGTTTAATGAGATAACCGACGTAATATCAGGACTTATATTTATGTATTATTGACGGAAATATACTTATGTGTACCTATGTAATGATTCGTTATATTAGTGAAAGCATATTATAGATTTCCGATATATGTATCGTTCTATACCTACCTATAAAGTACCTATGTATGTATGTTTTGTATAGATTATAACGATCGATTTATTCGATTGACGACGCCTTTAGTCTTCTTAGATATCAGGCGCCTATAAAGATGTAGGCGTGCAGCAACCTGACACATTAAAGGTGGAACATGACTGGGAACGTTAACCTATCACAACTCACCGCTGAATAACTAATTGTTAATAATAAATAATTATATAAACTTTTCATTTTACTAATAGTGAGCGCGTTTAGTTTCTTTTTTTTCATCCGATATAACGGCCCTTGCCATACGAGACCATCGTTGTATTGGCTCTTTCGAAATGAAATTTATTTATTTATTTATTTAAAAGGACAACATACAGCATATAATAAATTATAAAACATAAAGATAATTTGATTAAGAATAAATCCAATTACAGGTTGTCGCTGAAGTTATTGTAGTATATTAAGATATATTAGGAATGGTTACATATTATGGTGAGATATTGTGTGAATGATGTGTGAAATTGCATATATAAATGTGTCAGTATAATTAAGTGTTAAATTTGATTATGACGATGAAATTTTAAGTTTGATATATTTTTTAAATGTGGGGGCGCTAAGTAAGAATATGTCAATCTCTTGGAAATGCCTATTGATAATCAGATGAAAGATAAAATGGATAAATTGGTGGTTTAGTGTCTTGAGACATTTTCCCGAGAAGGGGGGCGATTCGCACATACCAACCAAGCAAAAAAATACAAATTTGCGCTCTGCACACCCGGAAGTCCATGGTTCAAGCTTTTTTTCGATAATTATGCTACTCGACTCGTTCAAGTGGACTGTATATTTTTGAGGATGAATTTGGTCGGGTTGGGACAGAACAAGAGAAACAATCATGGATTGATGTTGTTATCCGTTTTCCTGGCTAGAACACTGCACAATTTTGTACCACACTTATATAGGCACACGTATTTTTTTCAATATGATCCGTAGCACGTATGATACTTCGCGAAAAATGTTACTGATCGAAAAAAATATATATTTCAATGAGCTCTAACTCTCTTTCTACCCGCAGAGGACGTGTCAGTAGGACACGACCTGCCTTATCCAACTTGCACGAGCTCCGCACCGTGTTATGTATTTAATGTTACTGAAAAAGTAGGCTCTCCGGCTAGCGTTGTCTCAACGCGGTGACAATAATCCAAGTATGGATTATGGGTAGGTTGGAAATTTGAAATACCCGAACAATTGTCATGTGATGAAATCATTAAAATCGGCAACGTGGTAAAAAATTATTATCGCTGAATATATCTTTATAAAAAATCATGTCGAATAAAATAAAACGCCTGTTTTTTGAAAAGAAATAAAATTAAATATAACATATTATAATCAGGTTCGATTTTTACCAATCAAAATTATCATTGTTAAATTAAGTTCCTTTAACGAGCTACTCTTTATAGACCATCATATTTTTGAGAAGTAAAATAAAGAAGGAGTTTAAAAAATATAATATGCTTTGTATATTTATTGAATAAAAATAAATAAATAAGTAAATAAAAATAAGACTACATAAAATACACATGTACCTCCCATAACCAAGAAGAAAATCACAAATATTTACAATATAATAATTATTTTTTACAAATGAATTGTTCGTGTAGGTTACAATTATATCATATTTGTGAATTGTATTGTATATTTTATTTTATTTATACTCTTTGACAAAATATCAATGAATATATTGGATATTGCAGGGTATATTGCCGTTAGGCAATTCCTTTCAAGCAACTAGATTACGAATCAAGACAAGAAAATAATAATATAAATAAGTAAATAAAAATAAGACTACATAAATACTTCATTAGTACTGTACCAATTTAACTAAGAGACTTCACGTTGCTCGGGTTGGTTGGAATAAATTGCCTTATGGCAATAAACCTGCCTTTGTACACATGTACATAAATTATATAAATAAAATACACATGTACCTCCCATAACCAAGAAGAAATTCACAAATATTTACAATATAATAATTATTATTTACAAATGAACTGTCTATTTAATTTTTTTATTAATTGTTTTTTCTTTTTTTTTTTTTTAACATGTCTACGTAGGGGACGCCAGCTATTAGGATTTGGGTCCATTTTACTCTTCCGAAGAAGCGCACTACGTAGCGTTGGGAGGGGTTGTTCGTGTAGGTTACAATTTTATCATATTTGTGAATTGTATTTTATATTTTATTTTATTTATACTCTTTGACATAATATCAATGATTATATTGGATATTGCAGGGTATATTGCCGTTAGGCAATTCCTTTCAAGCAACTAGATTACGAATCAAGACAACAAAATAATAATATATGTATAACAGTTAAAATATAGTATCACACACTCATCAAAACACAGCCACATTTTGGATAAAAATGGAGTTTTTACTCACAAAACTAGACTGAAAACTGTGTCTCCTCGGGAATCTTTCCTGAAACAGGAGTCTTATATCATACGAACTAATTCATAAAGGTCAACGTAATGCAGATATTTAATATGAAAAAAAAACTTCACCTTCCACCTTCTTACAACCCGGGCCTTTTTAAAACTCGAATTCATATTTTCCTGAGCAGATTGCAAACCTCCCCCCACACTACGTATAACTGATGTACTCTACGTAGTTATGTTAAAAAAATACAACCATGAAATGGAGGTCAGTCGTCAAACAATATAAATTGTATGGCTATCCGTCCCATTTCTCGCACGATCGGTTCGCGTGTTTGCCAATGAACGTTTGGCAAACATCCAAGCCTATTTGATTTCTCGCCAACGGACCCGCGCACCTTCGCTTTACTATTCAACGTGCATCTTGTTTGTAGATATACTATACTAATAATAATAATAATACACATATGTATATACGAGATATACATATATTCATATTATAAACACGACTACTTAAGTCTTGATACTTTATGACATCTTAAATACACCGCCTTAACTACGTATATGACGTTTGCTTGCTTAATGAACCATACGTTCGTTTATGCTGCATATTGCGTTTGTTACATCAACACCACACACATTACATCTTTCACGTACAGATAAAAAATCTGTGAACACCGGCTTGGAATAGTGCTTCCACTTTTTTTCTATTATCATAGTTTTCGGGTGTCCTGCAATAGCCGGATCATCCAAGTGTCGATTTGTTCAAGAAAACTTTGTTCTCTTAACATATCGACAAAGTTTCAAGCCAGTATACGCGAGATTTGTATGTACGGTCTACATTTTTCACGGCTTTTTCAACTTTGAAGTAAAAAAACTCCAACTTATTTTTTTATGATAAATTTATGCGTTTAACTGCCTGTATTTCCAAAGTTTTTAAAAATATCGAAAATAGCCGAAAAATTCCAACTAGATCATTTAATTTTCTATAAAAAATATTAACATTGTAGAAATACATCTTAATTTTTTTTTAAATTTTTTATAAAAATTGAATTTAGTGACGACATCTCTTCATACAGTTTGTATGGCAGTCGCCTATACACAATAGCTAAGAAGACTTAATAGTTTGATACTTCAACTCCAAACATACATACATACCATCATGCTGTTTTCATATTCTGGGTAGGAAAAAGAACTGGCCTCCATACTATCCTATCTTGACATACATACCTACATGTGTTGTATAGAAAACAAAATATCTTAAAATATTAAATAATTTGTTTATATGGGTTTATAGATTGGTACTTATTCTTCAACTATACATACTATCGCTATCGACAGTTGGATCTCATGTGTTACATGCTACTAGTTGATAATATATCAGCCGTATATTCTCACGAAGTTTAGCGATAAGGTGTACTTATTACCCATTCTGGGGGCCTAGACAACGTGTCATTTAAGCTAAGCGTTATATCGCTAAGCGATAGTAAATGTATGAAATTGGTCGCTATGACAACACGTGACAGCCACAAATTTCATACATTTCTATCGCTTAGCGATATAACGCTTAGCTTTAATGGCATGTTGTCTAGGGGGGCTGAATTTCGCCTTTTTAAGAGAAAATATTATAACGCTAAACCTAGGGACTGAAAACATGATATATCAAAACCGCCTAATGTATTATGAAAATACGTGTTAGTAAGGGTAACTGTCGCGTACGATAAAAATGGTTTATATATCGGGAACCCCAAATCTGTTGATTTTTGCATTTCGAAAACAAACCTGCCTTGAAATGAAAAAAATTATCGGTCATTCACTTCGATTTTATGCACTCTTCAAGTATATACAAGATTTTGGTAATCATAGTGAGAAGTATGTAAGAATTTATGTGTATTTATGTGTGTGGGTGTGTATTAATAAATGTGTGTATATTATGTATGTGCGTGTTTATATATTTATATATGTGTTTTTTGGGGCATTTTTTGTATTTATTTTTTGTATCTGCATATAAATAAAGTAGACTTCGTATTATAATACAGAAGCAATGGGATCATGCTGAAAATCAGCTGCTGGGGGGCTTGTCTTCCTGCAACATAGCTGAGCATGGTCCTTTTGAGTCGGAAAGGTTGATTTTCTTTATATTTGTTTTTTATGTGTCTATGTTTTTTTTATGTAAACTACTTTTCGTCTCAATAAATGTTTATTTATTTATTTATTTCTCTACGACACATAGTTATGGAGTAATTAAAAAAAATTGTAAAAAAGGATATTTTAAATAATTATTTTTGGGGAAATTACGCTGAATTTTAAAATTGTGTGACGAACATTCACTAGAGAAATGTTGAATATACTTATGGTATTTTTTTTTAAAACACAATGTTACACATATATGCCCCCTTAAGTGAGACAAGACTAGTGTGAAGACATACACGCGTGTGTTATGCTTCATTTTATTAGGTAACGGCAGGTGTGCGGGTCTACATTACCTTATAAAAGAAAGCATTACACATGCGTGTATGCCCAGATAACACCATTGTCTCACCTAAAAAGGTACTAGATTTAAAATTAGATTTGTTGCCTGTTGTATTTTCGATTACCTGAATCTAAATTGACACTCTAAAAACTATAAAATAGAGAGTGGAATCACTATTCTAATCCCGTTCCTCTAAAATAATCTGAAATAATATCTCTTGGGAATACTGAACTGACAGCATAGATATGGTCCGCCTGTCATATATTTATTCAGTCGAGTCTCAGATCAAATCAAGACAGCACAAAATTTATAAAACAATCAGGATTTTTTGCGAAAGAGGAAAGAAAAATAATTAATAATATAAATTATGTCTACAACATCTTTACACTACGATGTCGAACATTTGATAAACAGAATGGATTAATTACAATATACCACGACAAACCAGCCGACAGACAGCAGCATTTTAATACAAAAATACACAGAATATCACACGCTAGTCAGTCGTCTCCATAATACTGGAAATGAATACCTACTCTCATTTAGGTGACTATTTTATGATGTCCAAACATAAATATAAACGGAAAATTTATATACATTTTTTTATGAAAGATACAACTTATGATTTTTTTCAGTGCGGATTTGTGTATTTTCAATTTTAGGTATAGTGTTATTTTTTTTTTGCTTTTAATTTTACATTAGTGTAATTTCAGGAGAGATGGACCAGTGGGTGAGATGGACCGGGGCTATTAGTTTCAATTCCTATCACTAAAGAGCGATGTTTGCGCCGATATGGCGTTCATTTTGATGTTGTGTGTTGTGTGATTGTATATTCTCTGGAGAAAAACTCAAAGAACGCAAGTTATTTAACATTAAAGTTTTTAGTCATGTTGAAAATTTTACGTACAAAAATTGGGTAAGCGATATAAGTAATTTTATTAGTGTTTTTTTAGGTCTTTCTCATATTAATAGATGTTAATAGATGTAAACAATTATACCTAATGTAAAAATGATTTGTTTTGTAAGACGGTTTGTTTTAAACGTCCGGTCCATCTTTCCTTGCAAAACAGGAGAGATGGACCAGTGTTTTAAGGGATAGACGGACCAAGCAATACCTATTACATAAACAAAGATAATAATTGTTATAATTTTGAATAATTTTATCACCATCTACGTTTAGACCTTCTACATCTCAATTACACAGCACCAGTCCAGACTACAATTGAACGAGAGACCAATTTGGTAGGAAATATTAGAAATTGTATCAACAATACCTATACATACATACATACCATCACGCCATGTCCCTCACGGGGTAGGCAGAGAGAACCGAACGCCACATTTTTCTATCTTGACACGCATTCATCGCCTCATCAACATTCATACATCGTCTTATACATGTTCGTCTGTTGTTCACGCTTCTTACATTTCCATCTTTCAAAATATCGTTTACATGGTCGTGCCATCCTTTTCTTGGGAAAAAGTATAAATATTATGAAATGATCAAGAAACATCGCAGAAATATTAACACCATCTGAGAACATTCCTATGCTGAGAATCAAAAATAGAAAAATAATAATAAAACAAGACCTAAAACCACTTGGAGAAAAAAACATTTGCTGTTCAAAAGAGAAATAGTAAGAAAAGGAAGAAAATAAAAGAAAGGCGGGATAGCTCTGATACATCTACAAGTAGTTTTATTAGCCTTCATGATGACACCGATCTTGACTAAATCTGGGATGAAAATGAATGTGCAGAATGTGCAGAGCTGTATGGTCATTCGCGATTGAATCAAGAATGGATAAAATGTACCACATATGAACGTTGGTTTCATGAGAATTATAGCTGTTTCTCCGATATGTGCGATAGATATGGTGTAACTCTTAAATCTTTTAGTCGATCATTTGAAAATAATAGAAAATTGTCAATTTGAAATGATTATCCTTGTTTTTTTTTGTTTAGACTTCCTTGGTCCATCTCTCCCACACAAGGTGGTCCATCTCACCCACACAAGGTGGTCCATCTCACCTGCCTTCTCGGGATAGATGGACCGAAGGTAGTTTTTTTTCATCACCTCAGTATTGTTTTATTTGTTGACAAATTTGATTTATTTTATATTTTTTTATTTTATAATTAATAAAGCTATGAATACAATATTAATTTGTGATTTTATTTCTAAACTGTACAAAGTTATGATACATTTAAAAAAAGTGGTCCATCTCTCCTGAAGTTACACTACATTGTTTCTACTGCTATTTTTTTGTATTCAAAATACTTTTTTATTTATTTTTTTGGTTTATTTTGAGTGCATACGTTAAATCTTTTTTATGCTTGCTTACATCTATTTTTTTTTTTGTTTGATTGTTTTTCAGTGGGCGTTTTTTTTTACTAAATTTTTACCTACCTACCTACCTAATTGCTTTATTTTTATATTATTCTATTCATCAATATGTATTTTATGTGTGTATGTTAAAGGCAATATATGCCGTTTATTAGTAAGTAAATAATTCAAATGCTCATAGGATTTTAAGAGATCTCAAAATACCTCCAATAGTAACTGATAATACATATATTTAGATTTTCTTCTAAAGACTGAGGTGAAAGTTTTAATTAAATGGTGAAACCAAACACCCTTATAATAATTATTCATATTTTATTCCCCTTTTACCTTTGCGAATTTAAATGGAGGTGAATTTGTGTAGCGCTAAATATATCTTCCTTTAAGTTAATTAATGACCTTATGCAGGAGAGAGGAAGATATTATGTACCTAGGTACATATTTCTTTAGGCAAATGAATTAATAATTTAACATAAGTAAATTTATCTTTTAAAGAAACATATCCTACGTATATTGTATTCAAGTTAAAATCTTTACATCCCCAACTGTAGGTTTCTTATATTAGAGATTATTAATATATATTTTTTAATTTACAGTTCTCAGCATCACTTGGTTAGTGAAAATTCTAGGTTCCATATAAATGTATTGGAATATGCGAATAATTCCAATACTTGTGTCCACCAAGTTCAACCGAAGAACATCGTTTAAATATCAGACTCCTGGGCGAAAGGACACGAGTTCAATTCTCGGTGAATATACTGTTATGAATTACTTGTTATGCGGTGCGTGATGTAACCATCTTTGACATAGTACCTACCTGACTATTGCCCGAGATGCAATACAAAACGAGTGGGTTGTGGCCAACGCTAAACTCCTCACTAACCAGTCACTCCATAAAGTATTCCAAATGTGTATGGAAAATTTTCAGCATTTTCATGAAATGAGTTTGTTCAATTATTTTTTTATTTAAATATTTTAATATGAAAACTTGCTAATTCTACAATGCCATTTTATGAATGTAATATGTCTTTTTTCTAATTTTAAAATAAAAACGTCAAATATTAAGTTTCCAGAGCTTGGGGTCACTTTGAAATATTTGATAGTTAAAAAATATGAGAAGCACTATTCAGATATCCGTCAAAATCAAATGTTGTTTAAGCGAGTATTAGATATGCATATTTGCAAAATAAGAATCTAATGAGTACTTTAGTCTATAATTGATAAAGTAAAATTAACACGCCGTACATAGCACACAGTACATAGCACGAAGCACGCAGCACACAGCACATAGCACATACACACACAGATACATTATGATGAAACTTTCAGAATACAATCTCAGCATGATCTAGTTTGCGAAATCATAACTCCCCACTATATCCCCTTGGGTTAGTGAGGAGTAAAAAACTTTAGTAATGGATTTATGTCTCAATCTTTAGAAGTATTTGAAAAAAGAGAATTGTATATGAATAGAATAATTCTAAAGCAAAATTAATCCAATTTTTTTTCAAGGAAAAGGATATTCATTTACTTTTCTCATTTCTGTATTGATATTGTAATATTACTTTTCCTTTGAAACAATCATATTTATCTAAATTATTCTTGAACGAAACTTATTTAGTACGTGTCCTCTAATTCCGTCTTTACCTTGATCAGTCTTGAAAAGAACTCTGTAAAATTACTACTTATCCGCATTAATTTGAGGTTTCTTGGACTGTTTCAAGGAGATTGCCTCATAGCAATATGACCGCCTTTGTACACCTGTTGAGTAATAAATTTGATAAAAAACAAATAAAGAACTTTTTATGTTAACAAATACTAGTCTATTAAAAATTTCAAAATCTTTTGATCTGTTTACTGCCATATTAATAAAAGAGTATTTTCCCATAACATTTTCCGGCCGTTGATTGCGATAGGTGTGACGATTTTAGAAAAATTCTACCAAGATCGTTTTGAAATCAGCTAATGTGATAGGGGCATTAGGATTCTAAATTAGTTTCATTAAAAAGTCTGGCGTTGGGCGGGCTATAAAAACGATAAATAGTCGCTATTACAATTGATTTATTGAGACACGTAGAGCTAACTCGCTCGCTATACCCACTAACTTGTGTGTGAACGGCCAGATACAGGTTGTTTGGAAAGTCTGAGCGTTTGAAAATAAGTTGACAACACCGTCGCCACCTATGGAAGTGACGAAGAAACTTTATTCTTACGCCATCTATTGAGAAATTGATTCGTACTCAATAAATAAGGGAACACAACGTTGCCGATTGCCGAAACGTTGCCGAAACGTTGCAACGTTGCCAACGTTGCCGAAAAGGTAAAAGTTGCCGATGACAGGTCGTAAGTTCCTTGATTTTCCGATTTTCCTATACATTCCAACTTTGTCTCTATTGAGATGAATCAGCAGGGATAAAATCATAACGAATGGGTTTAGAAACATTAGTTTACCTTAATGACTTTTTTTTATATCTAAACTCTGTTTGTAGTTGTGATGTATGTGGCCAAAAGTTAAATAAATAAATGACGAATGGGTTGTGGCCAATGCTGTACTCCTCACTACCAAGTCACTTCATAAAGTATTCAAATTTGGCTTGGATTATTTTCAGCAATATCATGAAAAGTTTGTTAAATTATTAATGATTTCAATATTTTATTATGATAGCTTGATATTTTTATGAAAGTGATGAGCCTTTTAAGCAATTAGAAAGTAAAAATATTTTCAGTTTCCTGAGCTTGGGTTCACTTTGAATGTCATTTAACTCAAGAAAAGAAACAAGAAAAGATATCTCAATGTATGGAAGTGACATTTGCTAGTCACGTGACAACTTTCACTTCCATACATTGAGTTATCTTTTCTTGTTTCTGTTCTTGAGCTAAATGACACGTTGTCTAGAGGGGCTGATATCCAACAAAATCTTTTGAGGTTGAGGCGAGTATTAGATATATAAATTTGCTATATTTGAAAAGAATCGAACGAGTGCTTTAGTCTAAAGATAAAGTAGAACAAACACGCCGGCATTACGTGTAGGTTCCAACCTTGCCCTCTGTCTGTGAGAATATGTATGAACTGTGTTGGTACACGACTGCGAGTCGCTTAAATTGACAGCTAAGATGGCTTATGTGATGGACACCTTTGAGTGAAAAATTTTGCGATCTCGTGATAGAAAGCGGTCCATCGCGCATCCGACGCAACGATGACGTTTATGGAATTTATTTTCACAAAAAAAAATGAAATGACATTCCGAACTACCCTAGATAGAGAAAGAGAGACAGGAACAGAGGAAAGACGGAAAAATGAAAACAAACGCTTCACACCTGTCGAATTCTTTGGTTAAGGGGCATTCATAGATAAAATATTATGTAAGTAGATACAATATTGTGCACGTGATATTTCTATACGATAAAATTAGCGGAAATAATAAGCATTCCTTATGTCTGGGTATGGTACACCACCTTAACAAGTGATTCATGACTCGTGTGACCATTATTTCATATAAACACAATACACTATTTTTGTGCACTTATACATATAATGGTGTACAGGCGGGCTTGTTCACATTTGTCATTTTTGTGCACCTATACATATTATGGTACACCGGCGGGCATGTTCACATTTATCATTTTTTGTGCACCTATACATATTATGGTTGTTCACATTTGTCTTATTTTGTGCACATTTTATGATACATTATTATGGTATACCGGCATGCTTGTTCACATTTGTCATGTTTTGTGCACATATTATGGTAGGTACGTACCTATACCGGCGGGCTTGTACACATTTGTCATGTTTTGTGCACATATTATGGTTTACCGGCAGGCTTGTTCACATTTGTCATGTTTTGTGCACATATTATGTTATACCGGCGGGCTTGTTCACATTTGTCATGTTTTGTGCACATACATATCATGGTATACCGGCGGGCTTGTTCACATTTGTCATGTTTTGTGCACATACATATCATGGTATACCGGCGGGCTTGTTAACATTTGTCATGTTTTGTGCACATATTATGGTAGGTACGTACCTATTCCGGCGGGCTTGTACACATTTGTCATGTTTTGTGCACATATTATGGTATACCGGCGGGCTTGTTCACATTTGTCATGTTTTGTGCACATACATATCATGGTATACCGGCGGGCTTGTTCACATTTCTCATGTTTTGTGCACATATTATGGTAGGTACGTAGGGGAGACCGGGGCCAGTAGGCGAACTTTATGTGTTTTTGTTGATAATACCTACAAAAAACTCCAAAAATGTAGCGGAATGCGTTATTTTAGTTGGCCAGACATTAAGAAGGTATTTTAGAAATTGATAAAAAACTAAAGTCTTCTCACTTTAATTTTGGATCATTTTTTGCAAAGCAATCCGCCTTCGCCTATTTACCCCGCAATCGGGGTTGGTTGGCGAAGTGAGTGGGGTAGGTAGGCGAGAACAGTTATTGTTCAAATAATTACACATATGTAGTATTATAAATGAACATAGTTTATTAAAAAACAAATTATATTATTAGAAAAATATACTCGTGAACAATACGAGTATTTTCAATTAAAATTACACTTTATATTATTTAGACATTAAAATAAGTAGTTACGAAATAAACATACTGTAATAAAATTTCGCGAAAATTCCAAATACTGCTTTAATCACCGTCATAGTCACAATTTCGGCAGGTAAAAAATAATCGTTTGCTGCTTACGATACATATTCTATGAGTCCACATTTTGTAGCTCGTGCATTGAATCCAGCTTTCGCCTGATCGGCTATTTCCAAAAGAGTCAGCACAAACTAAACAAAAAGTCTCTTCTTCGTTTTCCGAATCAGACTCACTTGGTTTAGAACATGGCTTTTACATACACTTTCCTTTTTTTAAGCATAGGCAGGTCTGGAATTACTCGTTTACCGGAGTGTCCGTCAAAATTTCAGAAGACCGTTTCCTCTTACAAGCAGCAGTTGATGATTTTCTCGGTCCAGCCTTTGGCAGCGGTCATTTTTTTTTCCTTTACTTTCTTTACTACTCTGATTCTTTACTGGATCTAAAATAAAGATAATAATGCAAACGCTTAAAATATATAATCATATTAATTTATGTACCTACATGTTCACGCGGTAGGTAGGAGTATTCGCCAACCAGCCCCAAAGTCGATTCGCCTACTAGCCCCAACCTTGATTTACAGTTTCATGTATAAATTTTATCAAAATAATGCAAATACTAAACAATAACAACACAATAGAATTATAGCTGATATTATAGTGAATCTAATACAGTTATCACATTGTAGATCAGTTTAATATGAACTGAGCTATAGTATATAGAGTAGAACACAAAAAAATACTTACATATGCAAAAAACACAAATTCATGTATAACTCTACACAGACGAGTCCGACACAATAGCTATTAGGAAGGCAACTGCAGTAGCGTGTTACCGACAGGACTGCATATATTGTATCGCGGATAAATTGATAACTAAATTTTAAATGGCCGTTCGTCAACCTGCCCCTTCGCCTACCGGCCCCGGTCTCCCCTACCTATACCGGCGGGCTTGTACACATTTGTCATGTTTTGTGCACATACATATCATGGTATACCGGCGGGCTTGTTCACATTTGTCATGTTTTGTGCACATATTATGGTAGGTACGTACCTATACCGGCGGGCTTGTACACATTTGTCATGTTTTGTGCACATATTATGGTATACCGGCGGGCTTGTTCACATTTGTCATTTTTTCCAACCAGTCGTACATGTGAAAACTAAATATCTTAAAATATTCAATAATTTGGATTTATGGGATTTGGATTTGGATTTTACATACTATAGCTATCGACAGTTGGATCTCATGTGTTACATGAAACTAGTTTTAAAAAGTTGAATAAATTTAGACGTCGCGCGTCGTAATGTCATCACTTAATGTGTTCCATATTCTTGCTGATTGCACTTCAAAAGAGGAACTGAGAAATTAAGTAGAATAAATGGGAATAGCTAGTGTGGTACGATCAGCAGATCGAAGAGGCAGACCGTGAAATAATTCCTTGAAAGCAAAAAAGTGGTCTAAGTTAGTAAATTAATTATGACCATTCATAAATAATGTGCATCGTGTTCAATTTTTGAACCTATTAAATACCAGGTTCACGTTGATTTTTGGAGTACGAATAAATATGTTTCTCTCTACAACAGCTATGTTTATTAATAAATACTTTGTTGATAATTCTTCTTCTTCTTCTGCTTTAGTTAGGACTGTGTCCTGTTATTCTCGGAGCCTGCTCTTGTGAAGTGGACGTCCAGCTATCCTTCCATCGTTTGGGTGGTCTTCTAGGGGGTCTGCCATTTGTTATCTCCCCATCCGCTGCCATCCTCACCACTCGATCCGAACCCACTCTCCCCATATGATCTCTCCAGAATCGTCTTCGTGTTCTTCCCCATCGCACAACATCTTCGACATCACAGATTCTTCTTATCTCCGAGTTCCTTACTCTATCACGAAGTGTTACGCCTGCGATGGGTAGTAAAGTTTTCATCTTTCATCTTAAACATATAATTATAAACTTATAAATAAAAATTGTTTTGGCACTAGAAAGTTATTTGTTAGCTTTTCAAAAAAAAATAAATAATAACTTGGTTACCCTATTCATGCCCCATTTGGCCCCAGTGTCGTAAATCTTAAAAGTCAAAATAATAAATTAGCAATATTTTGACAAATTTCAAAATGCTCCACTGTTCAGTCACCTTCAAATAGGTGTCTTCTCTGACAACTTTAACCGAAGTGAATTATGACACTCGCTATACTGAGGTGAATTCATTAAATAATCGTATGTTATATCACTTAGGTGCCACTGTCGCGTAAATTTTATTTTCTAAATATTGAATTTAATTAAAGGAAATTAACCATTTTATGTTGTCTTACTTTGTAATCTGGTCGGTTGAAAGATATTGACTTATGGCAATTAGGTCATTAACTTGATGGAATGACGTTATTTAATCTGCCACAGGACCTTAAATCTGCATAACACTGATCTATATGGAGGTGGACCCTTTGTCGAGTGATTGTATTAACTGCCATTCTCAGTCATGAGGCCAAGAAGAAAGAAGAAATGAAAAATGTTCCTGGTTTTTTTTACTTTTACTTTAATATGAATTTATTAGACAATGATTTTTTTTATTCGATGAATATGTCCTTGTAATATGTATATATACATCATCGTACATTCCCTATACTAAATACATATAAACGGTTGTGCTAGAGGTGAACGAAATCGGTCATGGCAGTATTCGAACTCGCAATCACTGGATTATTAGCCCAGCACGCCACTCGCAATATAACCACCCATCTTTTCAATCTTTAATCTCAATATTCAATAATATTAATATTTATGAAAAAATCGTCCGCCATGGCACAGTTGGTAAGCCATTTGGTTTCTGTGCGGGCGTCCTGGGTACGATCCCCAATACGATGATAAATTTATTCAAATTCATTTCTCACGCTAATATTGCTTCTCTGGGCTGGAAACACTGGTTAGTTGGGATAAATTGCCATATGGAAATAAACTCCCCACTTGCGCAGGTTGCAAGGAAGTGTTAATTATTATTATTATTACTATAAATATTCAATCCATATTTTTGAAAAAAATCTATATTTGCTTGCTTCCACTATTTTCTAATGTAATTGTTTTGAGGTGTTCCGTAAGAGTAGGGAAATGTCGCTGGTAACCCCACATTGAGGAATATCAGGAGGGAAAGTCTGGTCAGCAGGCGGAATCAAAACCACCCATGTTTACCCATATCATGGATATAATTATCTTATGAAGTTCTATAACATCTTAAGATAACTCCATAAAATAATTATATCCATGATATGGGTAAACATGGATGGTTTTGAATCCGCCTGTTAACCAGACTTGCCCCCCTGTTCTATCTTTTTGAATTCGTCATAGTATTTATGTTTTGTTACGATATACCTACACAGCATCAAGTTCACAAGTTTTAGTTGTAAGTTGGTAGTAAAGTGAGACAGAAGTACAAGTGTATGTGTTTGTATAATAAAGTGTGAAATAATGCTTTTTGTAAAAAATGGTTAATGCTGACATAATTTCTAGAACGATATTAATTCCGAGTTCTTCATTTTTTTCGTTTATTTATTGCTGTATTTTCCTTTTTGGCTCTTTACATTATTGAGACAAATTTACTTGAGACATCACGATGCTCGTAGATTACCTTATGGTAACAAACCTCCTTTTGTGCACATTGCTGTATATGATTAAAACGAGACTTATTAAATTGGCATATTAAAATTTCTTCCAATCGACGTGAATACTAAAATACATAATTATCCAACATTCCTTGTGTACACATGTTGGTAATGAATATATTCGTGGAATATATTCATTATATATATGCAAAGTTGACAATAATTGATATTAAGTTCACACGGAGTAACAAACGGAAGGTTTTTTGACGTCATTCGAGATGCTGATGACGTCATAGATTCAGTTACGATGGATCACGAAGAAAGCATCAGCTTCAGATGTTGAATCTTTATAATCTCCCGTGGGAGAGAAGTCAGACGGCTGATGCCAGCGTCTACGTGGACACAATGAACGATATAATTTGATATCAAAAAGATTTTTGAGTCTGCCCCCCTAGACAACATGCCATTTAAGCTAAGCGTTATATCGCTAAGCGATAGTAAATGTATGGAATTGGTGGCTATGACATCACGTGACAGCCACCAATTTCATACATTTCTATCGCTTAGCGATATAACGCTTAGCTTTAATGACATGTTGTCTAGGGGGGCTGTTTTGGGTAGGTAGATAGGTACCTTCGTCACAATATTTTATTCGTTTAAAGATTTCTTATTCTTACTGGATTGTTTCTTTATGTTTGAGTAAATTTGTATCCATGTTTCTAATATATTCATCAAATCATTTAATGCTTTTTTGATTCGCAAAATGTGATTATTATTTTTTTTGAAGGTTTGGTGTGACTTAAACGAATGTAGGTAAATATATAAATAATTAAGTACCTACTTGGAATTTCGCTGAAAGTTTAGAAATTCTCTTATCAATATTCAAATTCAGTAAGTTTTTGTTGTAGATAATGAAAATGGATATTACTTTATAAATAAAGTTTATGTACGATCAAGCGTTTAGATGTGGGTTTATTACCATAAAGTTATCTCTTCCAACCAAACGAAACAACACGAAGAAAAATTTAATTCGGTACAGTAAGAAAATACATATGAGGATGTATGAGGATCCAAGAAGGGGATCGTCCAAAAAGTTATAAGATAGTTTAATAAATTACAATCTCATCTATATGTACATTTTTTTACAAAAAACACTCCATTTACAATATATTCGCAGTTTGTTGTTTATTTCCATTGTAAAAATGGTTCTAATGGTATTTCTAAAGAAAGGGGCGGTTGGTTGATGTCTTATAAGTACAGGTTTAATTTGATGTCAGTTTAAGAGTCTGATATGTTTCATTGAAATATGTATGTCTCATTATTATATATGAAACAACAATATAGAATTTAAAGCAAGATGTTATGAAGGTACATGACGAAAAAGTAACAAGAATGACGGTAATCGGAGATATATGTAGGGTGTATACAGAAGATTAAAAATAACACAGTTATGAATCCGTCAAGGCGGTATTTTAATTTGCAATAATATATAGGTACAATATAAACGCACGTTTTTCATGTTTTTACTATCTAATCTGCATAACTAAAAAGCTCCATTTTTTCAATATTATTATGGTGCAGACACATGAATTATTTGCGTTTGTGATAAGCCTGATTTAATTAGTGAATTTTGCACATTTTTCGAAATCAACGCGAATTTTGCACTCATCTATATGAATGCACACTCAATGCATTAATATAGATGGGGTGGCGGTATAACGATTAGCGCGCTGGGTTTGTAATCCAGTGGTCGAGAGTTCGAATTCTGCCACGACCGATTTCGTTCACCTATATCACAAGCGTTAATGCTTAATTTAGGGAATTTATGAGGATGTATATGTACTTGTTACTACAAGGATATATTCTTTCATTAAAAAAATAAACATTATAGTTAAACTATAAATATACAACATGATTATAAGGATTTGTTGACAAAATAAATTAAGCCTTATCATATAAATGCCGTACCCTAATGTCGAATCATGTAGGTAGGTTTCTATCCTCCTATAATATATAATTATTTTAGTAGACAGAAAACAAATCTTAAAAAAAAACTTAACTATGAAGGCGATTTTTTTATTTTGAATCTAACTTAAATTTAATATAATAATTTTTTTTTGTTTTTTTTTTCTACATAT
The DNA here is from genome assembly GCA_963576475.1 of Molanna angustata. Lineage (NCBI taxonomy): Eukaryota > Metazoa > Arthropoda > Insecta > Trichoptera > Molannidae > Molanna > Molanna angustata. The sequence continues at coordinate 9,108,823 of OY754973.1, forward strand.
AAATATAAATTAATGAGATTTCAATAGAAAAACTATAACGCGAAACATAACTTCACTTTTGGCTTTTCTAGAAAAATAACACCCCTTTTCCAAAAAACTAACGCGAATAGCAACACCGCTTTTCTACAAAAATAACACCCCTTTTCCAAAAAAATAACGTTACTAATTATCTCTACTTATTAGACATAAACAATGTTGAAACCCGCATAGCTTTTAGCGCTGCTTGCTTTAATAAGTGAATTAAAAACAATAGCCTACTAATAATTTAAAATTATACAGCATAATTTATTCATACAAGGAGTAGGCTGACTATTGTCCACCGTGCAGATCTATCACAGACCATACTATAAACGACGTAGGTATTGCGATTCATTTATGTCATTTTTAATAAAAAAAATCACAAAGATTAATCTTTCAATTTTGTTTTACTAGACGAAAATGTTGTTTAAAGCATTACCCATTTTGAAAGGGTAAAGCATGAAATGTTCTTGAAATTAGGTCCCAGCCTCCCTAGCTTCCTAGTGCAAGATCTTAACAATATCAAGAAAACAATGTTGTTGTATGGAGAAGATTACACAACCCCCTTTACCCTAAGAATTGATATACCCACCTATTCATTATACTCCGTGTCACTTCACTTATTCATATTCTTAACAAATCCACCTTTAACGATCTAGGTACCTACTGAACATTAAACATGAAATAGGTATAAATATATGAACAACGATCTTTTTGTAAATGCAGCGACTGAAGCAGATATGTCAAAAAATGACATATGTTGTGATCGAGAAAAACCCAATATTTTTTATTATTTATTTCTTATTTTATTTAAACCTAACAAACATACAGTCATACAAACAAATATTGCAAAAAATTCAATTTTAACAATATATCATAGACTAATTTTGTTTGCGGATATTACATTTTTTTTTTGTTGCACAGTGTAAAACAATTGCTATTTAAAATTTAATAGGCACTCAAAATTCAGAAAAAAGGACAAAAAGAGAGAAAGGAAGGTTGTGACACTCGCAGTAAAAAAAAAAACAAAGCAGGAATCAGCTACTGTAAATGTTTAAGGGTCTCAGAGATAGCATTTGTATATTTTATTTAAGTATGTCTAAAAATAATATAATGTTTTTTTATTTTATTTTATTTCATTCTGAGAGCAGACAGTTAGGTGTATACAATTCATAAGTAAAAAAAACACTATATATTAAAAACAATATATTGATTTAAAACAACAAAAAAAGTAGCTAGGTAATACGAGTACAAATCTTGACATACATATATTAAATAACGAATGCTTATATACATTGATAATTGAACGTACAAACCTCTATTGAACAGGAAGGCAGAGGGAATAGGGGATAAGAATAATATCCAAGATTTTACAATTTACGCCTTGATCATACAAACAACAGCCTCACCCGGGACCTAAATTAACCAATGTCGTCATGAAAAATGTTATGTGGTTGCGAATTATATAATTTGTTTTAGTTCTTCATTTTTTTTATGAAATTGGTACGCGGACATTTTACTATGAAAAACCGTTTAACGAGTGTGACGCTGGGGGCAGTTAAGAGTTATAAGTGCAAGTTAGTATGAAGAATCGGTTATGTTGTTTACAATTTTGAATTAGAAATTTGTCTCTACATAGAATTAATCTTCAGGAATGCTACATATATTTGCATCTGGTGGTATGCCGTTGAAATGAGATCGTAATGTCAGTCAGAAATGTGGACATAAGGACATAATGTAAAATAAAGAAAGATGTCATTAATTGAATGAAAGTGAACACATTGAAATGGTTTGGCCACATCATGGGGAGAATAAATGAGGAACGTCTGACGAAGAAAATATACATTGCGGATAGGGATGGAATGAGGTCGGGGCCGCCCAAAGAAGGGATGTCACGTCCATGTGAACGGTATTTTAAAAGACGGAAATGTCAGAAGCATGAATAATAGACGAACATGTATAAGACGATGTACGAATGATGAGGAGGCGATGAATGTGTGTCTAGGTAGAAATAAGTGACTTTCGGTTCTCACTGCCTACCCCGCGAGGGACATGGCGTGATGCTTTGTATGTATGTGGTATGGTTCAGATTCTCGGTTATTATAAAAACTTTATTAAAAGATATATTATTTCGAAAATTCAATTATTTTAAAAATGTTCTATTCCGCTGCTGTATTTTGATGGATGTGTATTCCAGACAACTGATAGAAACTCCAGTGAATAAAAAACGAATGAATAATTAAGATTTTGATAAAGATTTTTTAATATTTTCTAAGATATACAGATAATCACGTGTAGGTACTCATGCTGCCGTCAAATGTATGAAGTGTCAAAAATAAACACTATTTTGTATGGTAAAAAAAAACGCTACTCATGCTGCCTTCAAATGTATGAAGTGTCAAAAATAAACACTATTTTGTATGGTAAAAAAAAACGCTACTCATGCTGCCTTCAAATGTATGAAGTGTCAAAAATAAACACTATTTTGTATGGTAAAAAAAAACGCTACTCATGCTGCCTTCAAATGTATGAAGTGTCAAAAATAAACACTTTTTTGTATGGTAAAAAAAAACGCTACTCATGCTGCCTTCAAATGTATGAAGTGTCAAAAATAAACACTATTTTGTATGGTAAAAAAAAACGCTACTCATGCTGCCTTCAAATGTATGAAGTGTCAAAAATAAACACTATTTTGTATGGTAAAAAAAAACGCTACTCATGCTGCCTTCAAATGTATGAAGTGTCAAAAATAAACACTATTTTGTATGGTAAAAAAAACGCATTTGACGTTCCATTTATTTAAAACTCAATCATTGAGTCGAAATTCTGAAAGGGCACGTTTAGAAGTTAGTGTAATTGACAGACATTCATTCATTCATTCATACCATCACGGCATATCCCACAATGCGGGGTAACCAGCGAACGGTGTGCGGGTGTGCATTGCCTTATAAAAGGGAGCACAACACATGTGTATACCCACACACCAGTCTCGTCTCACCTAAAAAGGCACTAAATTCAGAATGGGTGGTGAACCTCATTGCTGAACTATGTCAGATGTTATTGTTGCCTGTTGTATTTTCGATTACCCGGCTCTTACGGGACACTCAAAAACAGTAATAGAGAAGAGTGGAAGCACTATTCTAAGCCGGTGCCTCACAGCTTAATTGACAGACGAGCATTGTATAAAACGATGTGTAAATGTAGGTACCTATTCACCGGAATTTGATGTATTTCAGTGTAGCATTACAGCAGCGAGATAGAATTCTAAGTGCAATTTTTTTTAATACATTTTAATTTATTTGCTAACATTAACCAAAAAAGTAAAATCTATTTCAATTTTAAATTTATGTATGATTTTTACTGTGATTAACCCTTTTTTCTTTTATATAATATTATGTTTACTTCGGTTGCTTGATGAAACTTGTATAGCTGTTAGTCTCGTATTACAAGAGTTATGTATTTGAGATAAATGCAAGGCAAAGGTAAGGTCCGGTATTGCGAGAATATTGCTTACGGGACCTCAATTTTTCTTTCATTATTCTCAAATAACTCCCGTAATATGAAGCGATGAATGTTTGCAAAAACCTATAGCAATAGTTTCTTTCTGACAACTTAATAACAGAGACATGAAATCTTTCAGCTTTGCACTGTCTTGTTTCTTTTTCAATCTCTTTCAAGGAACTGAAGTTCAAAGAACAAACAGAACAAGCAACGGTGTATTCATTTACTGCAAATCCGTGGTACTAAACATAATCTAAACTCGAGTTTTGACGAGTGTTGTTCGAGGTTTGTCAGTTTCCGTGTTTCACCTCCATGAACTGAGGGGAATCAAGGATGGATTTGGAAGATAATGCGGATACGAGTGTGAGGCAAATTTACAAGATAATGTTGTTTGTGTGGGAAGATAAGAAGATGGGGTGAATCTGTGATGCCAGAAGAACATCACAAAGTAAGATAAATTTAACAGGTAGCTTTTCACCTTGGTTTAATGCTTCGTATATGCTTTGAAAACATTTAAGTAGGTACCTATGGTGTACGAATATCACGAATATGAATTAAATTGCCTCTTCGTGGTATATTTAGGGGCTTTACATCATTTTCGTATGTTTTTACAACAATAATATATGTTTTAAAATAACGGAGAATGCATGAAAATAAACAATAAAAAGTTTTGAAGTACATACATACAAATAAATATTGTTATATCTAATTTTGTATTTTTTCTATTGTTTTATTTCTATGGTTTTCGGTTTTTTAATTTTCTTGCAATTTTTGATTTTTACTCTCCTGTTCCTTATCTGGACTCACTTGGGATCGGTCATCACACAACGGACGGTGAATGTGCAACGATACGCTGCTTCTGTTGTATATTTTTTCTGTGATTTCGGCATCTGTAATTTCGGAGACATTTGATTCGACGATCCGTCATTAATGTCTAACATTGCAGTGAAAACAGTGTTGTGTTGGTGAATCTATACCTCCTTACATCGGGACCAGGAAAAACTCAGGACAATAGCGGTGAGTCTTCAGCTTCCTTCCATTATACAGTCCACAATCATTTCCGTGGAATAATAAACCTTTTTGTATGACACAAGGAAATATATCACACAAACTTGTATTCGCTAGACGGAATAGACTCGAGTGACAAAAAGTTTATCCGATTTATTTATTTTTTCAATAATTAATTTATTTTTTAATTTTATATCAAAAAATACATATTACAATACAATTACATCTAGAAATATTGTGCGTGGGTAAGCGTGTAATTGCATTGGTACAATGAACACTGAACTGAACACCTCACTAGGAAGTCCTGTGCTGAGGTGTTCATTTGATAAGTTGTGCATAGTATATATATTTCTCAGATCAAATTACAAATCAATTTGTTATTGTAAATTTAGATTTGTTGTTATAATGTCATTTATGTGTTTCGATTGCCACTATAGTTTTCTGAACGCGGATTAAAAGCTAAAAAAAGTGTTAATTATATCTGAATATTAGCCCCTGGATGTGATTTCCAGGATGTGTGAGTCAAAATGCCTTATAATCCATAACAGAGAATCAGCAAGACTATGGAATAGCCTATGTCCGGATATTGCTTCGACTAACTCACTTTGTATTTTCAAGAAAAGACTAAACAAGGAATATTTTTCAAAGCCTGATGAGCTGATTGATATACGGTATTTTTTTTTGTTCTTTTTTATTCTGGTTGGTTGGAAGAAATTGACTAATAGCAATAAGCCCTCCAGTGTGCATTATATTTATGTTTATTATGTACAACAAGAAAAAACATAAATATATAAATGAATAAAGTGTCAAGTATGGATTAAGTAAAAATAAGTATAGAAAAAAACGGACATGATATAATAATAGATGATGTCAATTGTGGTTAAGAAAGACATGTTATGTAAAAAAAGCACGTAATAAAAACATTAGATTCGCTTATACTTTTCATATCGATTTCTCTTTCAATCATCTCATAATTCAATATAAAGAAGCGGAAGTAAAGCTAAAAATCTTTGTAGAGTTTAACACCATCTTCAAATGTAACCTCGTGTAGACATACCTAATACACGATTAAGGTATATACAAATGTAAATTTTCATTGTTATATCCGCATTCAAAAACCTCCATAATATGAAACTGTGTAAAATAATAATTTTACAGTCTTTTATGATAAGTGTCGTGTCGTGGGGAGGAACGGGCCGAGGGTGAGATACAAGGGGTTGGAGTACCTAGAGGGTGGGTTTCACCAGCGACACTCTTGCTCCCGGTGGCTGCACTGAGATGAGAGAAAACTCTCAACTTTTCTTGTGAGTTTGTCGAGGTGAGTTTCCTGAGCTCTCTCACTCCAAACTTTGTAACAAACTTTTTTGTGGAATATGTACATTGTACTTTGAAGTAAACTGTATTATTTGCGAAGTATTGTGCACAAATACACGATTCAAATATAAATTTTTCGTTATTTCTACATTGTTTATAACTAAAGGTTCTTCCAAACGGCCTTCATTGCTCACTTACTTAGATACCTGACTCCTATCGCGGATTCGATTCCTGGTGGAGACACAGTTTTTAATATTATTGTGGTTTCAGTCTGGTTCTTTGAGGCGATAAGCATCATAAGTATTCAGAATGTAGCACTGATATTGGGCATATTTAGACATATTTAGTACCTATTAGTTTATAAAACTGATAATCCTACATTTCACTGAAAAAAAAGTTATGTTAAAATTAACCGAACTAGAGTGACTACAAAACGGATCGTTTAGTGCTACTAAATATTTTGTACCCTGAGCTAAACACTATAGTCATAAATAGATTAAATTTTATTACTGATAACAAAAGTTTGGCTAAAAACGCAGGTAGCCAGTTCGGTGGTCACAATTGTTTTTTTCGGTGTTATAGCACATTTTGTTATTCATCATAATATTTATTCAAAACTATTTAAATATTGTATTACCTTTTAATTTTTAGCAGAGTGTTTGTTTTAATTTTAAAAATTAAAATTCATTTTCACAAAGAAAACACGTCAAAAAGTAACGTCGAAAAAGAATTAATCATTTAATGGATAGTTTTTTGATATTGACAATAGGTATGAAATAGGTAAGTCTGATATCTGGGAGTGATTGCGTTTACCAGTGCGCATCTCCTTTTTATGGCTGAAAATTGCAGATTTTAGTGTCATTTTTATCTTTCTTAGTCCTTTTTGTGCTTTTATACCATCCATCCGATTACAACGAAATTTTGTGATTTGTTCAACGCACACACACGAAGATTACGGGAAAAAAAGAATTTTTACATATTTCAGTAACAGTAAGGACAGATTTTGTAGGTGCAAATAAGATATTAAAATAATGTTAAAATCTGCAATTTTCACCCATAAAAAGTATACACACAGGTAAACGCAACTACTCCCAGGTGCCAGACTTACCTTTTTCACACCTATATTCAATAAGAAAGAAAATGTCAAAAATCCAACCATTTCAGAATGATTCATTGAAAACGTTGCTGTATTGTACCAATTCAATTTCTAGGATTTTATAAACAAAATGTGTGTGCGCAATAAGAGAAAATAACCATATCTGTGATTACAAATTAGCCTTCCGATTTATGACCAAAATATTGTTGCGTCGATAAAATTAATGAATTCATAGCTAATAGATGTGGTGTAAGAAGTATATCGAAATAAAGAGACAAATGTTCATTTTCACGTACAATGTTAAATGGAGATGTAAATCATTGTCTAATAGACCTTTTATTTATGTAGGTCCAATCAGTAATAAATAACATTTCATGTTGGTGTATTTTCTTTCACACCCAACACCAATATTATCTCTATAATATTCTTCGTAAAAATATTATTTTCTTCTGACCCAACCTCCGCCCTCATCTTACATGTAATGGGTAGGAGGATTACAGCGGTTCTAAATGAATGATCTTATTTTATTATCAATTTTATGATTATTTTGAGGGTCGTGATCACCTTGCAGCGCATCATGCATTTTCTTATTCCACTGTTGGTGCTAATGGTATGGTCTGGTTGGTCCTAGTGGGTACATGATATTCCATCCTTCAGATGCTGGAAGAACCTGAATGGGGAGAGGAAGAACCTGAATGGAAGAAGCAGATGGAAGAGGTCTATATCCAACAGTGGATAGAAGAAAAATAAGGAAAAAATCTACAATATGATATGAATAAAGATATGAATCGATTGTTTCTATAAATTCTTCTTCTTCTGCTTGATCTAGTACTGGGTACCGTTTATTCTCGGATTCACTCCTGGGACGCGTATGTCCAGCTGTCCTTCCATCTCTTTGGCGGTCGTCCAGGGGGTCTGCTGGTTGACGGTATCTCGTCTTCCGCTATTTTCACCACTCTCACTGAATCCGCTCTTCCGACGTGATCTCTCCAGTAACTTCTTCTGTTTCTACCTCATCGCACGACATCCTCGGCATCGCAGATCCTCCGAATTTGGAGTTTCGTACTCTGTCTCGGATGGTTAAACCTGCAATGGGGCGGAGAGTTTTCATCTCGGTGGTTCGCAAGAGACTCTTTGTTCTCGTGGTGTCGGCTCTGGTTTCGATGCCGTATGTCATTATTGGCCTTACGCAGGTCTTATATATCATCATTTTGCTTTCTTTCAACATGTGTTGGTTTCCCTGACTTCTTCGTAAAGGTCACTGCTGCTTGATATTTCAGCGCCCAGGTATTTGAATCGCATAACTTTTTATTGTCTTATTTTCTAATTAAATTATAAATTCATTAGAAACAAATAAATTTTCACATCCTTTTCTTACTTTGTCGTATCTTGAATAACCATCTCATACCTTTCTAACCTGAAAGAGAATTTCGTTCATTTTTTTGTTTTAGGCATATCTTATGCTCCTTACCAATAGGTACATTATGTATAGTTTTCTTCAAACTTCTTGAGCCATTTTGCCGTGGAGGATGATTTGAGCATAGCAAAAGAAACAAATTTGCGCTCTGCTCATCAGGAAATCTGGTTCAAGTTGTTTTACGATAATTATATGCTTTCATGTATATTCTGTTTTTGTTTTCAAGGTGGACTATTTTCTTCTACTTGAAAATAGATTTTCTTTTTTGTTTGCTTCTCATAATACCTTGTTACCATCCAATTTAGAAGCCACTGTCGATAGAAAGAGTAGAGAGTGGTGTAAATAAGAGAGTGTGTCGGGGGAGGTTGTGTGTATGTAACAACGCTACCTTCATTGTAGTTTAACAATAGGTGACTTTAGAAATGTTTCTTTGTTTTGCACGGAGTGTTATTGTTTCCTTAAGCACGCGTATCTACCACCAAGAGGGAGTCGTTTCTCATTTATCAGCCTTTCAAACGGCAAACACAAATGTTACACTTAATATTCCTTCGTGGCCTAGTCACCATTTAACTATCTTCAAAATCCACCATCAACACACATTGTAGTCTTTAAAAAAACGTTATACTAATGAGAAGTTTTCAGAAACCTATTCAATTACAATTCGCTTTGTTTAAACCCCGTATGACCAACTCATGAAAAGACTGCATATAAATATATTGTCCGTTGTCACATAATGTATTTTGGTGTTGTTTGATATGTTTTTATTACAGCTGGATACTCAAAAGGGTAGGGAATTTGATTTTATTAATTACTAACATTCATGAGTGAGATGATTGTTGAGACTATAAATTTTATGTTGTATTAATGTTGTTCATTACGTATATGAATTATGAGATTTTCCAAAAAGTTATTTAAAAATCGATTTCATACAATTTATTAAGTCTGTAGGTTTCGAAGCGATCGCTTTTTCCTCAAGGAATATGACAACTTAGCTGACATCCGTCATATCAATATTATATATTAAGAAATAAAAACTATATGATTTATGATTAAGCCCACTACCAACAGCTTGTCGGTACTTCATGCAAGTTCAATTGACGGGGAGTCCCCACGTTTGAGATTGGGCTCTAAGGGTAAGAGGCATGAAATATGCTTGATAGTAGTCAATATGTCCTATTCTGATTCGTTTCAGAATGCGAAAACGTCTAAATCAATGGGCGACCATTGATAAAGGATATTATCCGCGCGGTGTGAGGTAATGAGTCCCGTATAAATTCAGTCAACTTTTTAACATTTCGAATATACCTACTAAAATTCAGACGGATAAATTTAGACGAATCAAAATAGGATATTTTGTGTTGTCCGATGTGCAGCCACTTCGGGATAAACCGGACATGCAGTCCTAAATGTTCCCAATGAAGTAGGATAGGTGACCAAAACCTCTCATATTTAGTTTTGATTTCTTCACATTTGAACCACTGTGTCAATAGCTATTCTGCCCAACGAAGACGATATCGAGATATTTCTTTGTTGGTAATGTTACAATGTTGTCCTGAACTAGCGAGTAAAGATTCCGGGTTCGATTCCCGGTGAAGACACAGTTTTTTGCCGCGTTTTCAATCTGGAGACGATTAATTTGTTATTGAGTCCGTGATAAATGAATAATTTATATAGTACCGACCGCCGTGGCACAGTTGGTAAGCCGTTTGGTTTCTGTGCGGGCGTCCTGGGTTCGATTCCCAGCAGAGAAGAAATTTATTTAAATTCATTTCTCACGCAAATATTGCTTCTCTGGGCTGGAAACACTGGTTAGTTGGAAGAAATTGCCATACGGCAATAAACTCGCCACTTGCGCAGGGTGCAAGGAAGTGTTGGTTATTTATTTATGTATTTGTTAGCTGCCCAGTTAAAAAAAATCGACATACTTAATTAAATCTATGGAATCATAAACAAAATGTTTTTATTCGATATAAAATTTAATGGCATTCTACTAAATTCAGAATTAACAACTCAACAAAAAATACAATCCTATTGACTTCAACATTTTTTCCAGATTTTGTTGAATAAATTAAAATTTTTGAATATTCACTCGCCTCAACGTGTCCTTGTGCATTTTTTTGTGAAACTATCTAAGGTCATTAGCGGTTTTTGAAACAATACAGTCAAAGTTAGAATTTCCTTTGATATCTCTCGCATAAAATTATAACGGGCCCATTAGCCGTATGAAAATTACTATTCACTTGTGAAGAAGTTCCAGGGCGGGTGGCTATGGAGGTAGATAAAGGAGGCTGTGACTGGATCAAGAAGATGTAGGATGGAGTAGGATGGAGTAGAAGGGAGGTACGTCACGCATCATCTAAGGTTTTCAGGTTAAGATGAATGCGCAAAGATAGCTCCCACCAAGAAAATTAAACTATATAATACCTATAGATTTATTATTTTTCTTATATATATATATTTAGATATAATCATTGTTAAAGCTCGCCAATATGCAAATGAGATAGATGTTAATGTAGGTCAGTTACAAATGAAACTTAACGAAAGAAAAAACAGACAAAGGATGTTATTTTAATAAAAAAGAAACCGATGTGTTCAAAAAACAAATTATTCGGAGATGCTTTATATTTTATGGTACCTACATTCAAATATATCTATCTATATTCAAATATGTGTACCTAGATTTAAATATGGCTACCTGCAATCAAATAATGGAACCTACAATCTAATAATGGTACCTACATTCAAATATGGGTACCTACATTCAAAAAAATGATTCGTAGATTTAAATAATGGTACCTTAATTCAAATAACAGTAACTACATTAACCCTTAAATGCATATTGTAGACATTTGTCAACATTCCGTTCAAAGTCACACTACTCTGTATAGAAGTAAAATATGCCACTTATACACACTGTTGCCAAACGATTACAAACCAACACTAAAAACAAATTATGTTTGTTTTGACTGTTTGCCACGTGTTTGTGAGATAACTTTTAGTTAAATCTGAGATCGCGCCATTGGTGGTTGTGTTGCCTTGACAGAGTTTGCTTTCGTTATATTATTTTAAATCGTGTGATATTTGCAGTGAAAAAATATTATAAGTGCAGAAAAAAGGTAAATTATTAAGTACAAATGCTGTTTTTATTATTTTTTTATTTATAGTTTCATAAACCTTGTTTTATAGTTATGTTGCCAAATGGCTACACTATGCGTTTGGTGATTACATTTTGTTTATGTAACATTATTTACAGTATTATGAATTTTTCGAAATCTTGTTGAGAAATGTAGTGATTTTTTTTATTTATTTTTATATAGCTTCAAAATGAAACCATCTATGAATTCAGAAGAAATCGAAGAATATTTGAAGAGATTAGACGAGGGACTTTCTGATGTTGATATGGAGTCTGGAGATGAAGACGAATTGGATGACTTCAGGAAAGAGTGCGAACTTGATGTTGAAGTTGAAAATCAAACTGAGATAGTTGAGTCTCTTGAGGAAGATGAACAAAATGAATGTCCACCTCTCGTAGTTGATGCACCGGGGCCAATTCCATCTTGGCGTAATAAGTCAAGAGACTTAGTATGGAGGAAAAAAAATTTGGTCCTCAATGAGAATCAGACTTCATTTCATGGGAATACGACGTTGCCTAGTAACATTTTGGAATTAGAAACTCCATTCAATTTTTTTTCTTGTTTTTTTGACGAATATTTTTTAAAAAATATTGTGGAAGAGACCAATTTATATATCACGCAAAACGGAGTGGCACACTGTACTCCTGTGGATATTGTTGAATTGAGGCAGTTTTTTGGTATTCTTACATTTATGTCAGTATACCATTATCCAAATGTACGATCTTATTGGTGTCCGAGGTTTGGTTTCGCACCAATAATAAATACAATGCCACTGAACAGATTTGAGAAACTGAGGAGTGTTATACATTTCAACAATAATCTGAACCACAAACCGATTGGACACACAGAACACGACAGGCTATTTAAAATTAGACCTATAGTATCTCATCTAAATAAAGCATTTTCGCAAGTTCCTCTGGACCAAAGGCTCTCTTTAGATGAGCAAATGTGTGCCACAAAGATTTCCCATTTCATGAAACAATATTTGCCTAACAAGCCTCACAAATGGGGGTTCAAGCTTTATGTTTTATGTTCTTTGCTGGGATATGCTTACAATTTCGAAATTTATTCTGGGAAAGAAAATCCATGTAATTCGTCTAATGAACCTGATTTAGGAGTTGTAGGAAATACTGTTGTTCGTTTGACTAATGTTGTTCCTAGACAGGTGAACCACATAGTGTATTTCGACAACTTTTATACATCCATTCCATTGATGCACTACTTGGCTTCTAAGGGGATCTTTTGCTTAGGCACAGTACAAAGAAACAGGCTCGGTAAAGGGTGTAAACTACCTGCCAAGCCAGAAATGATGAGGACAAATGTTGCGAGAGGTACATTTGAAGAGCAATGTACCGATTATGAAGGTGTAGACATTTCTGTCACTACATGGAAAGACAACAAGATAGTAACTTTGGCGTCTACATATGTTGGAGCTCATCCAGTGGATAGCATAGACAGGTACGACAGATCACAGAAGAAGATTATCAAAATTGACTGTCCCAAAATTGTAAAGGAATACAACGCACACATGGGTGGTGTAGACCTCATGGATAGTTTCATAGGACGATATAAAATAAGGGTAAAGAGCCGAAAATGGTATTTGAGGCTATTTTACCATTTACTGGACATGACAATAATAAATTCCTGGGTTCTCTATAAAAAGTGCAACCCAGGTAAAAAATTATTAACATTAGCAGAGTACAGAGCGGAATTGGCAGATACACTCTGTAACTTCCAAAAGAAAGCAGAGAAACGTGGACGACCATCTCTAATTGAAAAAAAAATTATGGAAAAGAAAAGGAGAGGTCCTGTTCAACATGTTCCACCCAAAGATGTTAGAACGGACGGAATAGGACACTGTCCAAAAAAAAATGTGAAAACCAGGTGTAAACTACCGGGATGCAAAGGGTTCACGCGTATACTGTGTGAGAAGTGCGGAGTGGCCCTTTGCATTACAGCAACCAGAAATTGCTTCAACACATTTCATGGAGTGTAAAATTTTTCCTTCAAACAAACCCATAATGTAGCCATTTGGCAACAATGATCTTTTTTTATAAAAAATATATATTTTTATTTGCTATTTTTTTTTTTATATTTTTACCACATACTATAGCCTAAAAGGTATCTAAAAACATTTTTTAAATGGAAATATAAAAAATCATGCATTTAAGGGTTAAAACAGTAGTACCTACGTACATTCAAATAATGGTATCTCATTTAAATAATGGTACCTACATACATTCAAATATGGAGTACTTGAACAGTCTAAAAATATCTAAAATAAAGTAATATTACATTTCAAAGATCTTACAGATGTATGCGTAGAAATTTATCATAGCCGAACGCATTATTTTTATCGTTACCCAAAAGTAATTTCTTTCCCTGATGCGTCCATTAATGATACGGGTCTGTCTACCTTGCGGGCCTACCTCTATATCATCTAAAATGTTGTACAGTTGCACGCTTCACTTCAATATAATATAAGTTCAGTTCAGTTCGGCGGGAACTCAATTGGTTTTGATTGGATACAATTGCCATCAATTATACATAATACATACCTTGGATATTAACACACGGAACACGGGGATCCAAGTGTCTCGTGACCAAAATAAAAGTGTACAGCGATTGAAATGAATTGCACTAAATGAAAATGTGTTATTTAGTAATACAAACAACAACGGTTGGAATTTATTTATTGTTTCTGCTATCATCATCAGCCTGTCTGTGTCCAGAGTTGAGCATAGGCACAACGCATCCAATCATTCCCTGCCAGAGGATGTCCAACACTAACTTATCCTTCCCTGTCTCGGATGCCACTCCAGGACTCCCTGGGTCCACTACCATCAGAGTATCGGACAATGTGTCCCGCGCAGTTCCACTTCTTTAGCCCTCCTTCGTCCAGTAATGGGCATAGGCCCCCCCCCTTGAGACCTCCACAGCTCCCTATCGTGGGGCAGATCGCATCCATCCGCCTCCAGCCACTCATCAGACCACCTTGTTTGAGGCCTTGCAACACTTCTTTTGCCCGTTCTAGGTCGCCATTCTAGCTCTTCTTAATCCATCTTGAGTCTATGGTTCGGGCGATATGCCCTGACCAGCTCCACTTCTGCTTGATAATCTTTTAGACAGCGTCGGTTATGTTGATTTTCTCTCTTATCCACAAGTTAGTTTTTCTATCACTTAACGAATTACCCAGCATTCTCCTTTCCAAGGCCCTTGTTTATGTTTAGTTTGTATCATTTTGTTTGTAAGCACAAGAGTTTCACAGGCATATGATTTGTTACTGATGTGGTATTGTATTTATGTTTATTTTTTATTTTTATTTATTTATTTATTTATATATTATTTATCGGGCAACTAACAGGTACTATGTCAAATATTAATTTAACACGCACCCAATAACAAGTTGCCACATTCTGGAGACTAACGATATTAATCGTCTCACAGATCCAGACTGAAAACACAATTAAAAACTGTGTCTCCACCGGGAATTGAACCCGGGACCTTTGGATCAGTAGTCAGATACCCAACCAACTGAGCCACGAAGGCCGACGATTATTTTGTTTCTATTTTGTATTACTTTTATATATTTCAAATCAAGCTGTGTAACCAATATATTTTTTATTCATGTAAAAGGCGTAGAGCCGTATAAATAAATAAATAAACAAATATGTCAGCAACGGGAAACGCAAGCGTCAATGACTTTCTTTTTAATATAATTGGCGCAAGAGAGTTATGCTAGACCTCTTTTCAATTTCTGCCTCTGGATTTGTGTGTTCAGTCAATCATGAAAGCTCTTCAATATGAGTTTTTTTAAATAACCTTGCTTTTGTGAGTATTTTGGAATGAACTTTGTTCTCAGAAGCCATTTATTTTACAATACTATAAAGTGTAAGAATTTAATGGATTGAAGTAAATTAATACTTGTTAAGTCCAATTGTAAATTTTTCGATTATAGCTTCTCCGGCTACTAACAGGTACTTGTCAAATATTCATTTGACACGCACCCAATAACGAGTTGCTTATTTTTTAGGGTTTTAGAACTACATATTCATTTGATCGGATCATAAAAAGAAAGTTGTAAATATAAAATATCCAAAACTTTTTAGTTAGTCTGTGAAATCTCCCTATCTGAGGTAGATATCGCCCAGAGACCTGTGAAGTCTCCACCCTTATATATAAACCATCACCAATTACCTCCAATTGCTCTCTTATGTTTCATCTTCTTGGTAGCGGGAGTCTGGTGTTGGTCTCTACATAAAAAAAAACACTTAATTGCTATTTAATGATAGTTTTACTGCCACGTAATGACCCAATACACCCACATACACACACACACACCTTGCAATGACTGACTGTCGATAAATGGTGACAGTACAATTTATATTGTTCGAAAACAATAAAAGCCAGTAATATAAATAATTAAATGACTCTCTGTTTACTGTAAGCATTTTCATTTTTTTTTCAAACCACGAAATATTTGAACATAAGTGAATTTTTAGCAAATTATTTTGTCAATAATTTAAGTCACGATCCCTTTAGTTGATATGACTATGCTGTCGCATAAATGTCTTCCCTGACTCGCGCCAATTATTATAATCCGAAAATATTTTAAAAACTGTATCAATGATATTGTCAAAATAAACTGATCGATGGACCTTGGTACAATAGTCACTCATACTGGGCATGGAAAATTTCATTTGAAATTATTTCCGATCAATTTTTGGTAATCTGAACTTCACATTTATTTTTTTAAATACTCATATAGTCATTAAGGCCCTTGTATATCCTGAGCATATGGATGTACACAAATATGCACACTAAATTACCTTCTAATATACGAAACACGAAAAAATATTCTATTATTTTTTTTATTTAGCTTCTTGAGCAACTAACATGTACTATGTCAAATAATAATTTAACACGCACCCAATAACAAGTTTGGAGGCTTGCGATATTAATCGTCTCACAGATCCAGACGGAAAACACAATTAAAAACTGTGTGTCCACCGCGAATCGAGTCCTGGACCTTTGGATCAGCAGTCAGATACCTAACCAACAGCCACGTAGGCCGACTGTGATTTACAATCTTTTTTCGTGAAGAAAAGGTATAATTTAGAGTTTTTTTTAATAGCAAGAATAGTACCTACCTAATTAAAATAGTTAAAAACTCAGCCGGTAGATTTTCATATTCTCTTTCGATAGAAGTAAAAATCTACTTTATAGGCATTTTTTAGTTACTTTCAACAACAAAAAATAAAAAAGGGTTTTACTAAAACTAATTTTATAAGAAAAGTATTAAACATAGTAAAATAAAAAAAACATGCAATAGAATAAAGATGTAAATACAAACTATATAAGCTATATTAAGCGATTATTACCTTGTTTTTACTTTTTTTTTAATTCCAGGTATTAAGCTTTATACAGGTTATTATTATTTAGTTAATACATTATTGTCAATCGCTTATGAAAATAATTATTATTGTACTACATACTCTTGACATTTACCTATAGTATCTCGCCTATTGCACAAGGTATAAATAAGTGTATTGTATATTATTTTAAACTATATAGAATTCACAGAGAATGATTATTGACTGATTATAGACAATACAGATATCTACTTGCTGCGACCTGTAAAAATAATTATAGTTTACAAAAAATAAATATCATTTTATTGAGAGAATCTAAGAATACCTGTCTCGCTCAATCGCATTCAAAATCACTGTCCATACTCTTCTCATGCATAAACAAATAAAACCGGAAATTTTTATTTTATCTTCACCCCTCCCCTCTCCATATATTTTTTATAGTAAAAAAGGATCATTATACATTTTTAAGTATTGTTTGCTTTCAATAGATAGCGATGTGAACAAAACTATTGACATTTGTACTACGCATCTAGAGAATTATACCACACTCAAATGTACGAAAATAATTTGGTAAAATACATAAAATGAGGTCTATAAGATGTTTGTATGAAAATAATTTGGAAAAATACATAAAATGAGGTCTATAAGATGTTTGTACGAAAAAAAATGGTAAAATACATAAAATGAGGTCTATAAGATGTTTGTACGAAAAAAAATTGGTAAATACATAAAATGAGGTCTATAAGATGTTTGTACGAAAATAATTTGGTAAAATACATAAAATGAGGTCTATAAGATGTTTGTACGAAAATAATTTGGAAAAATACATAAAATGAGGTCTATAAGATGTTTGTACGAAAAAAAATTGGTAAATACATAAAATGAGGTCAATAAGAGATTTGTACGAAAAAAAAATGGTAAAATACATAAAACAAAGTCTATAAGAGGTTTGTGGCAGAACAACGTCTGCTCGGGCCCACTAGATATAGTAAAAATATGAAAAATATCAACGGGTGTCAAATATATTGCATATTTTTATGATGAGTCATACAAAAGTCAACCTAGGACTAACTATACCTATGATTCCATTCAAATGCACTAAATTCAAAATAGTCCACTCACACAGTTCAGCTGACTGTTTTATACAGTCGTTTAAGTATGTATTTCCTTTGAAGTGCTTTTTATGTTGATGTACATAGATAGCATCAGCTCTTCGTATGTATAATATGAGAAGGTATCAAATTTCACACGAGTTATTCTCTCGTCCAGCATCTCAGTACAATACAATGATCTCACAAATTGTCACCGGTATAATCATCAACTTATTTCCTTGACAATTCAAGCGTTCATATCGAAAATGGCTGATGTTGTCTTTAAAATCAACTCTTGTCATATTATTACCGATGGTTGCTAAATTATGTATACTAACAAACAACTGATGACAATTTTTTTTTACTTTAGCTACTCCACCTCCACCCGTTCCGCATTGTTATGAATCACAAACTGTTGTCGGCGCCTTTGCAGGTCGCCATTATTCAAATACAAAATTATATTTATATTTATTCTTGGATCACATAAAATAAATGATCTTCACTCTGACTGAGCTGTTTTGGAATTTGTTATAACAGTGTAGTGATTAAAATGTCTAAAAATTTATATATTTTTAGGGCTTTATAGATAATGTGCTATAATATTATCAAACCTCCGTTATCAATATCGTTATCCAATAGAAGAATTATGTCGGACTTGATTGTCCTGTACAAGATCATATATTCTGAATTTGACTGTCCATCATTAATTTCATTGATTAAGTTTCATATTATTAAAGCAATTAGAAATTTAAATAGTAACAATAAAATGCATATAAAGGTGGGAAATGATCTCTCGAAGGAAATCCCAGCCGCAGTTGGCATCAGACAGGGGGATAGTTTGAGCCCTTTTTTGTTCAATGTCATTATGGATGAAATAATTGTAGATGTCAAATCATTGGGGCTGGGTTACACTATGGGAGATAAAAAAATTGATATAATATGCTATGCAGATGACGCTGTCCTAATTGCCAATTCCGAAGATGATCTTCAGAAACTGCTTTATAGATTCCATTTATCCTCTCAACGATTTAACATGAAAATCTCAGTAGACAAAACAAAAAGCATGGTCACCTCAAGGCATCCAGTACGATGCAAACTTGCAATCGAACATAAAACCATAGAACAAGTGATGCGATTTAAGTACTTGGGTGTCGAAGTGTCCAGCAGCAATAACCTCTTTGATGAAGTAAGAGAGCAAGCGAATAAGGCCGCCGTCGTGGCTGGATGCTTGAAAAATGCTGTATGGAGAAACAGAGACATGCTGAAGGAGAGTAAGGTAAGAATCTATAAGACCTGTGTAAGGCCGATCATGACATACGGCATAGAAACAAGAGCTGACACCGCCAGAACAAAAAACTTCCTAAGAACCACTGAGATGAAGACTCTACGACCCATCGCAGGCGTAACACTTCTTGACAGAGTAAGGAACTCGGAGATAAGAAGAATCTGTGATGTCGAAGATGTTGTGCGGTGGGGAAGAACACGAAGACGATTCTGGAGAGATCATGTGTGGAGAGCGGGTTCGGATCGAGTGGTGAGGATGGCAGCGGATGGGGAGATAACAAATGGCAGACCCCCTGGAAGACCACCCAAAAGATGGAAGGATAGCTGGACGTCCACTTCACAAGAGCAGGCTCCGAGAATAACAGGATACAGTCCTAACTAAAGCAGAAGAAGAAGAAGAAGAAGTTTCATATACCTAACAGATTTACGAGGCACTCATCAATATTTAATTGCGATATAATGAGGACCGAAGCCCATAGACATTCTCCGTTTCCCAGAATTCATCGTTTGGGGAATGAGTATGCCTTTGTTGCTAACATTTTCAATGTAAGCTTATACAACTTGAAAATTGAACTGAGATCAGTATTGTTTTCGTAACATTTTTAATTGTGTTTTTTTTTTTTTTTTTTTTCATTTTTAATTTCTATTTTATATGTTTCCTATATTTTTTATCTTTCTCTTGATTTTTATATTTATGTACCTATTTGTATTCTTGTTAATTTCTTTGTTTTTTTTATCTTTTTATAATTTGAATAAGAATTCTAATTCTAAATAAGGAAAAACTATTTTTATGTTCACTTATATTCATATACCTACATATATGTATATTTCTTGATTTTTATATTTTTAACTAAAGATGATGTGATATCTTTATTCTGTACTTTCTTTATGTAAATGGTTTTATTTTACCGTAAATAAATAAATAAATAAAGGTAAAGGTTACAGAAGAAAAGCAAAAATACAAAAAAGAGAAAAAAAAAGTTGAACATAATAACAGTTCATAGCAATGATAGGAAAACAAAAGGATAAGGTGAGGAAGAGGAGAGCAAGAAGAAATCAGGGGGGCAAGTCTCCAACAGGCGAAATCAAAACCCTCGTGATTACCCATATCATGGATATAATTGTCATATGGAGTTCTATGACATCTAAAGATATTAAAGAACTCCATATAATAATTATATCCATGATATGGGTAATCGTGAGGGTTTTGGTTTCGCCGGTTGGACCAGACTTGCCCCCCCAGGTATTATCAAACAGATAATTTTACTTTCAGATAGAAGTTTTTTTAATACGTTTAATGAGATAGCCACCATAATATCAGGAATGAATATTCCATAGCCTTGCTGATTGTAGGTACTTCAAACGAAGAGCTAAAAAAATCAGTACTATTAATTGGAATAGATAGTAAAGTATGTTCAGAAGATCAGAGAGGACGCCCGTGGCTTGAAAGACAAATTAATTCATCTTTGAAATTTTCATTATTGTTTATTTTATTTCATTTTATCGAGTAGGTACAAACAGTCATATCTCCAATATATAAGCACAAATGAGTTACCAGCATATGGACCAATGAAGACTCTCGATATTACCAATTTTGAATTTTTTTAAATTTAAATAACAAGAAAAAGAAATCAATTATTCAATTAATAAAAAATAATAAAATCAATTAATAAATTAATTAATAAAAAATAAATAACATATCCTAACTTAACATAACCTAATTGTTTATTTATTGTATAGTGAGATGAATTTTTAATTATAAGATTGTTGCGATTAATTAGTTTAAAGGAATTTTATCAGAAGATTATTTGCGTGTTCAAAAGTATTGTCAAAACACATCTCACTATATTAGATATAGGTACTACAGACAATAAATATTGGGGCAACTGATAATTTATATAATGAAATGTAGTACCTACTCACTCTGACAAGTATTTATTTCAATTAAGATTTTACATTGTAGACGTTTTATAATTATGATGTTTAATTATGAGGTGGCACCCATATCCGAAAAAGTAACAGAGGCCAGAATGAGATGGTTTGGCCATAGAAGGGAGGACGAACACGTTGTGAAGAAGTGCCTTTCCATAGCTACTGAGAGGAGGGGGAGGGGAAGACCCCAAACCACCTGGCTGACGAATGTTCAAAGGGACATGAAGAAACTGGGTTTAAGAGAGGAAGACACGCAGCAGCGAAATTATTGGCGCTGCATGGTTAGAAAAGCCGACCCCGTATAACGGGATAAGGCGAGGATGAAGAAGAATTAATACAGAATAAGAATGTCGAGGAGAATTCGCGACACGTTAAGCCACGGCACTGGAGATAATCCGAATGGTTTGCGTAGGTGAGGACAACTTACTGTTTATATCTTCCGCTTGCGTTGGTAGCAATTGTATTTAAATATTGATGTTCGGACACCATAGGGATGTTCCGCCATAATTGTAATAGGCTCCTACCCGTATAGTCAAATAAATAAATATTAATCCTTTGTATGTATGATGAGGAAAATATTACAAATTGATATACATAAATATGAGCATAGTGTGTTATTGTATGTATAGATAAAAGGAGTGTGATATGAATTGAAGGTGGGTTGATGACTGATGAGTGAGGTAAACGCACCTTGACAGTATATAGGTGATTGCTTCAATTGACTGCATCCTGCTTCTGTTTTACTTCCATAAACGATCACATACATATATACAAACATATAATATATATCATTACAATCTCTCTTTACTTACTTATTTGATGGTGACAAGGTTATCGACTCAAGACACATTTTTAAATACATTAAATGTATTTATTCCTTTCTCAAAAAAAAATATAAATGCTTGTGGTAAAGAAATAAGTAGGTATATTCTTCTTTTTCTTCGTGCCATATCAGGTTTAATGACGTTGGTTATCACTGCTGAGAAGGCATCTCTATCCACTGCCCGATGCCGGTCCACTTAAGAATATTGCGGAGCCATGACATTTGACGTCTTCCTATTCTGAGGCGTCCCTCTATTGCAGCCCTTCATAAGTAGTTGGAGCAGCCTGTATCTTTTGCCTCGCAGTACCTACTTGACCTAAATAAGACCTTATTAAATGGGTGGTGGCAGAGCAGTTAGCATTCTGGGTTAGTAATCCAGTGGTTGCGAGTTCGAATCCTGCCACTACCGACTTCGTTCACCTATAGTACAAGTATAATATGATTAGTTTAGGGAATGAATGAGGATGTATATGCACATGTTATAATGATATATTTATTCGTCGCTTAATTGTGTCAACTAGCTCCCGCTCAACATTTGTTCTCTTGAGTACCTCTACATTTGATATTTCATTGACCCAGGAAATTTTCAGGATGCGGCGAAGCAGCCACATTTCAAAGACCTCAGGACGGTTAAGAATATTGATGTTTATGGTCCTGGTTTCAACTCCGTATAGAAGTATGGACCTTATTTAGGTACTTACATTAGATGAATAAATTCGAAGTATAATAATTAATCTGAACGAAAGAAAAAAGACAAGCAAACGATCCAATCCGCAAACATAACATACGTATCTGCTAAAAATACGCAATTTTTTAAACAACTAGACTACGAAACAAAATTTGAAAAAATCCACTACTAAATATAAAATAATGAAAATAACCAAAATCATTGGTACCTACAATATTTTATAAAGTAGGAAATTTGTTTTCTTTTGTTAAATAATCTATTTTGTATGCTAAAAAACTCACTTTAAATCATGAGTTAACATCTTTTTGAAGGGAGTTTTACTTTAAAATGTGCGGATTTTGAATTTATTTATTAGAAACATCGGTATGTATAATTTGTAAGCTGGCGGGTTTATTGCCAAACGGAATTTCTTACGAACAAATAGAGATAAAATTTCAATATACCTACAATTCAGAGTAATAAGGAAATCACATAAAAAAATAAAAAAAAAGATTTCAGAAGAAAAAGTAAAAAAGACAAAAAAGTTTGAATATAAAACAGTTCATAGTAATGATAGATAACCATAAAAAATATTATTGTAAATGACGTGCACTGTTTTTTTTTTAAATAAAAATCATTAAATATATGACTGCATAATTCCTAAGGAATCTATTTTATTTTTATTTATTAATTAACTCAATTGTGGTTGGCAGCCCTGTTTTTACTATAGGTAAAGAAGACACTCGTAACAGGACATAGGTACCATTATAGGTACTTACCTATGTACATATATTATGTACCTACCTAGCTGTTGTAAAATCACAAACGAACCTAGATTAAGTAATTACCTGTAATAGCTTCATATTAAATAGATCTGAGCATCGAAAACTTTATACTGAAATTAGAATAAGAAGCTGAGGCACCGGCTTGGAATGGTGTTTCCATTTTTTTTTATCATCGTCATCAGGTAGGTACGTAAGAGACGGGTGTAATCGAAAATCCAACTGGCAAAATAACTTCCCACATTGTTTAGCAATGAGCTTCACCACGCTTCACCACGCTTCACCATTCTGTTTATGTCCTTTATAGGGCGAAGTTAATCGTGTTTAGGGATACACGCATGTGTCATGTTTCGTTTTATAAGGTAATGTACATCCGAACATCTGTCGCTGGTCAACATAGTGCTAGATTTTATTTATTTACATATTTATTTGAATCTTTTTGTAGGTACATATAATTAGTAGGTACACTGGCGGGCTTATTGCGTAATGGCGTAATATTTCTTCCAACCAACCAGTTAATGTTAAATATACAAAACAGTGTATACTATGGCAATAAGCTAATCGCATTACAAAAATAAAGAAAGAGAGCAAAAGAAAAGAAAAAAAAACAAAGAAGATAGCATACAAATACAATAAATAGCATTGATAGGAAAACTAAAGGAGAGGAAGATGCAATCAGGGCTTAAAACTATTCCATAGTCTAGCTGAATGTACTTCAAATGAAGAGCTAAAAAAGGAAAAAAAAAGTAAGTGTATTTATCCTTGAGATACTGAGGTAAATTTGGATTAAAAAGGACATTGTATAGTAATGACAAGATATGTATATTACGTCGTTATCGTATCTTGGGCCATTGAAGAAGATTACGGTAATGAGAAATATGATCGAATTTTTTTAGTCCGAAGATACCTAAATCGAATGCAAACATTTTGTTAGAAGGTATTTATAAATAAGATATATAATCCCACCATGAATAAACTTAAAAACAATTAAAAAATAATAAACCTTAATGAGTATACCAAATAATTAGTTATCATATTTCAAAAACTTTGAAATTTGTTAAAGCTACGAGCTTATTGTCAGATGGTACTTTTTTAAATTCGACAGTTATTTTCAACCGAATTAAACAACAAAAAAATGCAAGAAAATTTGTCGATTTGTGTCTAAGTGAACTACATATAAACGCATGTGATCTACAGACTTTGTCCTGAAATTGCGTCATTTATTAGAGTTGACTATGTTTAAAAAAGAGGTACAACCGCGTTTGTTAAATTACTCGATTGCTGGTCACATAGCAATTAATTAATAAAAACAATAAACAAACACTAACACTTACCTACCGCGTTTGCCGACGGTGTGTCATACCCTCATATCATTATTATACATGTACATACCTATATACTATACAATACTAATTATTGTACGTTGATAATTATCTCTACCGCCGGTCCTGCTATAGGTTTGTCCTTCCCTTTATTTATTTGTAAATTGGCGTTAATTTACCTCAATTACGAGAACACTCCGGTGTTCAATTGGACTCACTGTTTATGGTCAGTAAAAATTAATACATTATTATTATCGTCGGTTTTAGTTGAACCCCTATGCTTCTGAACTCTATCGTTTTTGTAGATCAATGATACAAATTCTAACAGCATAATATGAATCAACAATATATTGTTTATTTATTTAATGTGCTATAAAGTCTAAAAAGACGGGCTATTTTCATAATCTTCGAAGCAATGTGAAGCCTCAAGTTATTTAGATATATTAAAAGACCCTTTTAAAACAACAGAATAACAAAATACTACTACAGTAAGAAAATTCATCACCACAATGACGAAAAACAGAATAACAGAGAAACAAAATACTACTACAGTAAGAAAATTAATCACAACAATGTCGAAAAACAGAATAACAGAGAAACAAAATACTACTACAGTAAGAAAATTAATCACAACAATGTCGAAAAACAGAATAACAGAGAAACAAAATACTACTACTGTAAGAAAATTAATCACAACAATGTCGAAAAACAGAATAACAGAGAAACAAAATACTACTACAGTAAGAAAATTAATCACAACAATGTCGAAAAACAGAATAACAGAGAAACAAAATACTACTACAGTAAGAAAATTAATCACAACAATGTCGAAAAACAGAATAACAGAGAAACAAAATACTACTACAGTAAGAAAATTAATCACAACAATGTCGAAAAACAGAATAACAGAGAAACAAAATACTACTACAGTAAGAAAATTAATCACAACAATGTCGAAAAACAGAATAACAGAGAAACAAAATACTACTACAGTAAGAAAATTAATCACAACAATGTCGAAAAACAGAATAACAGAGAAACAAAATACTACTACAGTAAGAAAATTAATCACAACAATGTCGAAAAACAGAATAACAGAGAAACAAAATACTACTACAGTAAGAAAATTAATCACAACAATGTCGAAAAACAGAATAACAGAGAAACAAAATACTACTACAGTAAGAAAATTAATCACAACAATGTCGAAAAACAGAATAACAGAGAAACAAAATACTACTACAGTAAGCAGATTAATTATAATAATGACGAAAGAAAATAAAAACGGGAAACAGATTACTACTACAGAAAGCAGATTGATTACGATAATGACGAAATAACAGAAAAATAGAGAAACATCTCAACAAAAACAAAAGAGTAGTATTAAACTCTAATCAAAAAACATTTTAATTAGAGTTTAATACTGAAGTATTATTTACTATTTATTATTTTATTATTTATGTGTATTATTTACTTATTTACTACATATTATTTACTACATACATACATACATACCATCACACCATGTCCCTTGCGGGGTAGGCAGAGAGAACCGAACGCCACATTTTTCTATCCTGGCACGCATCCCTCGCCTCGTCCACATTCATGCATCGTCTCATACATGTTCGTCTATTGCTCACACTTCTAACATTTCCGTCTTTCAAAATTTCGTTCACATGGTCGTGCCATCCCTTTCTTGGGCGTCCCCGACCTCTCATTCCATTCCTTTCCGCTCTGTATATTTTCTTCGTCAGGCGCTCCTCATTCATTCTCCCCATGTGACCAAACCATCTCAATGTGTTCACTTTCATTCTAGTAATGACATATTTCTTCATCTTATGTACATTCTTTCCTTATGTCCTCATTTCTTACCCGGTCATATGTACATCGTTCTATTACAAATCCTTCTTAACGATCTCATTTCAACTGCATTTATTCTATAACATAAGACATGCTATGCTAATTGCGTATAGTTTACAACATTATTTAATGCAGTATGAATATATTTAGTAACATTACTTCAGTTTTTGATAATCATAGAAAAAAAACAAAAAAACTTACTCTATATAGTATAGGACTCATTTGTTTGACATAGCGTAGAAATCATAAAACATCAAGATGAATCTGTATGAATATAAATCTTTTAAAATCGCTTGCAAGACGAAGTGGTCTATATGTGGGATTATTTGCAAGATAAAGTGGTCTATATATATTATGTGTGTGTGTGTGTGTGTGTGTGTGTGTGTGTGAGAGAGAGAAGCAATTTTACGACCAACCGATTGCTGGCTGCTGGTGGCAATATCCATCTTCATTCCTGGAAACCATTACACCTGATGACGCCGCCGCTGCCGCCGTGTGACGAGAAAGAGGACCGAACATTGACGAGCGCTTTTTACGACCATTGTCGCCGGGTTCGAACCAAAAAGCGTGCCGGCTCGTTAAACTGATAATAATTATTATTGGATGGGCAGCTGAGACGTTACGCTACACCGCCCGTGATCTTTCTTGGCTCCGATCGGAGTTCGACACACAGCTAGGGATCGATTACCCGTGGGAACAACATTGTTTGTCAAATTTACGCGGAAGACGTTGGCTGGTATTACAAGATGGATCTTCTTCTGTTCCTATCCGTGTACTTATGAATTCTTAAAAGATGGAATACTTATTCAAATTTACTTATTGTGATGTTTTTAAAAATATATTGTTATTTTATTTTATTTTTATTTTTATTTATTTCTATCCAAAAATATACAGTATATATGAGATACAAAATATCTTAAGATAATATAAGCTTATTCATACATAGTTAACATACAATGTAAATATAAGTTATCTCATTTCAATAAATATCAATTTACCACTTCACTGGTGCTTACATATGTAGTTTAAGCCATATCTTTTTGTTTGTATCTTTGTTACTAGCCCCCTCACTAGGCATAGCCTGTGCTAAGGTGAGCTAGTTTTATGTTATTGTCTATTACGTTGTTTATTTATAGATACATTTACATATAATATAAATACATGTACATACATACGCTACGCATTCAAACGTATGCATCTTTCCTTCTAAATACAATATTTCATTTTGAGTCATGCACACACAACCAAAAATTGTGGAAATAAATTATTTGTTTCACTTTTTTTCAATTGTCTATTCTGTTGTTTGTAATAGTGCATTTACATTTTATTTGGAATGTTATAAACATCATACATTAGAAGACGTGTTCATACATTAGAAGACGTGTTCATACATTAGAAGACGTGTTCATACATTAGAAGACAACTAAGTGTACCTACATTATTTGTGTATATCCGTATGCCCTAGGTTAACAAAAATTACTGTCGTAGATTGTTGATATTATGTATGTTGTTCGTTTACTCTCTGTCTTTGATTACCTATATTGAATTTCTTTTGTTTACTTTGGATATTTTCTTCCGCATACCTTCATGTTATATTGCATAAATTTTTATGATATTTTTGTGTCTTTTTTAACGACAAATCGCAATAATAATTATTATTTAAAAGCAGCTCTTAGTGTTGATCGTAAACGTATTCAAAATAGCAATGATTATGAAAAATACAGTCTGGTCGAGAGAATATAAATATTATCACATAATATACTGATACATTATTTTGTTTATCTTAACATAGTTATTTAATAATGTTACGTAGGTTAGGTAGTCATTTGGTTTTACGATACAAGGGGCCGCCTTAAGGGCTAGTGAAAATGAAACATTTTTAAATCGAAAAAAAAAATGCGGTAATAAAAATGAATGCGGTAGTAAATTTCACTGCCAAAAACTCCATTTTTTCAAAAAAAGTTAAAACAACACATACTGCATGATAGTGCTTTCAAATAGATCTCCTGTGCACCCGGCTAACTGTTTTGGGCTCCACTATGGTTGAATTTTCGATTTTTCTTTTTGTAAATTTCATTGTAATGTTATTGTTCACCACATTGTATAACATGTATTAATCTAACAAAATGTCAATATAAACCAAAATGTATGAAACACTCATACCAGCAAACGCTGTCTGTGTTGAATTTTTAAATACATAAATAAATAAATATTTTTTTATATACAAATGTTATAGATATTCACATGTTTTGCGTGTAATCAAGCTCACACTGACAGCTCGACGTCACGATTTTTCTGAAATTCCAGCGAATTTTCGGCATCTGAATAATCTGTTTGGTATTTGATTTGACAAAATTACCAAATACATATTTCACGAAATCACTAAAATCATCATCCATTGAAAACATCTCGTATTAAACCACTCGTAAGGTTCCTCGCGATCAACCTTACTTTTTGACTGTTCGCAAATTTAAGTTTACGCCAACTTGCATGAAGTGTTTAGATATGACGTCTCTGTAATGCAATTCTCATACAAAAACTTCATAGCATCCTTAAGTTAGGAAGCCACGTGATCTCCTTACTTTAGTGAGCGACTGTGCGATGAAAACATGGTTAGTATTTAGTATTTAGGTCGGACTCTGCATTCGGACCTTAAAAATCCTTTCCAGTCCACCTTATTTCCTCCCAGTATTCCCTTCCCACCACCCTTCACCAATGTGCATATTGTAATTTTCAAATAATTTATACAGATTAAATCAGTGGAATATTTTTAATTTGTTTAATTTTACATGTCTTATTTTTGTACTTAATTTTTTATTAACTGTTAATATTCCCAAATAAAAATAAATATTTTTATTTATTTTAGTTATATTTTTGTAATAATGAAACGAATTACGAAAAACGAATTATTTTTTATTTCTTGTTTTTTTTTAATATGAATCAATAATTTTGAATTATTCCCTAGAGCCAGTTCTGTATTATTTATACAATTTTGAACCATTTTTCATTGAGATTGTGTAAACTTAACGTACCTACCTATCTATCTTTATAAAACAAAATACGACCAACACGGACGCTCTTCCTCTTATTCGAAGCATAAAATTTGATTACATTTCCCCACAAAAGTGTTTATCGTTGACACCTTTGACATAAAAACTTGAATTTATAGACGCGACGATTGCTCCATTTCTACAATTCCTGCGTTTTTTTGCAGTAAAATTTTAGTGTTTTTTGACATTAATTGTTTTTTTAGTTCCAATAAATTGAGCGTCGTTTAGTAGGCAAGTATCTACATATATACAAATTTATTTATTGAAGCTATTTACACCTTTCATCTAATCCATCGAGTAGATGTATTCTCGAGGAAATAATGATTTTTCAGTGTACATATTATGTGTGATAGTAGATTGGAGCTAAGTATGTTATTATGTACCTATATTATTTAAGATGTTATTAAGTAATTTCACTTATTTTTGTTGCTTTCATTATTTATCTATTTATTTGTTTATAGATTGCATTTTATTTTTTCTGACACTTTTTGCGGAATATTTAGATTCGTTTTTTTCTGTTTTTATCATTTCTATTTTATTATTTATTTTATATAATTAGGATTATTTGACTTCCTTTTTCATTTCTGTTATTGTTTACTAATTTGTTTATTAATTGATTTCTGAATTTATAACTTTCTTACTATAAGTCTTCTTTTTATTATTATTTAATTTAGTTTCTTTCTATTTCTACATATTACAAGCATGTAGATTAAAGTGGACGTGTTACTAAATTTATGATAAAATTATCTTAAAGCAGGAATTATTCCTATTAAGATGGACACAGATTAATTGATGACACTGGAAACATGGTACCTAGGTACTTCCCAACCAACAACTTTATTATTAGTTCAACAATTATCTCTGATCCTGTATGTATTCGTAGGTGGAGAAAATAAATAAATTTATCATAATTATATTGTATACAAATATAAGGTATTATTGTGCGATTTTAAAGTTATAATGTAGGTAACTATTACTGTGAAATTTATAAAAAAAATGGTTTAGAACTTTGTGTTGATTTTTTTTCATAATTTCGGCTGCATACATTTTACTGGGGATTCCAAATAGATGCAGCAAACTCCAGCAGACTTCTAACTAATGGAAAATAGAGTTTTATAGCAATACCTTTTTCACGTCGTTTTTATAATAAATATTTAAAATATTGTTATATTTCATAATTAAACCCAGTGTAGTTAATGTATCCAATTAGGAATGTATTATTAAAGGCCATAGATTTCTCCAAGTTAATATAGAAAGTATGTAGAGTAGGAAGGTACCTATATCTTTGTAATACAAAGAGGCGTCTCGCGGTATTGTGTGGTGGTGGTAACCTCATAAAATTAAGCACACAGGTGTGTGTTCATTAAATCCTTTTGATTCAGAACCCTTTTATCAGGAGCGGTAAACCTTTTCCATTATTTACGTTTACTTGTCAAGGTTTCGTTTTTAATTTTGTTTCTTCATACTGTATTTCTTTATAACGTGGTATTGTATGATCATTAATTTAAAGCGAAGAAAGCATTTTTGGCTCGATTTTTATAAAATAGTGAAATCTAAAATACAAAGACCTTATATACTAAGTAAAATACATCACTTAAAGCTTTGCTTTATGAGATTAAATAATTAATAAATAAATAAATGAACCAAAAATTACATGGCTTGGTAAACGGGTAAATATTGATTTAAAAATCAGAATTTATTTCCAAAAATCTACATGCTCGACCTTGGAACGGAAATATTGTATTTAAATCATGAAGTGCGCTAGGGATTTTGTTTTTTATGCTTCTTCTTAGTAATAGATAATTCCAAGTTATTAAATTACTACCATAGATCTTGCTCATTTCTCCCATGATTTACGCGTTAGTCGTTGACAGTGAGTGTTGATCCTGCGATCCAGAGGTGCGAGCATCTGGGAGCTGCGGAGAAGTAAGCGGGCACGTCCTCATAACAGATATTTCACCATTATCAATAAGGACGCGCCCGCATCTGTTTTTGCGATTTCATACAAGTTTCAAGGGTTTGTCCAACTGTCGATTTGTTCAGGAGAACTTTGTTCTCTTAACATATCGACAATGTATCAAGCCAGAATACGCGAGAATTGTATGGAGAGGTCTACTTTTTTCACGGCTTTTCCATCTTTGAAGTCAAAAAACACCAACTTAGAGGCTTCGCAGCATATATGTTCCATACACGGATTTACTCAGAATTCGGAGTAGAACATTTCGTGTGTCTGTGTGTCTGTGTGTGTGTCTGTGTGTGTGTGTGTCTGTGTGTCCGTCCGTCCCTTATAACTTTTGATCCGCTCAATTTACAGAGCCTAAAATTTCAGAATATATAAACAGTTACAGGCCTACAAAACTTTTATACTCGGAATTTTGAATTTTTGTTTCAGTCAGGGGTTATCAACTTTTGAATTTTTATTTTATTTTTCCATATATCTCAGAAACCATACACGCTAGAACGCTGAAAATTGGTACAAACATAGACAAATACAAAATCTCAAATTAGTTTTTTCAAAAAAATTCCAGGGTTTCTCAAACATTTTTTATTAAGAAAAATATTTTTTTTATGATAAATTTATGAGTTTAACTGCCTATATTTCCAAAACTTTTACAATTATCGAAAAAAGCCGAAACACCCCAACTAGATAATTTAATTTTCTATAAAAAATATTAACATTGTAGTAGAAGATCTCAATTTTTTTTAACAATTTTTTTAAAAATTGAATTTAGTGACGACATCGCTTCATACATTTTGTATGGCAGTCGCCTATACACAATATGTAAGAAGACTTAATAGTTTGATACTTCATCTCCAAACATACATACATACATACCATCATGCTATTTGCATATTTTGGGTAGGAAAAAGGATCTTCCTCCATACTATCCTATCTTGACATACATACCTACATATGTTGTATAGAAAACAAAATATCTGAAAATATTCAATAATTTGTATCTATGGGTTTATAGTTTGGTACATATTCTTCAACTATACATACTATCGCTATCGACAGTTGGATCTCATGTGTTACATGCAACTAGTTCTACTCATCATCGCACTATTCCAACTGTCGATTTGTTCAGGAGAACTTTGTTCTCTTAACATATCGACAATGTATCAAGCCAGAATACGCGAGAATTGTATGGAGAGGTCTACTTTTTTCACGGCTTTTCCATCTTTGAAGTCAAAAAACACCAACTTAGAGGCTTCGCAGCATATATGTTCCATACACGGATTTACTCAGAATTCGGAGTAGAACATTTCGTGTGTCTGTGTGTGTGTGTGTCTGTGTGTCTGTGTGTGTGTCCGTCCCCCCCTTATAACTTTTGATCCGCTCAATTTACAGAGCCTAAAATTTCAGAATATATAAACAGTTACAGGCCTACAAAACTTTTATACTCGGAATTTTGAATTTTTGTTTCAGTCAGGGGTTATCAACTTTTGAATTTTTATTTTATTTTTCCATATATCTCAGAAACCATAAACGCTAGAACGCTGAAAATTGGTACAAACATAGACAAATACAAAATCTCAAATTAGTTTTTTCAAAAAAATTCCAGGGTTTCTCAAACATTTTTTATTAACAAAATATTTTTTTTATGATAAATTTATGAGTTTAACTGCCTATATTTCCAAAACTTTTACAATTATCGAAAAAAGCCGAAACACCCCAACTAGATAATTTAATTTTCTATAAAAAATATTAACATTGTAGTAGAAGATCTCAATTTTTTTTTAACAATTTTTTTAAAAATTGAATTTAGTGACGACATCGCTTCATACATTTTGTATGGCAGTCGCCTATACACAATATGTAAGAAGACTTAATAGTTTGATACTTCATCTCCAAACATACATACATACCATCATGCTATTTGCATATTCTGGGTAGGAAAAAGGATCTTCCTCCATACTATCCTATCTTGACATACATACCTACATATGTTGTATAGAAAACAAAATATCTGAAAATATTCAATAATTTGTATCTATGGGTTTATAGTTTGGTACATATTCTTCAACTATACATACTATCGCTATCGACAGTTGGATCTCATGTGTTACATGCAACTAGTTTACTTAGAATGCTAATCTAGAGGACAATATTTTTTGTCGATAGCTTAGCGTTGCGTTGATCGCAATCCCCGCATGAATAACGGGTTATTGTGGAGTAGTGACTGCGTTCACGGGGACCTGGACTATTTGGGTGTGGTCAATTGGAGACAAGGAGCCTTCTTTTGGAAGCCAGGTCCCACCTTGGGATGTGTAGCTGATGATGGTGATGATGATGTGGAGTAGTGAAAAATTCATTCTCACTACTCCACAATCACCCGTCAATCATTCAAATTCAAAATAAGAAAATCATGTACCTATCCTTATTGTGTAGTACTTCCCTTTTGGTTTACAGAATACAAATTATGCAGATAATACCCACTCTATATACAGTGTTGTATAAATAAGTGTTGGCTATATACAGATTAGACACATTGTATATACTTTTTTTTTATTATTGAAACCAAACAAAATATAACAATATAGTTACAAACAATAAAAATATTACAAAAAAGTACAATTTAAATAAGTTATATGAAACATTTTTTTATAGGATTATTTGGTATATACCACCTCACTAGGCTGAGCCTGTACCGAGGTGGCAGATTTTTTATTTTTGCGTTATATCTGACAGAAAAATATTAAACTTGTATTTAACTAAAACTTGTTATAAAATATACCTATTATAAAAATAAAATATAAACTATTGTAGCTTGATCATGTTTCCGCAGTATATAATGCCCTTGTTTCTAATCCATGTTTCTATTGTTTTCTTGTGTTTCAAATTATTCATCAACTGTATGTCCGTTATTTCACTTTTTATCTTATTAAAAATTTTTGGAGCTAAATAATAGTAATGTCTTTGTCCGAATGTCGTGTTTGTCTTTGGAGTCATGAGAAAATTCCTGCGTGTCGTCTCGTAATTGTGTTGCGGTGTAATGTGAATTGTTTTATCTCTATGAAAATGTATAGAAATAATTTTGATATATAACTGTGGAATGTTGAAAACTGGAAAATCATTAAATAATTGAACTGTTGGATATGTAAATGGTTTTTTTATTATAACCTTAATTAAAGCTTTTTGTGCTTTAATAAGAGGATCCATATTAATTTTAGCAGCGCCACCCCAACCAATCATTCCGTGTGTTATAATCGATTGAGCTAACGCGTAATATATTGTTTTTAAGTCCACCGCGTAATATACGGTGTTGTATATTATGTAAGTGTTGGCTATATACAAATTAGACCCATTTTATATACAGTATTGTTTGTATATAAATGTTAGCTGCCCCACTCTTTGTATAGTGTTGTATAAAAAAGTGTTGGCAATATACAGATTAGACCAATCTCTGTAGTGGCATTTCTCCGCTCCAAAAGTGCATGCTGACGATTCCTGTCTGATGTTGCCTCCGTACTGTAGGTGGTGTAGGTTGGTACACCGCCTGAGGTGAGTTACTCGGCCCTATATTAAGCCTACCGGGGCAATTAACACGTCCTAACTAATTACTTCCTTCTCTTACCACGTCTACACTATACCTCCATATTCTGTTATGTAATGTACATACATATATATTATACACAATGAAGGTATTTATATTAAGGAGACTATCATCAATATAATAAGAATTTCTTCATTTTGATTTTTGTGCGAGTTTTCCTGTTAACAGAATTTGTCATACCTGTATACAATAGACATATTTTTTTTAATGATGTGAAGATTTTAAATTCCCACGTTGATGAATTGGGTGCATCGCATAAAAGTTCACACACCTACACACATAACCTCACCCTCACACACACGGTTGCATTTTGTAGTTTTAACTTTAATTTTATCTAAATTTTTTTTTGTTTTTTCTTACACTACTAAATTTATTAAAATGAGGTTATAATGTATACATGTAATTGATGCTGGGCGTAACTCTTTTTACTCCTCACCAACCCATGTGATTTCGCAATTTTTAAGGCTATTTTTTTATTGCAGATTATCAACTAGTATAATGCTGAGATTTTATTCTGAAAGTTTCATCACAATGTTTCTGTGAGTGTGTGCTGTGTACTATGTGCTATGTGCAATGTACTGTGTGCTATGTACGGCGTGTTTATTTTACTTATCGATTATAGACTAAAGTACTCATTCGATTTCTTTCAAATTTTTCATATTTGTATATCTAATACTCGTTTTCGCGTTGGCCACAACCCTCTCGTTATCACCAGTTTTTTTTTGTCCAGTCATTGTTTGTATACTTAATTTCTTTATTGACTGTCGTTACATTGCATTCGCGTAGGCACCTGCCAATACAGTGACATTCTGCCGTGTCGGAGTGTCATTGTATTGGTAGATTCAGACGTTGCGTCTGATTCGTTGTGACAATTTAATGTAATGACAATGACGTACATATTTTATAGAAATTGATCTTTGATAAATTGCTTATTTTTATCCTTTAAAGTATGCTGGGCTAAAATCTATTTTTTTTTGTCTCAGTTCAATTATTCCTTCTTTTTTTGTTTTATCTTATTAGTTCATTATTTGTTGATATGTTATAAAAAATATAAAAATACTTGGTAATTGTTCTATTGTGTTTATTTGATTATTGACGCGTTTCGTGCAAAGCACATCGTCAGAATAATGCTCTACAAGACTGAGACTAGTGGTTATATACAAAATTTACATGGCAGGTGTATAAAAATGTTGGTTTTTGAACGGTTGAAAAGAAGTTATATAATGCAAATGAATCTATACAAATCTACGTTTTAATACAATGAATGTAGTTGGGTCACTGGTTGTAGTCCCCTGTGTCCATTAGGCCTGTAACAAAAGGAAACGACAGCAGTAAAATTCGAAAGGTAAATAATATTGTATTTATTGGTTTATTGTTATCTTTTAAGTGTGGTTAAAACCAATGTATTTCATAGATATTTGGTAGTTATAATTACAAACAGTTTAATTTTAATCTTAATGTATTTAACAACAAAGGAAGGTATATGTCTGTCTAACCTATCGGTTTCAATAATGGTGAATATATATGATCAATTTGTTTATTGATGAGTAATTTTTGTGGATCCTTTTTTTTTTTTTTTTTTTTTTTTTTTTTTTTTTTTTTTTTTTTTTTTTTTTTTTTAGAAATAAACAGAGTAAAAAAGGATCCACAAAAATTACTCATCAATAAACAAATTGATCATATATATTCACCATTATTGAAACCGATAGGTTAGACAGACATATACCTTCCTTTGTTGTTAAATACATTAAGATTAAAATTAAACTGTTTGTAATTATAACTACCAAATATCTATGAAATACATTGGTTTTAACCACACTTAAAAGATAACAATAAACCAATAAATACAATATTATTTACCTTTCGAATTTTACTGCTGTCGTTTCCTTTTGTTACAGGCCTAATGGACACAGGGGACTACAACCAGTGACCCAACTACATTCATTGTATTAAAACGTAGATTTGTATAGATTCATTTGCATTATATAACTTCTTTTCAACCGTTCAAAAACCAACATTTTTATACACCTGCCATGTAAATTTTGTATATAACCACTAGTCTCAGTCTTGTAGAGCATTATTCTGACGATGTGCTTTGCACGAAACGCGTCAATAATCAAATAAACACAATAGAACAATTACCAAGTATTTTTATATTTTTTATAACATATCAACGTACAATGGAGTTCTATCAAGAATTGTCGATCGACAAACTAAACTTAGTTCATTATTTGTTTTCTTTTTGTTTTCCTACATATATGTATATGTGAATTTTAAACTTTCCTTTTAACTGTGCAAAGTTATGTCTTTTTTATAATTTGAATGGTCAGGAGAAGTTGATTGTACCTACCTAATTATGCACAATAGCCATGCGGGAGATACCTGTTATTGGAGCACTGGAGATTCTATTTTTTTGTTTCATGTTTTTTTTTGTTTGTGTTGTTCAGTGTTCTGTTGGTGTCTCTGTATATTAAATAAATAAATAAATAAATACTTAAAATATTATTTGAGATGACACTGCAACGAGGATAGCTTAGATTAGGTATGATAGGCGTACAAACTTTTTACTTATAATTCATTAACATATTCAACATATATTAAACCTACAATCAACAGAAACAAAAAAACAAAATACTATATTTCCCTTCAACAGAGTGCAAGCAGGATGAGATGGTATGGTCACTTGATGCGTAGAAATGAAAATTATTCTTAAAAGAAAGCGCTCAACATCCCAGCTAGACCTAGGGGTAGAAGCAGACCCACAGAAACTTGGTGGTCCAGTATTGAGTAGGAGCTGGCGGCTCAGAGTATTCCCGTTGTGAAAACCCAGGAGAGAAGATTATGGCGCTTACGGACAAGGAGGCCCGACCCTGGATAAACCGGGATAGAGGGGCAAGAAAAAGAAGAAAGAAGAAGAACAAAGTGCAAGCACTTGTGTGTGAACTAGGGTCTACATACTCTATGACTTCTTTTTT
Source organism: Molanna angustata (assembly GCA_963576475.1). Taxonomy (NCBI): domain Eukaryota; kingdom Metazoa; phylum Arthropoda; class Insecta; order Trichoptera; family Molannidae; genus Molanna; species Molanna angustata. The sequence goes on from OY754973.1 coordinate 9,147,027, forward strand.
TTCTTCAGCCTATTTCTGTCCACTCCTGAAGGAAGGCTTCCTCTATTTGACTCCACGTTGTCACATCCTGTGCAGTCTGTATCCAGTATACATATATAATAATAATAATAATAAATGGATAATTTCTATAGCAACATTTTTGTGTATCCACCTCAAGGGCGCTTAACAATAATACCTGGAAAAAATAATCTTAAACAAGGAAATAATCACTTAATAACTATACGAGTTTTTGAAAAAATAAGTTTTTAACTGTTTTTTAAACACAATTTCACTGTCTATCGATCTTAACCTATATGGAAGCTTATTTCACTGAATCGGACCCACTACAGCAAATGCTCTTTCACCAAAGTTCGTCATTCGACACGTATTTTGCTCTTTTAGTCAATGCATTGCCGTTTTACTTGCAGAGCGAAGCGTAGATCTTTTTTGGTTCAGGTCATCTGGTACACAAAGATCCATGAGGTATTTTGGAGCACGTCCGTGAATAACTTTGTGCACCATCCAGCATATCTTGTACTGAATCCTTTCCGATATTCGCAACCAATGAAGATCTTTTGAGGTTGATATATGGAGCTGACAAAAGATGTCACATAACACCTCTTCTAAATGAACTGCACTGGTTGAAGAGCCCAGAACGAGTAGACTATAAGGTGTGCTTGATGGTGTTTAAGGCTCTGAACAACTTGGCTCCACACTACATACAAGAACTATGTCAAAAGAATGTCCTATCAGGAAGACAACTCTCATTGAGATCATCGGGATCACAGAGTACCAACTCTTTAAAAGAGTTGGACAGAGTCAATAAAGCGGCTTACTATGATCGGAGTTTCAGTGTGAACGGGCCTTTAAAATGGAATAAATTGCCCCCTGATATACGTGGAGCTCAGATCGTTGACACCTTCAGTAAATTACTTAAGACTGCTTTGTTTAGTAGAGCCAACAAATAAGCCACAGCGCCCTTGGAGTGATCTTGTATCACTAAACGGCGCTTTATAAATTCTAATTATTATTATTATCTTTTAACAGTGGAGTTATGTGGGAAGACTTCGGTCAATTGAATATCAATCTTGCTGCTGCATTAAAGACTGAAGTCTTTCAAGGTGAATCTGTGGATATATCAAGGTGAATCTGTGGATATATCAAGGTGAATATATCTACATATATCATCCCTCCATCTCAGCTGCAGTCGCCCCACAACTTTCTTTCTCGTACTTTGTCTCCAAGTCAGCACACTTTTTGTACATTTATCGTTCGACTATATTATTATTATGACAATCACTTATATTTTTGCAACCTGCTAGTGTTATTGTTTTCGTATAACATGATGTATTAACAAATAAACTATGCATATTTTAAAATACAAAAAAAAATCTTGCATAGTGTAAAAATCGATTTTCGAATGCATATTGAAAAAGTGACTCTAGTTCTGTTTAAATTCGTAGAAATGTTGTCATTTGACAGATGCAGCTAAAAGATAAATAAAAACAAGAGAACTGATAGGATAAGCAATGTTATGAAATTCGAAAGAAAATTTTTTGATGGGCCTAAGTGCATTATAAGTAAAAAGGATTGCTTAGCATCTATAAGAAATCTTTTGAAATACCAGCCCTAAACAAATACAGCAACCTACATAATTAATTATCTTTGGGCTTTTTCAGGATCTTGATATCGAATTTTATTTAAATAAAGGGTTAATCACACCTATTTTATGTATGTAATATAAATCTAGCTATCCCCTCTTTTTTCTCAAAGTACGTAGGTATATTAAATGGGGTGGAATATACCCTGTCCGAATTCATTATTTCGGCAAATAATGATAAAGAGTAATTCGGTGCAAAAATCTGGTCGGCTCTTTTGTGCGGTCCGCCAGAGACCTCCGCTACCTTGGGTCACCTTCCTTCGGTCTTCTTTGTTAGTTAACCTTGGACCTTTCTGCGGAGCCCTTCCTGGGCTCCCAGATAAATATCATATCTAGGTATTACTAGTTATAACCCGTCAAAAAATGACGATTTTTAAATTTTTAATTTAACGTTATTTATGACGAATATTTTTATTATTGCATATGCGCAAACATTGGATTTTTTTCCCTGTCGGGAGTCAAAGATATTTTTTGACAGATTTTTTAACTATCTCAATAGAGACGAAGTACGACGAAACTTCGTTTCTATTGAGATAATTAAAAAATCTGTTAAAAAATATCTTTGACTCCCGACAGGGAAAAAAATCCAATGTTTGCGCATATGCAATAATAAAAATATTCGATTACTTACACATTGGTACAAGTAGGTAAATAAGACAAAAATGACCTTATAAGTCTGGCGCAATTCAGGGGTGACTTCTATGCGAAAAATGCATTGTCACCTCAGATATAAGAATTGTAGCTTTCATTATTTACAAAAAAAAAAAACAATTCTCTCAATAGATGGCGTTACAACAAAATAAATAAAAAATAATAAGATTGTTGTTCATAATTTCACCCATAGATGGCTGTAGTAAAAATTCCTTTTTTTCAAGCGAAAAGAATTTCAGTATTACAATATATAGAACTTTTAAAATTGAATTGATAGGGATCTCATTAAAAAGGCATAATTGGTGAACGTTGCGCAAGCGCATAAAGTGATCACGTAAACCAGCCGATGACAGGTCGTAAGCCCTGTAGGTGCCTTGATTTCCCGGTTCTCCTACAATAAATATTCCAACTTCGTCTCTATTGAGATAATTAAAAAATCTGTTATTTATGACCTTTTGCACGTTATCCACCTGTCGATTCGTTCAAGAGAATTCATTTCTCTGAATCGACAGTATTAATCTTAGCCCCGTGTGAGAGAATCGTATGCAGTAGTAGAGTTTAAGCACGGTTTTTCCGACCTTAAAGTCAAAAACTCCAATTTAGAGGATTCGCAGCATATGTACATGTTCTATATGTACATGGATTTACTCAGAATTCGGAGTAGAACATTTGTTTTTGTGTCTGTGTGTCTGTATGTGTGCGTGCGTCCATCCCTCCCTTCCTACTTTTGATCCGCTCAATGAAGAACACATTATATGCTGCGAATCCCCTGAATTGGTGTTTTTTTACATCAATATCGAAAAAAAAATGTGCTTAAACTTTACTACTGCATACAATTCTCTCACACGGGAGAATTGTATGCAGTAGTAAAGTACTACAGCATACAATTGAGTATGCAGTAGTACGGGACTACGATTAACAATAATGTTAAGTATGTTATGTAAAAAATTGATTATGAATAGTAAATAAATATTCGTCCTATTGGTTCTTTACATAATCGGCCTTGATCTGACAGCTGATCCAAAAGTCCCGGGCTCGATTTCCGTTGGAGACACAGTTTTTAATTGTGTTTTCAGTCTGGATCTATGAGACGATTAATATCGTTAGTCTCTAGAATGTGACAACTTGTTCTTAGGTGCGTGTTAAATTAAAATTTGACATAGTACCTGTTAGTTGCCCGAGTAGCAATATAAAAATATGCGCGCGTTATACGTTAATAATTTATTTTAACAGCGTTACTTGAACAAACATACCGACATAGGAAATTATGTAAGTTGATTATTATTATTATTATTATCACGTGTCCCTTGCGAATGGAAATAATAATAAAACTTCACAATGGTGACCCCCTCCGCTGTTTTCTGCGCGCCGTTTTTTGTTCTTATAAATCAAACGTAATTCAAAGATGTCATGATGTGCGCTTCCTGCCGTAGCGGTCTCGGAGGGCCTCCCACCTACCGGTCTCCTGGACTCTGTGGAGGTTTATGGGGCGTATCCTCCTCGCACAACCACTACCTCCTCCAATACCCCGGGAGACCTCCGGTTTCTCCTCTCCTGCGCGTCCTTTCCTCTCCTGTGCCCATATCTCGGACAAAACAAACGTCGTGCAACGCCGCTGGACTCGCGAAGATTTCATTTAGGTAAATCCGGTCACTGCACTTAGACGTAGGCTACACATTTATTATTATTTTAATTATTTTATTTCAAACTTTATATGCATTTATAAATAGGTATTGAATAATGCTGCACAATGGTGGGTTGATTGCCTAATGCCAATATATTTCTGCCAAGCATATTTTTATATATATATAATTCTTCTGTCCGTGTGTATGTCACTGAACTCCTCCTGAACGGCTGAACCGATTTTGATGAAACTTTTTGTGTGTATTTATGTGAGTTCCTGAATGGTTTAGATTCACAAAAATGAATTTTATACATTAATATATTAAAAGGATGATAAAAATTTCCGCTAGTATTAATATATATATTTCCTTGCACCCTGCGCCAAGTGGCGAGTTTATTTCTTCCAACCAACTAGTGTTTCCAGCCAAGAGAAACAATTTTTAAGAGGACATATAACGCTAAACTTAGTGACTGAAAACATGATATATTAAAACCGCCCAAGGCACTATGAAGTTACGCGTTAGTAAGGGCAAATATCGCGTGCGTTAAAAAAGGTATAGGTATACGTGATTTAAAATATCGGAAACCCCAAATTTGTTGATTTTTTTGCATTTTAAGAACAAACCTTAGTTGAAATGAAAAAACTTTACGGTCATTCACTTTGATTTTATGCACTCTTTACGCGTGTAAAAGATTTATTTCTCTACGACACGTGCTTATGGAGTAATTTATCAAAAATGCTGTAAAAAAGGATATTTCAATCATTTATTTATGGTAATTTAGGCTGAATTTTAAAATTGTGTCACGAACATTCACTAGAGAAATGTTGAAATGACTTATACTATTTTTTTCTAGAAACACACTGTTTAACATATTTGAGGGATTTGATTTGAAATTGAGGTGTTTAGGTTTATATGGCCCCTTAAGTGAGAAATTAATTTGAATAAATTTCTCCTCTGTTATGGATCGAATCCATGACGCTCGCATATTCATTTGTAGAAGTGAATGGTATAGGTACATTTAACTAACATGTTAATATAAAGAATGGATAGCACATAATAGGGAAAGGATAGTAATGGAAGGGGGATGGAGATAGAATTAAATGTTATTTATCATTAGATGATGTAAAAAATGGTTCATAATGGAGAGTGGTATGGAATTTACTCATGGAGGGGACAAATATTGTATAGGTATATGTAGAGATGTTGTTTAAATTTTCAAGGAGATGCGGTTTCATATGTTTTTCGAAAGCGGAAAGTGTTAATAAAACACAATTTTGCAACGGAATGTCATTCCAGAGTCGGTCTGCTTGAATGGAGATGTTGTTCTATTACCGGTGGAGACATTTTTTTGTTGTGTTTTTAGTCTAGATCTGTGAGACCTAAACATCAACTATCCGGAACGAAGCTACATGTTACTGGGTGTGTGTTTAATTAAATAAATATTTGACATAGCGCCTGTTAGTTACCCAAGAAACAATATATCGGGTACAATACAATATAATGTTTTTATTTCTTTACTTTTGTTTTTGAGTTAATAAATCTGATGGAATCTATTTTAGTTGATATTATTTACAACCTTCACGAGCTGCCCATGAATTTTGCAGAAAACTATTTGATATTCACCTTGCACCGATTGTTTTGGCTATGGTTTTCGTTTGTTTCGCATTAAACAATCTCCCCTTATTTCCGTAATACTTCTCGTAACTTAAACTAACTTCGTATCATCTAAATATATCACACTAATTTGTTAGCCCGACTTTCCAACTTTTTCTTCATACATACAATCTACCATAATTTTAATCTTTGAATAATTTTGGATACAGATTGAACGGTTGTGCTTGAAGCATTCTCGAAATATAGAACAAATTCGTTAATAGTGGACATTGTATAAAATCCGAAAGTTGGAGTTGAAATGGTTATTTTCTTAGTAAAAGCCCTGCTTGGTTTACAAAACAATTTGAAATATCTTGCACAGGAAACTCTAATATGAAGGTAAGTATTATAAATAAACAGAAAGTATACAGAAACCAGACCTAGGTGTCCGGCAAATAACATGGGAATTTTCGCTGCAGAGGTAGGTGATTTGCAAACATACTAGCCCACACCACCACCCATTCTGCTATATAACGGGGACTTAAAACGGCCCCTTGCGAAATTCTGAAAGAATACATTAAAAACAAACAAACAGACAAGAGAATTCTAAAATCTTGCAGACACTGCACTTAAAGTGCAGAAGTTTGTCTTTCTATTTGTTTTTAATACAAATTTAATTTACCTGCCACTTCACTTTGCATAGCTTTACGTTACATTGGTTGCTTGAAAGAAATTGCCTTATGGCTTGAAACCCTCATTCTGCACATTATCATGGTACACGGAGTTAAATAAAATAAAATATAATAATTATAGGGAAACAGCTGAGTGACTATACAAACTCTTGAAAACCCTGAAGTTGCTCTTCGTGGCCATAAGGTCAGCATGTCCATTGGGTCCCAAGAAATTCCTTAGGACATCGTTGTAGAGTTCTCGTCGGGATATTGACACGGAGAACTTCGTACCTACATTCGTGCCGTAGCTCATTTGCTCAGAAGTCTGATCAGGGTTATCACAAAGCTGACGTATGGACGAATCGGATAAGTGAAATAGAAAAATAACATTGTTTTTGCTGTGCGCAGTCTATGTTATTTCTCAAGTTATTTGACGATTACTGTGCAACATGTTCAGTTAATATTTCTTTGAGATCCGTAAACGAATTCGATTAGTTTATAAAACCTTGAAGAAGCACAGGGAGAACAATAAAAATCTTCGCTATTTCAGTGGTCACTATGATAAGTTATAATAATAAAATAAGTTATAGGTATCTTAACAAAGTCAAATGCACAGGAATAGACAAATTGTACTCGGGAGTTCACAACTGTCAGAAGTGAATAATAAATAATAGGCGAAGAGAGTGCTGACTTGGAGACCTCGTATGACAAAGAGAGGAGTGGGGCGGCCGCAGCTGCGGTGGAGGGACGATATAACAAGATATGCTGGCACATCCTGGATGCAAACTGCACAGGACAGGACGACGTGGAGTCAAATGGAGGAGGCCTTCGTTCAGGAGTGGACGGAAATAGGCTGAAGAAGAAGAAGGCGATTTTATATAGCGCCGTTTAATGATTCAAGATCATTCCAAGGGTTCAAAGTTTCGAAGAAGTTCGGAATTCGAAAAATAAATATCATAAATTATTAAACAACTTGATTTTGAGATGGTGTCGCTATACTCTCATCAGATTTATACTATAAAAACATTAGCAGGGGATATCGTAAAATAATACAAATATTTATTCCCTTCCATCCACATCAAAATTGTTATCTTCACCAGTAGTTAAGCAAGACATCAAATAATCTCATCTATGGATGTATATAACAGATATGTACCAAACTATGTAGGTATATCTCGTTAAAACAGAAAAAATAAACTGCCAATATAATAATATTACTTATACAAGAGATGTTTATTGCATTCGCAGATTCCCTATCGAGCCCATTTGAGGTGCTTGCAAATGTGCGATTACTCTCTTTGTGTTAATATATTATTCAAAAATTTATTTTATTATATTTAAAATACCAAAAAATAATTATAATCAATAATTAACAATATTCAATATTTTTTTATCAACATTTTTTTTCCATGTTTTCAAATATGTAGATACTATCTGATATAATTTACTAGATATTTGTAACCAATCTGTTTCTTGAGTAAAAGAATTTTCTTTTTTTTTTGTTTAAAAGGTGCAGCATATAGATATATTGTTTATGTATTTATATTTTCCTCATTCAGAACACATATGTATTTGTTTCAGAAGAAAACTATAAAATAAGCAAAAAATAAATTGTCTGCCTTAAAACAGGAATTATTCCAAGTAAGACAGACAAAGGTAAATAATGGAACACAACCTATATACCTACCACAAAAATGGTTGAATTCATGTAAATATTATATTTTTTTTCTTTGTATACATTCAATATTGTTCCTATGTAATCTTTTTAAAAGTAAATAAACGATTATTATTATTCTTAGTTCAATAATGATGTGCATTTTTATATTGTACGTAAATACTGATTACTTTTTCGGATACTTATAAAAATTAAATTAACTATATAATCTCTTTCTTTTTGACGCTCTTCTCGTATTTATCATATAATTTCTGTTGATGCTAAATTTTATTTATTAAAATTAAAAATTAATAAAAATTTATTTATAAATAAAAACAATAAAAAAGAAAAATACACAATTACCTACTCAACTTTTTATTGTTTTGCTTTATTACTTTATTGAACTATACTAAGATCCGCAAAAAAAACATAAAATATGTAGGTACGCATCAAGTAGATACAATGTGATATTTTCATTCTGTTTTTCTTGACATTTTATTTTATTTGGATCATACTTAAACATGATGGCAGATATGTATAGTACATACATACATATACATACCATCACGCCATGTCCCTCACGTGATAGGCAGAGAGAACCGAACGCCACTTACTTCTATCTTGACATACATTCATCGCCTCGACAACATTTATACATCGTCTTATACATGTTCGTCTGTGTTCACGCTTCTAACATTTCCATCTTTCAAAATACCGTTCACATGGACGTGCCATCCCTTCATTGGGCGGCCCCGATCTCTCATTCCATTTCTGTCCGCAATGTATATTTTCTTCGTCAGGCGTTCCTCATTCATTCTCCCCATGTGGCCAAACCATCTCAATGTGTTCACTTTCATTCTATAAATAACATCTTTCTTTATCCTACATTCTTTCCTTATGTCCTCATTTCTGACCCTTTCATACATCGTTATATTACAGATTCTTCTTAGCGATCTCATTTCAACTGCATTTATTCTACTTTAGTGCGACTTCTGCCATGTCCAGGTTTCACTTGCATACGTCAAGGTTGGCACCAAGATAGCATTGTGAATGGCAACTTTAGCATCCTTAGATATGTTGCGGTCATTCATAACTGGTTTCAGTGCTCCATTCACTCTGTTTCCTGCCATAACTCTTCTTTCGATCTCCTTATCAATCCGTTGAAACATGCTTCCCAGATAGACATATTCGTCGACTTGCTCGAGCCATTCGTTCTCTACTTTTGTTTGGCACGCTGTTCTGCTTTCACTCTTCTCAAACACCATAACCTTTGATTTGCTGGAATTCATCCTCAGTTCGTTCTCTATACATCCTTCATATACCATACTTACAAGATACTGTAGATCTTTACAGAACACAACAGAACTTTAAAGTATCCATACATATATTTTAAAACTCATTAACTCTTTAAAAAATTTTGTCGCAAAAATAAAAAAAACATTTTTTATTCTTTCAAGATATATACAATTTTATTCAATTGAATATTATTTTATATTTGATTAATTAAATACTATTTCAGAAACACATCGACGCGACGGGTGCAGATCGTTGGAACGTTTTGTTACCTAGATGGCAGTTAAGCCTAATATTAATGGAAAACCTTGCTACGTAATCGTAAAATAAAACAATTGGCATGAGAATAAGTACCTGATCATAAAAAAGTTTGACAATCATTTGTTGCCAGCTATAATAAGGTAGGCACACACCACACACCCCCACATCTACCTATAATAAAGTCATACAATATTACTTTATAGGAGAATACGTATATAGAATAACCTAATAATATTTAAAGACTCACTGCAATTCAGATTTGAAATATATTCGTTCACCTATACCACAAACATTCATGCTGAATTTAGGGAATGTATGGGGATGTAGATATGATTATTTTCTATCTTTTCAGTTTCATTTCTTCCCTTATTTATCAACCAGTCCGATAATAATCCTGTTAAGTGCAAGATTTGCTTCAAGTTAAATTTTTATATTAACTGTTGATGGCTCAGTTGGTTGGGTATCTGATTGCTGATCCAAAGACACAGATTTAATTGTGTTTTCAGTCTGGATCTGTGAGACGGTTAAAATCGTAAGTCTCCATAATGTGGCAACTTGTTATTGGGTGCGTGTTAAATTAATATTTGACATTTGACATATTTACCTGTTAGTTGCCCGAGAAGTAATATAAAAATAAAATAAAAAAATTAAATAAAACTGTATAAATCAGTCTATGTAGGTGTCAAAAATGAGAAGTGACTATGAGCGATTTCTGTTCTATTCCTGGGCATGTACACTTACTGGAAAGATCAAATTGCAGATTCATATGATAAAATTATCATTAGACTATACCTCGGAGTCAAGATGTATAATTTTCTACCACTAGATAAAAAAAATAGTGGGACAACTCAGAAAAGGAAGATGTCATGGCTCCGCAAACATTCGTGGACCAGCATCAGAGACGTCGGAAAATTGTTCCGGGGGTAGCGGATAGAGATGCCTTCTCAGCAGTGATCGGGGTACCTGATATGGCAAAAAAGAATAAGAAGAAGAAGAAACATGCTATAAAATATGAAAAAAATATTTAAAATTTAAGTAAAATATATTTGTAATAATAATGTATACGACAAGTCAGTGTGATGGGGTAAATAGAATTTACCTAACCGGAACATGTACATAAGGGGGCCTTACTTACTATTTAAAATATGAGTTTAATCCAATGTTAAGTCAGTTTTGGCCATATCAAAAAACTGGGTAAGTATCAGCTTAAACACAAATTGCAAATAGTAAGTAAGACCAAAGTGTACTAATTGTATACATTTGATCATTTAAACAAAGTCTAATCTCTACTACATAACACTTGGGATGCCCTCGAATATATTCAAAATCATGTTTTGTAATATTAGCTTGCAACCTTCCAGACGATTTCGTAGGACGTAATTCCCTATTTTTAAGACATTTCGAAGAGTGATTCTCTCTCTCAGAGTCGTTTTCTCATAACCGAGGTTAGTGATTCCCGCAGATGTACCTAGAATTATTAATCTCCTTCAGACCTCACTGTCAAATGGTGACATTGCATCATTTTTAATAAAATCTTTTAAATGTGGCACGTTGGTGTTTCTTATTTAACAAAAATAAGTATTTATTTATTTATTTTATTTACCTTTTATCACACCTATATGATAACAATAAGTATATTACTACTGCTCAACTAGGAAATCCTGTTCTAGGGCTAGCAGTTTATAATTTTTACTGACAATTATACGCAATTATGAACCAGGTGATTGTTCCCGTTCCACACTAAATAAGTACTCATTACCTCAACAAACATATGGGCTCACACAAAATAGATTAACCAGGTCCTAATGTCTGCCATAGTACATACCTGTCATAAATCCATTCTCTGACGCGATTTTTATTTCAGAACCATAGAAAGAGACTAGTTAACTACGTTGGTGTAGTTAATATGAATCATCTTCTTCTTTAAGTGCCATGTTGGGTACCCCCAACGTCGACGATCACTCCGGCGAATGTCTCCCTGTCCTGGGCCACTCGTCGGAACAGCTCCTCCACACTCCGGATGCCGGTCCATTCTCTCACATTGCGCAGCCAGGACATCTGTTTTCTGCCGGGTCTTCGGCGTCCCTCAATCTTGCCCTCCAAGAAGGCGATATTTATCTCCACGCAGCACATGACCCAGGTACGAGATTTTTCGGACCTTGATCGTAGACAACAACTCTCTATTTGCTCTAGCTCGCCTCAGGTCTTCTGTATTTGTTACCATATCTGTCCAGGGAATTCTGAGCATTCGTCGATGGAGCCACATTTCAAATGCTTCCAGTCTTCTCCACTCTTTCGACGCTGCGGCCGTTCAAATGCATCATTGATCCAGTGTAATCCAGCCGCCCGAAAGTCATCCATTTGGTTTTACTGATATTAATTGTTAGTCCCAATCTTTTACCGGATTTGTCAACAAGGTCAAGGAGGTCTTGAAGATCATCAACACTGTCAGCTAGTAGTACAGTATCGTCTGCATATCTAATGTTGTTGATTAGGACTCCATTTATCTTGAGACCTTTCTCGGTGTTACTGAGGGCTCTTTTAAAGACATAGTCGGAGTAGAGATTAAACAATAACGGGGACAGAATACAACCCTGTCTTACTCCTCGTTGAATGGTGATTGCGTTTGATTTCTCACTCCCATGTCTTATTTCGGCTTTGATATGAATCATAATCTTCCCAAATCAAATCAAATATTTGTATGTGTTATAAAATATTTTTTATCAAATATTTTTATGTGTTAAAATTTAATTATGTAGGTATCCTTAATTAATATTCGTCTGGATCTTATATCTTAAAGTCGGCCACCGTGGAAGGCGGTAAAATTGTTTTTGAGTTACGATTGGTCCGCGGGGCGCCATTTTCTCAACCCATTAATAATATGGCCTCTTTCTCTGACTCCCGCCCAAAGCCCAACTTTGCAAACAATGAAATATTATAACTACAAACTGTTTAAATATTGCCTTCCGCCAAAGTTACGCCACTCCAAATTACACTACGCCTGTGTATATTAAAGTTTCCGACGATAAAATCACGGTGCGCCCGATACGCCAATTAATTAATAACTTTTAAAATTAATAACGTTATTAGTTATTGAAACCCACCGGCGATAAAGTAAACTGATTTCGCTGGTTGCATTCGTGCGAATATCAAAGCGAACGAAGCCAGCGAATACAAAATTGTCAATATTTGGTGGATTTTATTGAATTTCGTTTGCGGGAAGATCTATGAATCTACCTCATGAGACGAGAAATCAACAGAGAACAGACCATATAGGTCATTAACAAGGAAAAAAACGGATACCAACTCCTTGCATGAAATACTCTTACTTACTCTTTCTCAGCCTCTTCTTGAGTCCAGTATTGGACAAAGGCCTCCCGCTTGGACTTCCACTGGTCTCTATCCTGTGCCATTCTACGCCATTCAGGACCTACCACTTTTTTGATGTCATCGGACCATCTGGTCTGGGGCCTTCCCACGCTTCTGCATCGCGTTCTTGGCCTCCAGTCCATCACAATTTTTGTCCATCGTCCATCTGACATCCAAGATAAATGACCCGCCCAACTCCACTTTAACTCCGCTATTCTTTTGGCCACATCCGCTACTCCTGTGTTCTTCCTAATCCATTCATTAGTTTTGTGGTCCCTTAGCGAGATATTCAACATTCTTCTTTCCATCGCTCTTTGTGTCACTCTTAGCTTTTCGATCATTTTCTTAGTAAATGCGGATGTTTCAAAGCCGTGAGCACAAGGAGTACACAAGCGTCAAAAACTTTTTTCTTTAAGTGGATTGGGATATTTGTAGATTTAAGAACATTTGATAATTTGCTGAACGCAGCCCATCTTAGGCCTCTTCTTCTTTCTATTTCAGTTTCTAAATTATATCTTCCCAGTTTCACGGTGTGACCGAGGTAGACATATGATTCTACTCTGCCAATATCTTGACCATCAATTTTTATGGGTTCTGAACCTATAGAGGACATAATTTTTGCCTTATTAATATTCATTTTAAGTCCCACTCTGATGCATTGATTCTTGAGGTCTGTCAACATCAATTTAATTTCTTGCTCTGTATTGGCAAATAGGACAATGTCATCAGCGAATCTAAGGTTGTTCAGTTTTTCTCCGTTTATGTTGATCCCATATTGCATGAAATCATGAAGATTAATTTGAAATGTTATAGCATGAAAAAAATGGCCCCAGAAAGCTAGCACATACACATAATTGTTTCAAATCCGTTTTTTGAAAACTTGGCCTTATATTTGAAAACTTTTGAATTACACGCTTTTGAAAAATATACAATAATAAAAATAAATAGAATTTATAAAGCGCCGTTTATTGATACAAGATCACTCTAAGGGCGCTGTTCACAATGATCATCCATATTTTATTTAAAACCGATCATTTCCGCAAAATTTATTTTATTTAGATTTTTATATTTTGTTACCTATTTTTATCTCTATCTTAATCTCAAAACACGTCTACTTTTCCGTTGTAACTTCTCAATGGGAAATAATGTGCAATTACCTACACATATTTCATGTGTATATAAATATATAAATATGTTATGTAGGTATATAAAAATATGAATATCTGGGATGCGTGATTTTTGTTTCTCACAATAAATAAATAAATAAATAAAAAGTCTCTTTGGAATTTTTTACGTCAACGTGTTTTTTTTTATTATTGTAGTCTGCGAATATTACTTACTTATCGAGTCCGGAACTCAGATTTTGCCACTCCAATGTGTGGCGGCGGAAATCGCCCTGTCGGTAAGTTTAATCAGGTCGTCCATGTGGCAACCCTCGTCCAATTCTGGGCAGGACAGCAGATGGTCGTCATCCTGCACTGCCCCACAATCACAGAAGGTATCATCCTCCGTCGAGAAGCCCCACCTGTGCAGGTTGCTCTTGCAGCCACTCACACCCACCCTCAGCCTGTTCAGTGTCTTCCATATTGGGAATGGCAGGCAGTGCGCCATATTCGCCTTCTCGCTTGTGTCCATCCATGCAGAGATTGGGTCGTCCATCCACAACTCCTCTCGGCGTTGCTTCTGGGAGGTCTGCAGGTCGGCTGTGGACTTTAGGAAGCTATTCCTTGACTTGAGGCGAGGGTTTGGTGCTTTATGTTCATAGAGTGGGTGTCTTGGGTCGTGTATCTGCTTATGCCTCTCCGCATATTTTATATATATATAAAATATGCTAACTATATATCTTGTGCTAACATATATCTTGTATATATATATATATATATATCATATATATATATATACAAGATATATCATATATCATATATATATATCATATATCTTGTATATATATATCATATATATATCATATATATATCATATATCTAACATATATCATATATCTTGTGCTAACGCTATATCATTGCATTTTTCAAGGTTGACAGAAAAAAACAACAAGAAGAATTAAGTGTTATTTTTATTCTATAATTCAGCGTGGTTCCTTCTTTCTCTTTCTTTGATACAATAATATACTTACTTGATTATTGCGTTTGTATAATTTTATTGTATTATTAAATTTACGTACAATAAAATGTAAGTACAAAAGAGGTTCTTTTGTCATAAGACAATTTCTTCAAATCAACGTGTCACAGGTATACCTATTTAATTTAAAATATTCTGACTTCTCTGGTTATTAAAAGGGAAGGAAGTATAAAAACAAATAAATTTATGTAATAACCTGTAGGGCAAGTCCAGTCTAATGGCGGAATCAAAACCCTCATGTTAACACATATCGTGGATGCAATTATCTAATGGAGTTCTTTAATAGATGGGTCGATGGCAGAGCGGTTAGCGCGCTGGGTTAGCAATCCAGTGGTCGCGATTTCGAATCCTGCCTCGACCGATTTCGTTCACCTATAGCACAAGCATTTATATGCTTATTTTAGGGAACGTAGGAAGATGTATTTGTACTCGTTTAATAAGGACATATTATTTTTAAAAAAATGTCTTAACGTATTATAGAACTCCATAAGATATTTATATCCATGATATGGTTTATCATGAGGATTTTGACTCCACCGTTTGACCGGAATTGCCCTACAGGTTTTTTTGTTCAAATATGTGTTTTTCGATGCTTTTTTATTTTATTTATTTATTTTATTAAAAAAAGGGTACCTACTTCAACAGACATCGAGCTTACAATTTTCATAAAAAGAAAATATTATTGGTTATTATTATGAGTGCTGGATGTCCAATTATGGATGCACACAAAATAATAAGAAAAATCATAAAAATATGTATACAAATTTTGGCATGTGTAGGTACCTCTACCATTTTTGTTTATATAGGTAGGTACATGTTATATTTGCATGATACAATGTGGTTACAGGTCAGCCTGGATAGTTATGTAGCGGAGCGGGAAGAGGGTGCAGGTTGGGGGCTCCCCGCCGCAGTCTCCGGAAGCTCCCGAAATTAGTTTTTTCTCCAATGATGCGTGCCTTTTGGATATAATATATTATATCTTATTCTATTTTGTCTGTCTGTAGGTATATATATGAGACAACAACCAAAGAACGGTAAAGGAACATCACTCTATACTCTATACCTACCTACTACGGTGCGGTGGTCAAACTATACTTCGTCCCATTTATTAATAAAATATTCTATTGATTTTTTTTATTCAATATGGTGTAATATTTAAAACTATGTGTTATTTTTTCATGTTGTCACATGTAACTAAAATAGGAACATACTTAAATTGTACATTTTAGATTAACGGTCTTATTTCAGCGTTATAAAATATCAACTTGCACTAAATTGAATAGGAACGTACCTATATTGGCCGGAACGTTCTTAAAAAATCACTGAATTAGACGTATTTTGAATAATTATGAAAATTTCATAATTTTATACCTAATTATTCATAATACGTCTGATTCAGTAACTTTTTAAGAACCTTCTGGCCAAAATAGGTAGGTACGTTCCTATTCCATTTAGTCCAAGTTTATATTTTATAACACAGAGATAAGACCGTAAATCTAATATCTACAATTTTAGAACGTTCCTAATTTAGTTCCAATAGTAAGTATAATAGTGACTATAATAGTTTTTTTTTGTTTAAGGCAATTCACCCTGTAAAGAGTGCTATGTGCCAATTATTTCATGTCAGAGGAGAAAAGTTAATTTTATTATAAACTAGCTTTTATGTCCCGCCGTTGGCCAAGAATGTAATATTGTGATGGAAAAAGCAATCTTTTTTATAATATTGTCACCCAATTATTTTTCAAAATCGGACTATGAAAAGTGGTTTGAAATATGATTGAGTTTGATTGTAAAATGTTCAAGTGATGGCCACAACCCATTATTTTTTATAAAGTGTGAATGAAGTACAATATACAAAATTTCTGCACGCATGGACTATGCGAAATGGTTTTAAATATGACTGTTTATCAACGTTGTAAAGAGATTGGTTTGGCCACAACCCCCATTTTTAAATATTATCATCGAAATAAATTTTAATATGTACCTATTGAAAATTTAGTAATTTTGGATGTTGGGATGTGGTTAAAATTTGATTAAACAAATGTACTGAAAATATCTAGTGTTGGTCACATCATAATATTCGTTTTTATATTTTTGCATCGAGTGTGCATTATATTTTTGCACAATAAGACTAACAGACTTAAAATTGACACAAAAGTCTACATTAACGAAGAAGAAGAAGACTTAAACTATGGTAAGTAGTTTTTAATTTGAATATAAACGTTGTGAAGAGTTCAGTAATGGCCACAACCCCCATTCTTTAAATATTGTCAACTAAATCAAATACGTAGGTGTTGAAAATTATTCAAAATAGGATGATATAAATGGTTTAAATTTGATTAAACAAAAGTATTGAAAAGATTCTAGTGCAGGTTACATCGTCACATCCCACAATCCATTCGTTTTTACATATGTATTTTCATCAAGTATGCATATCGTTAAAAATATTTCTGCACAATAGACTATTAGACTTAAAACTAACCCAAAAGTCTAGATAAAAAAGAGAAAGATAAGTATAAGACTATACGAAATAGTTTGTATAAAAAACTATCCCAATGGTCTACGTAAAATAAGTTAAAATACATAAAATAGAAGAAAAAGACTATGGGAAATAGGTTGTATGAAAAAAAACCAAAAGGTCTTCATAAAAGAAGAAGAAGATTAATCTATAGGAAATCGTTTGTATAAAATTCACCCAAGTTCTACATAAAATAACAAAACGAAGAAAAAGACTAAAGGAAATAGTTTGTGTAAAAACTGACTACATAAGTAAGATCTACATAAAAAAGATGAATCAGACAATAGGAGTATGTATAAAAGCTCACCCAAAGGTCTACAAAAAAGAAGAAGAATTAGACTATTGGAAATTGTTTGTATAAAAACTGACCAAAGGTCTACATAAAAGATGATGAATCAGACTATAGGAAATAGTTAATATAAAAACTGATTCAAAGGTCTATATAAAAGAATAATAATTAAACTATAGAAAAAGTTTGTATAAAAACTCACCTTTGGTAAAAGAAATTAATAAGACTTTTTGGATAGTTTGTTATAAAACTCTCCAAAAAGTCTACGTAAATGAAGAAGAAGAATAATTAGACTATAGGAAATAATTTTTATAAAAACTGACCCAAATGTATACATAAAAGAAGAAGAAGATGAATTAGACTATAGGAAATAGTTTGTATAAAAACTGTCCTAAAGGTCTACATAAAATTAAGAAAAAGAAAAAGACCCGTCGCTTCAGACCCTTCAGTACCTCCCGTCGCTTCAGACCCTTCAGTACCTCCCGTCGCTTCAGACCCTTCAGTACCTCCCGTCCCTTCGAGCCCTTCAGTACCTCCCGTCCCTTCAATTCCTCATTACGTCCCTTCCCTTCATTAATTACATCCCGTCTCTTCAGTCGGTTAAGAAAAGTTTAAATCCAGAAACCATCCTGGAAGAACCGCGAAGAGATGAAAAGACCTTCTTTTCCCAGGATACTCCACCTTCATAGGTAAAATGACTAAATACACGAAGAAGAAGAAGAAAAAAGTTCAAATCCAGATACCTGCGAAGATATGGAAGGAAAATTGGACCTTCTTCTCCCAGGATAGTCCACCTTCATAGGTAAAATGACCAAATGCACGATGAAGAAGAAGAAGAAAAAAGTTTATATCCAGAAACCGTCTTGGAAGACCTGCTAAGAGATGGAAGAACAGTTGGACCTTCTTCTCCCAGGATTCTCCAACTTCATAGGTAAAATGACCAAAAATACACGATGAAGAAGAAGAAGAAGAAGAAGAAGAAAAAAGTTTAAATCCAGAAACCTGTGAAGAGATGGAAGGAAAATTGGACCTTCTTCTCCTAGGTTAGTCCACCTTCATAGGTAAAATGACTAAATAGACGATGAAGAAGAAGAAGAAAAAAGTTTATATCCAGAAACCGTCTTGGAAGACCTGCTAAGAGATGGAAGGACAGTTGGACCTTCTTCTCCCAGGATTCTCCAACTTCATAGGTAAAATGACCAAAAATACACGATGAAGAAGAAGAAGAAGAAGAAGAAGAAGAAAAAGAAGAAGAAGAAAAAAGTTTAAATCCAGAAACCTGTGAAGAGATGGAAGGAAAATTGGACCTTCATCTCCTAGGTTAGTCCACCTTCATAGGTAAAATGACTAAATAGACGATGAAGAAGAAGAAGAAAATAGTTTTAATCCAGAAACCTGCGAAGAGATGGAAGGAAAATTGGACCTTCATCTCCCAGGATAGTTCATATTCATAGGTAAGATGACCAAATACACGATGAAGAAAAAAAAGAAAAAAGTTTAAACCCAGAAACCTGTGAAGAGATGGTCGGAAAATGGGACCTTCTTCTCCCAGGATAGTCCACCTTCATAGGTAAAATAACCAAGTACACGATGAAGAAGAAGAAGAAAAAAGTTAAAATCCACAAACCGTCCTGGAAGACCTGCGAAGAGATGGAGGGACAGTCGGACATTCTTTTCCCAGGATACTCCCCCTTCATAGGTTAAATGACCAAATACACAAAGAAGAAGAAGAATAAGAAAAAAGTTTAAATCCAGAAACCATCCCGGGCACACGCTCGACAATTCACCAAAGTTTCATTGTAATCGGACAAACGGTTTAGGAGTACATCGCATACAATTTTCCGGTAGGAAATCAGTATATTGTTGATTTGTAAGTAAATAGTAATAGGTAGGTACCTACCTACAACAATATTCTAAAGAAATTCTATTCATAACAAATTTTATTTGAATATCAGAATCTTTCCGTTACCATAGTAACCATTGCAATACGTTAAAAATATCAAATGTTTTGAGACTTTTTTGAATATGTAGGTACCTACATTGGTTTGTTCGATGCCATAAAAATGAAAATTGTCCGAAATATCAAATATTATATACAAATTATGCAATTTTATTATGTATGCCTATATCTTTACTAATAATTAACAGACTTTTACAATATACGTCTTAAAACTTGCCGTAATGTCTTGTGTTTCATTTTATTATTTCATAATTACATTTATTTCAAAGGTTTATTATTTTCAAGAACATATTCATTCGGTGGGAAAATGAAATATTGTATGAAAAGATATTAAAATGGCGGCGTTTATGTACAAAAGGCTTACTTTAAAAATAAGTTAAACATTATAATTATACCAAATATTCACCATGTCTTTCACTTAAACGCTAAGTTATACTTCAAAATATATTTTTTTTGTGTAAATACGTACTTCTAACTTTTACACTAACAGATAATTGCGTGCAAAATGTACACTTTTTTGACAGATACGTCTTGGAAAATTTTGTATGAAAAAAATAATTATTGAAATATTTTTAAAATTCAGCATTTTTATCGCATTATTTTTAGCGTGACACTGCATCAGGTATACAGGTACACGTTCGCACATAAATTAGATTTTTAGATGCTCTTGGTTTTTCAGAAGGCGTGAGACAAACACACACACACACACACACACACACACATACACACACACACACACACACACATACACTAACATTTTGATTGCTTTATTACTTTAGATTTATGTCATTCAATGAAAGGAATTTTGAAATAACGGACAGTACACGTGAATTATTTAGAGACAAAAGATGTTGGATATTAAGTGGAGATTGGTGAGTGATTTTAATAAATTAATTGTTTGTATATATTTTTGAAGGCGGAATTATTTTTACAGTTAAAAAATACATGATCAATTGTCTCATCCTCATCACCACACTGGCAAAGTGGGCTACAGATAGAACTCTACAGATGGGAGGCAATTGAACAATGGCCAATTCTCATTCTAGAAAAACATGATATTAATCGTTTAGATATGTTTAATAATAATAGTTAATATAATAGTTAATAGTTATAATAATAGTTAATAGTTATAATTGAACTATAATAGTTACGGGGTACTATCTAACTTATTAAAAGTAATAGTATTATTTGGATGAACCGGAATAGAGAGCTGGAAAAAATATGTTATTTCAATCATAACTTATATACATACCTATATTATGTGAACTAGAAATCCGCTGAAAATCCATTATTCTTGGTTTTCGAAACGGAATTCCGGTTTTTAATCAGTATTTTTTTTCATTTTCTCTCAGTGCATCTTTTTATTTACTGTTCTGTGTTGTTATTATAACTACACAAGTTTATATCTTTTGACAGTTTGCTTTAAAACACTGAGAGAATATTTTATAGATTACAATATTTTATACAATAAAAATACGGATACAAATGGCCTAATAGTGAACTTGTTATTTTTTTTAACTTCTCTTTTTCTATTAACATATTTATTTTCTCCCTCCAGCAGTTGCTTAAGCAGTTTTTTACTAGCTAATTTTACCTATTAAAAAAGCCTTAAAAAGGTATACCCACAATAACATTATTTTTTATTTAATTTAGCTTTGTTAATATCTACTATTATAAACTGTTGGTTCAAATAGATAAACCGGGAAATCGGGCACCTACACTTGTCATCGACTGATATGATAAAAAAATATACCATTAATTGACACCCAACAGGGAAAAAATCTCATATTTGCGTACATTTTTAATATGGTGTGATAAAAGATAAATATAATAAATAAATAAATAAATTATATATGCAATTACTAAAATATTCGATTAACCATAGTTCAGTTACATATATTTCCGTATATTTTTTTAATGGAATCGTGGTTCTTATTTTTTTTCTCAGTAAATACATACACACTTATCATCTTACATTGATAGATCACCCGCCGAATAGACCCCCCGTTAGTTCTATTTTAAATATAAAATAATAATAGGAATATCGTTGCGTTGCATCAGACGAAGTATATTAATAGACAAATTGATATCGGACGTACCTATAGTTAGCAAAAAAGTCCGAATGTGTGTCGTATTTTCCTTTTTTGCGATTATGGCCGGGACTTCCCCCTATTATTGTACGGAAAACATAAACTTTCACACAGCGCAGCATCCCCCTGTACCTACACAATATCCATAACAAACTATCCAATACACCACCATAATATACTTAATATAATATATTTACCTTAGAGAAACACACAAAGTATGTATAACTCTATTATAACAATATATTTGTTACTATAGTTCATTTAGCCATTTATTTGAACCGTGAAAGACTATGAAATAATCATAGTTCGATCGTAAAGACAAAACGATCAGGGCCACCAATGTCCTATGTAAATGTAAAGATGGTTATAATTTGAATGACTTTAAAATGTTAACTTTTATCACCGCCACCATGAGCCTTGGTCTCCTCAAGAACTTCAACCCGGTCCATCGCCTGCACATTCCAATTAGTAACAATGTTTGCATTCAGGTCCCTTTCTACACCATCCATCTTAATTTGACGTCTTCCCACGTTTCGCCTTCCATCTGGAGAATCTTCTTCAGGAATCTGTTCCTCCGTGCGCTGGAGATGTCCCAACCATCTAAGGCGATAAGTTTTTATGTACTTTGCTATCTTGGGCTTATACGTTATAGGTCATGGTTGTATCTTATACTCCACGTTCTATTTTCACAGACAGACCCGAAGGATTTACTCATTACCTTCTTTTGAAAAACCAGAAGCGAATTTTCATCCCGTTTACTTATGTAGGACCACAAGTATTGGACTCAACAGCGTTTTATACAACAGTCTGCACTTCCCCGCAGTCGCAGCTCATGTCCTCCCCATCCAAACACAACAAAAACTACAACAACAATAATAACAACAGTAACTTTGTGCTTCTTATCAGCAAACGAGTTTTGAGATGCTTGTGCATTCCAAAGTAGCACTTATTTGTTACTGTGATTCACTTTTTAATCTCAACACTGACATCATTATTGCTGGTTATACTACTGAGATTAAGTATTGGAACGAATCAACAATTTCTATGGTATAAGTACATGCGCTTATTTGTTCTTGGGGTATTTCTAAGGTTGGGTGCTTTGGATGCAATCATGTTATTCGTTTTTGAGGAGTTCACCTGAAGTCCCATTCCACTGGTAGCTTCCTCCAATCCAAAAACCTCTGTTTGACATCTCTAGAATTTCTTGCAATTATATCAGCATCGTAAAGACTGTACCTACATGGACATCAATGTCCGACGTAAATACAAAGATGTATCAAGCTGAATGACTTAATGTTTTTTTATATATTTTCGTGTGATAATTGGAGAGTCACGATTTCACTATTTTTAAGCTTAATTTTTTCATCAATTTCTCAAAGGTATTTATCGGCAGTAAAATTATTGCCAATACCTTTACCTACATACAAGTTGATAGATTTTAATTGTCATTGGGAGTTACAAACAATTTGTCGCAAGTTGCATAGCCTACAAAGAAGCATTTACAATTTTCATCAGTCATTTTGTCACAGTTACAAAAATAAAAGTAGGTAGGTACCAAAATTCAAAGGTAAAAACACAGTTCCGACACTACTTAACCGTGGCTTAAAATTACTCGGACTAATCGCGGGATTAAGCTCACACGTTAGTCAGCAAGAACAGGTGCGGACTTGTATGAGCTTTCCAGCTTTTTAGTTGACAAACTATATTGTTTATTGCGAGTTTTATGACTTTGTCGTTTATATATTCCAAGACTCGAACGATACTTTTGTGGACGATATACAAATATAACGAAAAAAACATATTTAAATGTTGTCTTCGAGTTTAGGAGATTACGGGAGAGCTAGTGACAGAAAAATAACTTTCTGGAGTAGAGAATATTCAAAAATTAGTGTCAAAATATTAAAATAAATAACAGAGGGCCTTTATGATGTTTGTGTATTTTTATTAAATCTATGTTCTATCTAAAGATTAAAAATGTTTACATACATCTAAATGTATTAGTTTTATAAATAAGTCTACCTATGTATCTTTAAGTTTAAGTTAAATATCTGCGCACAAAATCAGTATACCTACGATCAGAGTTTAAATTTTACTCCATATTATGATTCATATCCACATTGACTCGTAATCGAAAAAAATCATAAATGTTAAACAAAATAGATAGAAAGAAGAAAAATTTAAAGATTTACTAACGTTATTTTTAAATAAATATGCAATTAAATATAACAAAACTTGTATGTTAATTGGGCTATACACAGTTTTCAATATTTTAAAACTATTACTTACAAATTTAAACAATTTATTTTTAATCTTCAAAAAAATATTTTTAATAATTTTGCTTACCTCATGTTTCAATTAATCTGTTCAAAAGCACATTAATCAAAAGTACATTAGATTCTATTCTGAAAACGCAATAAGATTGAATTGAATAAAGGAAATTTAATTATATCAAATATAAAAAAAATAATTAATAATACTAATGTAATTATATTATTAATTATTTTTCCGAAGGTCAGATGGCAGTCACTTCAATTCAAGACTCGCCAATTCCAGGATCATGGTTAAAGCGTACCCCGATAGAAATGGGATAAAAGCGCTAAGGGGAAAGAAGAAGAAGATTAATGTAATTTAATAATAGTAAATTTAATAATATTAAATGTTTTTTTGGGTGCAATGGAGACGATTCCTTGAGGAGGCCAAGGCCCACACTGGGCTGTGGAGCCACTGATGATGATGATTATGATAATAATAATATTAAAATGACAAAAGAACATCACTAGTGTATTATAAACATTTTAACAGTTCTAATGAACAGATTATTGAAAATTTAATTCGTCTTCGGAATTAAACCCGCTGTCTAATGTTTAATAATATGTAATTAATAATATGTAATAGCCTGCGCAAGTGACGACTTTATTAATATGTGTAAATTTCTTTCAACAAACCAATGTTTCCAGCCCAGAAGAGTAGTATTTGCGTTAGAAATAAATTGAAATAAATTTCCCCTATGTTGGGGATCGAACCCAGGACGCCTACACAAAAGCGGTTAAGCATCTGTGCCACGGCGGTCGACATAGTTGTAATTTTTATAAAGATTTCGTGAAACAAATGATTGAATTCGTATTCTTTACAAAGCGTGATTTTCTTGTTTACGTGATCCGTATATGGTCATTTGAACAAAACAAAGCAAATCCTTAAAACAAATAAAAAAACTAATAAACAAATAAATAAATACATAAATAAATAAAGTAAAAAATATATATAAATATATAAACAAAGAAATAAATAAATAAATGAATAAATAAATAAAAATGAATAAATAAATAAATAAATAAATAAATTAATTAATTAATTAATAAATAAATATATAAATAAATAGATAAATAAATAAATAAAAAAAAATTAAATAAATAAATAAACAAATAAATAAACTTATAAACAAATAAATAAATACATAAATAAATAAATTAAAAAAATATATATAAATATGTAAACAAATAAATAAATAAATAAATAAATAAACAAATAAATAAACTTATAAACAAATAAACAAATACATAAATAAATAAATTAAAAAAATATATATAAATATGTAAACAAATAAATAAATAAATAATTAAATACATAAATAAATAAATAAAAAAATACAAAAAATAAATAAAATGTGAATGTAGATTTATTTATTGTAAAAACTATAGCAAAAAGTAAAGCCTCTTGTTGGACCACAATTGAGTAGCTTTAATCGAAAATATATGACTGTTTTTAAATTCGATGTCACTGACTATATAATTGTGTCAATTTTCTTGCCGTGTGATTAATTAAAGACAAATACTTAACGTCACTTTGTTTATCTCCTACAATTATTCGTTTTTTTTAAATCGCTTACAAAATTAAGATTGAATAGATAAATTGCTATTGAGACGATGAAACGGAACGAATAAAATTGACAAAAAAATATTTTCTAGTTATTTTTTAGAATTTCTTTGAACGTGTAGAAATCTTTGAAAAGAATGTCCTATTTTTTTTTCCTATTTACTAATGATATGTATTGATATGATATTTCAGTTAAAATTAAATAAAAAAAAATTAAATGTAACAAAAACTTAATGTACGAAAACAGGAAACCAAAGATTTGATGAATTAAATAATGAAGAAATCTTTGAAAAGGATGTCCTCAATTTTTTTTTATTTATACACGAACATCGAATTAAATTTATTTATTTATTTATTTATTATTAAAAATAACAAAGAAAAATACACAATACAACAATAAGATAC
Organism: Molanna angustata; assembly: GCA_963576475.1. Taxonomy (NCBI): domain Eukaryota; kingdom Metazoa; phylum Arthropoda; class Insecta; order Trichoptera; family Molannidae; genus Molanna; species Molanna angustata. The sequence goes on from OY754973.1 coordinate 9,173,057, forward strand.
ATTATAATTTTGTTTTTTTTTATGACTCAACTTCAAAAAGAATTTTCTCGTGCTTTGAAGTGAGTCACATTTCTCAAATCTACAAACTATCTAATCTATTTATATACATACATCTTAATCTAGGCACTAATCTATTTACAATAACATACATATTTAGATACAAACATACATAATATTATATATATAAAGAGAGAAAAAAAAATACAAAATTGGTCTGTAGAATAAATAAAAATACACAAATTGAAAATAAACAATACACAATGAATACACAAGAAAAATGTTACTTCAAAAAGTCTTTCAGCAATACCAAGAAACCACCAAAATTATTTTGCGCCACTATTCTCATATCCACTGGTAAATCATTAAACCACTTCACCCCATAATATGAATAATGATTTTGGCCAAAAGATGTATTTTTCTTTGGGATCTTTATCATTCCACTTCTAAAATATCTATTTTATTCGATGTTCGTGTACTTACTCAAATTTTCAAAAAAAAACTTACCTGGGCAATCAATCTCAGGATGCCAGCATAGAAGTCTTATTACTTTGGCAGCCCTCGTGGCTCAGGTGGTTGGATATCTGACTGCTGAGCTAGGTTCCGGGTTCGATTCCCGGTGGATACACAGTTTTTAATTGTGTATTCAGTCTGGATCTGAGACTTAATATCGCAGGTCTCCTGTAAATAGCAACTGTGGGTTTTCGGGTGCGTGTTCAATTAATATTTGACATAGTTCCTGTTAGTTGTCCTAGTAACAATATAAAAACGACTGGGTTATGGCCAACACTAAACTCTTCACTAACAAGTCATTCTATAAAGTATTTAAATTTTGTATGGAAAATATTCAGCATTTTCATGAAATGAGTTTATTAAATTCTTTTATATTTCAATATTTTTTTATGAAAACTTGATAACTTTTCAATGCCATTTGATAAAAGCGATGTGCCTTTTTACCAATTTGAAAATAGAAAATTCAAATTTTAAGTTTCCTGAGCTTGGGGTCACTTTGAAATATTTGAAAGTTAAAAAAATTAAGAAACACTATTCAGATATCCTTCAAAATCTAATGGGGTCTAAGCGAGTATTAGATATACATACATATTTGCAAAAGTTGAACACAAATACACACAAATACATTGTGATGAAACTTTCAGAATACAATCTCAGCATGATACTACATACATAGTTGATAATCTGCAATACAAAAATAGCCTTAAAATTGCGAAATCATTACTCCCCACTATATCTCCTTGGGTTAGTGAGGAGTAAAAATAGATGATATAGTTACTACGTGTAAGTTACCATCTTTATGTAGGGTAGTTTATGAAGGCACTTATCATTTTCTAATGTTTTGATTAAATCTCGAATATCACAAATAGGTTGACCAACGGTTGACTCAACAAACTCTCCGGTCGGTTGATATAATAATTATTCTCATCAGCTTGTGCGGTTGGATATGAAAAACGTCGTGTGTCCGATTTTGTTTATTGGCCCAAGCGTCGCCGTCGCTCGCTATTTCTAATCTAAACACACATGAGAATATTATAATAATTAATGCTTACCTGTCCTCTCTTGAAAGGAATATAAATATTCATATGTGAATAATCTCGGATTCTGGATCACACCGTTGAACTGTTTAAAATATGCATGAACTGTTTAAAATATGCATGTTTATGTTCGTCCGTTACTCATTCAAATACCTACTATTCTGTCACTGCTCAATTTGACAATCTAATTTTTTCTTACTTAATCATCTCTCTTAGCGTATTTTTATTGCAGTTCATTTATTTTATTAAGATGTTTTATATGAAGGTTTTAAGTTTTTGAAGCTACCTATTGAAAACAAAAAAAAATAGGAAATTCAAGTTAAAAAATAAAACGAGTGTGTTTTAGCCAACGTTACACTCCTCTCTATCAAGTCACACCGCAAATTATTCAAATTTTGTATGGAAAATTATCAGCATTTTCGTGAATTGATTTTATTATTAAAACTTGATAATTCTTCAATATGAAAAATTCTTCAATATGGATAGATTGTCGGCTGTCTGTCTTGGCCATATCCTCCGTTTATTTGGACACATCGCAAGACGTGGTCAGGACTGCTTGGAAAAGCTGGTCGTGACCGGAAGTGTGGAGGGGAGTAGAGGTAGAGGAAGATCCCCGACTAGATGGACTGACCAGATCAAAGCGGTTACTGGCCTAACAGTAGTAGGTGCATTGCGAGGAGTGCTGTCCACCAGGTGATCACGACCCTCAGTGATGAGGAAAGCGACTCAGAAGAAGAATTCTTCAATTCCAATTTATGAAAGTGATGTGGCTTTTTAGCAATTAACTATCAAAAAAATAAAAACAATCAAACCCACAGTTTCCTGAGATTCAGGGAACATGCAGTCGTAAAAAATGATGTAAGAAAAGTTTCGATCAGAGGAAGGTGATATTTTAAAGGAACTAAGAGTCTGACTAATTTATATTTGCAGTGAGGAATCAAGTATGAGCCACAGCTCGCGTACTTGTTGAATTAGGTACAACTTTGAATATCATAATATTGTGTGAATAATAATAATACATGGAAGAAGTTGAAGGATATCTTCATTTCTTTATCTCATTTGTTTCTTTGTGAATATGGTACACACAAGACTTTCTTCTTTTTTTTCAAAAAAAAAAAAAACGTGAAATAATAAAATGAATGTAACAAACGTCTCGTTTGAACCCTCAAATAACGAGATATCTCTCTGACAAAGATTTTTATTTTATATTTTAACTAAGATCAAAGGAACTCAATATGTGAACGTGTCACGAACTCTTTCAAATCAAACACATACCAGCTTTACAGTTTTCATAACGTCACATGAGTCACATCACAAAGGGGGTACATTGTTACAGTAAGACATTATACATTTTGTAAGGTGATGGGAATATTATACAAACATACATATTTCAAAATGATACACAAGTTAAACTGTTTTTATAGGGATTACCAACTGTGCTGACCGCCGTGGCACAGTTGGTACATCGGCGTCGTTCGGTTTCTGTGCGGGCGTCCTGGGTTCGATTCCCACCAGATGAGAAATTTATTTCTCACGCAAATATTGCTTCTCTGGGCTGGAAATACTGGTTATTTGGAAGAATTTGAAGAAATTTTGGTTATTTAGTTCACCTATGCACAAGAATTTATTTGCTTATTTTAGGGAACGTAGGAAGATGTATATGTACCTACTTGTTTAACAAGGACATATTCATTTTTATTTAAAAAAAAAAAATTCCCATACGGCATTAAACTGGCCACTTGCGCATGGTGCAAGGAAGTGTTCATTATTATTATTATTATTATCTAAATTTTCTGTGGGCCACTGTCTTGGAATAGTGCCCTCACTCATTTCTCATATCATTTTTATTGTTTACCGACCGCCTTCGTACAGTTGGTAAGTCGTTTGGTTTTAGCACGGGCGTCCCGAGTTCGATCCTCAGCAGAGGAGTTGCAATATTGCTTCTATGTGCTGGAAAACACTGGGTAGTTAGTAAGGAAGAAACTTAACTCGCCACTCCCCACTTGCCTGCGAGTGGCGAGTTGGTAATTTTGTCCATGTCAAAAGAATTCAAGCAATACCTAATTATTACTTTACGAGGTATTTTATATAAAATTGTTTGTTGTTCTACTTACATAATATATTTTTTTCTTTAAACACGGCGAAGATCAAGCATTATTACACTGTTTATGATATTTTAAATTGTTAAATATCATTTGTATTCGCCCTTTTCAATCTTTTGATTGCGACGGCTTCTAATTTGTAGAACTCCATCACAAAAATGAAAAATATGAACACATAATTCTACAAATGGTTGATTATGGCCTTGTAAGCCGAGACCAGTTGATTATGGCCTTGCAAGCCGAACGGTCGTCGGGAGTGAAATAAATCTTTTGTAGAATTATATGTGTTCATATTTTTCATTTTAATCATTTTTCATTTTAATATTCTCGTAAAAAATTCTGAATTTCAGTATACCTCCTATAAGAAAAAAAAACAAAATTTTATGTTTACCTTCTCAGCCAAAACGATCATTCTGTTAAACCGTTAACATTGACAATATAAAAAAATAATTATTTTTAATTATTAAAAAGTGTCAAGTAAATTTTCTCCACAAAACGTCCGTACCAAAACAGACAGCAATTTCACAGACGGTGTTTACATCAGCATCGTGGTATTAGGTATTATGGTGTTGCAATTTCCTATTGAAAAGAGATAGGATGAGAATGAAGGAGCGGGAGAGAGTGTAGGCAAATTTATTCAGGGTTGATGCCTTTAAATCAGCGAGGTTTCAATTGGATACGTTGGAATTTATCCTCACTCCCAATACGCCAAATATTCAGGAAGGTGGAAGGCGGGTGATATTTACTTTTTTATTTTTTTTTCTTTCTTTCGGTTCTTATTTTTCTTCAGTTTCCATACAAAAACCCAATATACAAATCGAAGATTCAAACATTCACTTCGTTACAGCGGCGTAAAATAGATGATTTGATTTTAAAGATATGAAACTACGGTCAAGAATGGAGATTTTTAATATTCTTAGCAGATTACGTATCGATATGGTTTATATTATCAATTTTAGCTAGATAAATAGGCTTAAATGTTATGAATTATGTAAAATACTTGTAGATATATAAAAAACGATAAATCATCTCCTGTCTTTCTCTTTTAGAGAACTGAATAATATCGTAAACTGCTAAGAATATTAATAAACGTATATAATTCGATTCCCGGTGGGGACACAGTTTTTAATTGTGTTTTCAGTCTGGATCTGTGAGATGATAAATATCGTAAGTCTCCAGAATGTGGCAACTTGTTATTGAGTGCGTGTTAAATTAATATTTGACGTAGTACCTGTTAGTTACCCGAGAAGTAATTTAAAATAAAATAAAAAAAAATAAATATAGTTATATAAAACGATAAATATTTTGACATATTATCTTTCAAATTATTGTTTCATTGTATTTGATATTTTTTATGAGTTGAATTTTTTTTTTTGATATTTATAATTATTGATTTGTATGGTGTTCGTGTATAAAAAACGTGTCTATCAGTATTAACTTTGCTAATGTAGTGCAAACTTTAAGTGACTGATCGAATCCTGACGATTTTATTGATATATAGGGCAGGCCGTAGTTTACCGGGTCCGAGGCTTCCTCTCATCTGGCTTTTTATGTCTCTATGGTGTTAAAATTAGAGTCATATAGGTTTTTGGCTGTTTTAGCGGGGGATAGCAGCATTAAACAAAATCCGATCGAGTCATGGCAGATGTGCCGACTTTTTCTACAAATGTGGCTAGTTGGAATCCCCTAGATGCGACTGCGGGGCGGAGAGACAGACCTTGAGGACACTGTGTCCTAGTGTGGCCTTAGGGAGATTTCAGGGACTTCTTCTTGTTGAGTGACTCAGCGACAGAATACATCTTGAACATCGACTTTAAACTTTGACAAGCAAGCTATTTGTGACTGAACTTTGTATTTTGTGACCTCCAATATTGTGATGTCCCATACGATAAATAATAAATAACTTTGCTAGACTTTTTATAAAGTAAGAATGATCGGTTGACAAGGCTCAGAATGGAGATAATCTTCTTGGCTGTAGGATCTTCTACATATATACTATACATTATGCATATACCTGGATTGGATGATTTACTACTGTTTTCATTTAAATTAAATAAGTATTGTTAACATGATAGCTATTATTTGAGTGAAGGGACAGCTTTGTAAGAAAGAAAAAGATTTTGCCGAGTGTTAAAAGCGTCTGTCTATTTCAATCAAAAAAAGATAGTTCAAGAGTACAGGTTGACAATAAATACGTGAATATCTGTTCCAAGGACATTCTCAAAATTGATATAATCATTATTATAAACTAACTTATTTTATAAACACATCATGTCGAAAATGTTTTCCAATTATCGCGCGTATTTGTTATAACGCTAGAAAATTCTTTGTGCTAGGGATTTTTTTGTTACGTGTTTCGTGAATTTCTTTTTTCGATGGGAAAATGAATTATTTATTTCTTTCTGTCAAGGCGAGTCCGAGCGTGTCGGCTGTTGTTTTTAAAAATTGTTTTATATTCACATGTTGACGTTCTGTATGAAAACACATGTTTCACCTGCAACTAAGTGAGGAGACACGTGGGAAGATGTAGGTATAGGATAACACCACTCCAAATATTCAACTCTAGAGAACTCTTCTGTCTTCCGCGAGGTATTTTCGTGAAGTGTCTTGTTTGTCTACGTTTAATTTATCGCCGTTATATTGGAACAAGAATATTATTTTTATTCCGCAGTCTTTGTCAATTTGATTTCTTAATTTATTGTTTGAGATGTAGCTGCGCGGAAAAAAAATAAATAAATGCGTTTTGTTTTAATGCTTTTACACGTCTGGCGAACATCGTGCGCAAAAATGATATATTACAGGTGAATATTAACATTAGTTAATAGTTGCAATAGTCTCTGTTTTCAGTGTCTTTGTCTGCGTAAAAATAGATTGCATGAATTCATTTCAAAAATCTAGTACTGAAAAACTTTAATAAGAAAACATGGAATATAAAAAAGGCACTCCACTAACTCCAAAACATGTTCCGGGGGCTGAAGTGTACGTACTTTTTTCTCCTGTTTCTTTATTGTGTACTTTGCTAGATTGATTTTGCAGTAATTTCTGGATACTACACTCCTCATTAAAGAAAACGCACTGGTCATTTTACCAATGTCGGATGAGCTGTCTAAGTTGACATTAAATACATAATACACAGGTTAAGTCAGTGTTTAATGATAAAAGCGACTCGCGTGAGCGAGTTGGTTTATAAATCGAATAGAAATTGGTTGCAGGAAAATTTTTATCGAAGCTTTGTCATTTGAGGTTAGGAATAAGTTTATTATGTATTCGTATTTGTCAAGCCATTTTATCATATTTTTCAAATAAATTATATATGTCAGCATATTTTATCTACTTTTATGATTTTCAACACTATTTATTATTTTTTTATGTTTAAATTATCGAGTTTAATGTCAACTTATCCAGCATTGGTAAAATGACCAGTGCGTTTTCTATTTTTTCAAAGATTAATTGGTATTTTCAACTCAGAGCCGCTGTTTGAAAATTCACATACAAACAATAACACCGTCTCTAAAGACGAAGGTACCTAATAAAAATTCTTATAAATCAATATATTTTTTCATCGCGTCCAAATCCCTTTAACTTGTACCGCTATACCACCCTAGACCCGTGTTGTGTACCTCAGGAGACCCATGGAGATTCTAGACAAGAAGGTAGGTACCTACTCTCTATGTAGGTATGTACATATATAGTCTCTAGGTATATCCTTTGAAGACACTTCTATACATTTTCTTATATTATAAAAAAAATTGCATATGTATGTAGGTATTATTAAATCCCAATTCCGTTTTTAGTTCACTATTTTGAACCCCAAAAAGTTAAACATACCTATACAAAGTGATAATATCTAAGCAATTGAACCATGAATATTTATGGCAAATGAGCAATATCTCAATCTGTGCTTACCAATTTGCTGTTTTTTTTTCAATTACCTTACGTAAACTATAGTACCTACTCGAAGTAATTGGGGCTTCACAATGCTAGGTTCGGGATGGTTGGAAATGATTTCTTTCTCTAACTAACACTTGTTTTTTTACTTCTCATTACCCCAAGGGGATATAGTGGGGAGTTAGGAATTTGCATTTGCACATAGTCAACTAGTATCATGCTGAGATTGTACACTCAAAGTTTCATCACAATGTGTCTGTGTGTGTTGTGTAGTGCTTATGTCCTTATGTACTTTGTATGTCGTGTTTATTCTACTTTATCGATAATACACTACAGTACCTACTCATTCGATTATTTTCATAATTTGCATATTTGTATATATCTATTACTGTCTTAGACTCCATTAGAATTTGAAAGATTTATAATTAGTGTTTCTCAATTTTTTTAACTATAAAATATTTCAAAGTCACCACAAGCTCAGGAAACTTGCAATCTGATATAATTATTTTCAAATTTCTATACAGGCACATCACTATCATAACATAGCATTGAAGAATAATTATCAAGTTTTCATAATAAATTACCTAAATCAAAAATAATTTGACAAACTCATTTCATGAATATGAAAAAAAAATCCCGCACGGAACCCGCCCTCGCGGTAGACCGCCAAAAAGATGGAGGGATAGCTGGGGGTCCACTTCGCAGGAAGAGCAGGCCTCTTAAAAAACAGACCTGAAGGTCTATTCAAAAGAAGAAGAAGAAGAAGAAGAAGAAGAAGAAAAAAAAATCCATACAAAATTCGAATACTTTTTGGAATTACTTAGTAGTGAGGAATATAGCGTTGGCCATAACCCACTCGTTTTATATAAATTCTACGAATAAAAATAAATCGTAATAAGTATATAATGACACTTATTTACAAACCAGTAAAAGAAACATATAATTAATTAATTTATTTAATTAATTTAGGGAAAACATACAGCAATTTATAATGCATAAATAATGACAATAACAAATATCAGTAATTTGCCAAAATAGTTCCCACAACATGCATAATATAAAAAAAGACAAGTTAGCTTTAAAAAAACATATACAGTGGAGAGAGTTAAAAACTTAATTAAAAATAAGTATACAGCTTCAAAAAAAATAACAAAGAATATAAATAAGATAAGTAATTCAAAATAAGGGATATAGATAATGGGGGAATGTAGGAATTGCGGGGAGTGGGGAATAAAGGGGATTGGTATTCCATGCCTCGTATCACTTCGTTTTTGCTGATATACTCCTGCGATATTGCGGATATGTGGTGTTGTACATCAATGTCGTAAAACATTGAAACCTTGAATAAGACTAAATAAAGTAAAAATATGCAATATTATAATAAAGAATCGATCACATAATTAATTTAGTCATCAATAATTATTATTCCAATATAATTTAAGTTGGTACCTACCTATTGATATTATTTTATTAACGGCGTTGGTGAGTTTTGACTATGGTATGGCTGAACGGGGGATATTTTTTCTAATGCTTATTGTACGAATACCAATCACCAATGAGAATTCCTTTGCCGTTTCCTTTGTGTAGTACTTTAAGATAAATCACACCACCTTAATACAACGAGGTGTCCAGATCAATGCAAATTTATTTTCACTATATAAATATATATAGTTCAGCTCCATTTCTCTTATATTGCACAGTACGTCGTCCAGCCATCTCAACCTAGGTCTGCCTCTACTTCTTCTTAATACCTTTTTATTAGGAATATGGTCATCAACATGGAAAAAATAAAAATTATACAGGTTTATCTGATAACAGCTAATTTTTAATTTTTGATAGGTATATAAATTTCCTTATCATTTCCTTACACTTTATATTTAAATTTGTCTCCTTATCTTATCTTTATCTCCCCACCTCTCCTGTCCCCTCCGTTTTTTATCGTTTATAATAATATGTAGGTATTTATATTTTCATTACATATTTTATTCATGGCAATTGTTGGACAGGGGATTAGTACCCAAAGTGATGTGAATCGGGGGTATCCCATACAAATTCAACGTTTATATATACATAAATCGGATTGTAAATTATGGAAATTATGAATCGGATATAAATGACACATTTATATATTTAGTAGTAAAAATATTTGTTTTAGATATTTAAATCGCTTGTTAACAACATGTCCTTTTTGATATTATTATTGAGTACAGTTTCAATACGGAAAATAATCTTCTTCTGTGTAGCCATTTGGGTCTTTTTTAAGAGGTCTGCTCCTCCTGTTATATTGATTGCCAGCAATGTTTGGTGGCGCGGTAACGTGGTGCTTTCCAAGAAATTTTCCTCATGTCATGTCTATAGATTATTGGTATGTGGTATATCACAGTAGCAGAATTGCTTATAGAAGCCGAAAATCTTGGCTTGCCTATGAATATTACCTATGTTAAGAAATTCAAGACCTAATTGACTGCTTTATTGAAACCATACTACAAGATTAAAAATTGAACTGTTTGCAGATACGATGTTTGACAGTGCCACAAATGTAAATATGATTTTGGTATGTGTTTATAAAATATTTTCATGGCCACTTAAATGAACAACGATGCCAAAAAACATAAAATGTTCGACAGTTCCCAATTTTCGTTCAGGGTTTGCCTTGTCCGAGAATTCTAGGTACGCCCCTGGTATATCACATATCTAACAATAAGTAATTATCAAATGTGTATTAACAAACGCAATAATTAACAAAAAATACACAATTTTAGAAGTTTTATTTATACATATCTAACAATTAAATTGTGAGAAAAACATAAACTTAATACCTAATGCATTTTTTACTAAATTATTTATGAAATGTAATCGATCGCTATTCGAAATCAATTGGTATAAATTGAATCCAGTTAATTTAAAAAAAAAATAATTTAATTTTAGTGTTATACATTTTATTTCCTACAGTTTCAAATTATATATATATATATATATATATATATATATATATATATATATATATATATATATATATATATATATATATATATATATATATATATATATATATATATATATATATATATATATATATATATATATATATATATATATATATATATATATATATATATATATATATATATATATATATATATATATATATATATATATATATATATATATATATATATATACACATATATATATATATATATATATATATATATATATATATATATATATATATATATATATATATATATATATATATATATATATATATATATATATATATATATATATATATATATATATATATATTATTATACGCGTAAAAAAGGATTTTAAAATAAACGAAATAGTAAATTTCATTATTTCAATATTTGATTTTCCCCTCGTATGATGTCGCCATCTTTGAGCCGTGTAAGTAGGTGGGTAAGTATGCAGATTTACACGAATGTCTAAAACGTTTTTTTACTTCGACAATATTGTGCTTAAAGGAAAAATAAATCTAGAAAGGACCTCCTCTCTCTCTCTCTCGTTCCCTCCTTTCTTAACCGTCTCCACATTCCTACCCCTAAATTTACGACGACAACTTCTTGCATCTTATTTTCCGATTAAAGGGGGTTGTTAGGAAATTTGTCGACCCCGACGGCATATTAGCAAAATCATCCTTGGACACATTTTCACATTTATTTCAAAAGTACAGATATTATGTAATACCTATGCACCTTAATGTCTAAACAGGGCCAACATTAATTAAATACTACCAACCAAGATGTTCTATAACAAAGAAACATGTTACCTAATCAATATTATGCTCCCGTTGACTTAATTGTATCCACCTTTATAACGAGCTTCCTATTGTGATTTTATCTGTAACTTTAAATATTTTTTTCGTAATAGATCATTATATAATGTATTTGACATAAAGAGTAACTACATGTACCGATCTTTTTTGACCAAGATTTACAAAATAACTAATTAAAAACGAGTGGGTTGTAACCAACGCTGAACTCTAAGTCACTCCACATAGTATTCAAGTTTTGTATGGAAAATTTCATAGATATGGGAGTATTATTAAATTATTTTTTATTTAAATATGTTATTATGAAAACTTGATATTTCTGCAATGCCATTTTATAAAAGTGATATCAAAATTCAAAATTCAAGTTTCTTAGCTAGAAGTTATTTTCCTTCCTTTTTTTTTTATTTTTTTTTCTTTTATTTTTGTTATTACTCTATCGTATTTTTGGGTTTTTTCTATGTGTTTTTTTTTGTTTTTATTCTGGTGTTGTATTGGATCTCTCTAAACATTTTTATAGTGTCCAAATTCAATTTTTATTTTTCATTGTTGGTTAGTTTAAGTTAGCAATTATATTGTATGATATAGAAACCCACTGATGACCATATATGGTTAGTGGGATCTTATATAAATTAAAATAAATAAATAAAATGATGAAAAAAATAGGTAGTAATTTAGTATCTAATCTATAGAGTAAACACGCTGTACTTAGCACATAGTACACAACACACACACATAGATACATTGTGATGAAACGTTCAGAATACAATCTCAGCATGATACTAGTTGATAATCTGCAAAAACAATAAATAGCATAAAATTGCGAATCCTTAACTCCTCACTTTATCCCTTGGGTTAGTGAGGAGTAAAATGCTCTTTTTAATTATTTATTGACTCTAAGTAGCATAAATGTTGTAACCTGGTTGTACACATTTAAAAAATATGTATATTATTACTGTGGAATTTTAAACCAGCGTACTTATAATATTTATGTTTTTTTAAACCAAAGACAAATATATTAATAATTTTCTGTGGATTTTTCAAGAATTGTCCGTTGAACAGTAGAAGGAAATATCTACTATGTTCTATTCTGATTCGTTTCAGAGTACGAAAACGTCTGTAACCAATGGGCGACCATGGATAAAAGGATTTTGTTCCCGCGGTGTGACGTAATGAGTCCCGTATAAATGCAAGCACCTTTTTTCATTTCTCATGTACTTAAATTCAGACGGATGAATTTAGACGAATCAGAATTGGACATATTTGTCTGATAAATAGGTATCCGGGTCATATAACATCGGTCATATCGGTCATTCATACCATCACGGCACTTCCCACAATATGAAGTAACCGGCGACAGATGTACGGATGTGTACTATCTTAAAAAGCACAACACATGTGTGTACCCACAAATCAGTCTCGTCTCACCATAAAAGGCAACATTCAGAATGGGTGGTTATTTACCTGCTGTCTTTTCAATTACCCGGATCTTACGAGACACCCGAAAAGGTTGAAAATAGAATTGAGTGAAAGCATTTTTCTATGTCTGTGCCTCGCAGAATTGATCGGGTTTTAAATATTAAAGATTTCGTTAACATGCTCTCCATATCAAGAGATCGTGGGTTCGATTGGTGTCCCAAGGGGGGGCGCGGAGGGGTGCATTTCTTCTTTATTGTCGCGCAACTTTACGTAAAAAAAGACATTGGTCTGAGGCGAGGGGTACAAAGAAGTTGCCTATATCACGTTCTTATTGAATGCTTGATTTGTTTTAATTGAATTTATTGTGCCCACCGATCGAGAGGAGGGTAACTAAAACTCACTTCAAATAAATCCTACACGAGCAAATTGCGGAAATTTATAGCTATTTTGTCAAAGCGATGAAATAAAACAATTGTATTCAAAAATAATTTTTGTTTTCATTTTATTTGACTTTTCCATCAAAAGCTCTTGAAAATAATATATTTATTGAAAATAGTGAGTAATATCAACTGTAAATGTAGTACACACTCAAAAACAGACCATTTTTGCGTACCATTGGAATATATTTATTCATTAAATCGAGTTTTTACATTATTTAAATCAAATATTAATGCTATATTATATATTTTGAGTTTATTTGAAAAAAAAACCGTCTTCAAAATGAATGTTGAGATACAAAAATTTGGTATGTGTTCTCTATGTCAGAAAACCTGGAGGCTTCAGTGATGATAGTACGTGGATGCAGCATTGAAAATTGACTTTTTTTGGTAAATTCGCATGTACACCGTTGCAGTAATCCAAACGAGATAGGCGCTTACCGAAGATTTCATGGCTTCAAATGGGATACTTCTTCTGATTAACTTTAAACGTCTTAATTGAAAGAAAGCAGAAGTAACTGTAACCTATATTCTATATGACTTATATTAAAAACGTAGTTCGTGATAGATTGGCCTTAACGTGATAGATATCCATGAATTATTGTATTGGCTTTGCATTCTGATATCCGTTTTTTTTCATCATTGTAAAAAATCTTTTTTTGTCAGATTAACCAAAAAAAAAACATATTGTCAGTGTAGCCCAAAATTAAACTTACATGTAAAATATATAGTCATTTGAAAATAATGTAAACTATTTCAACACAATTATAGTGCAACAGTTTTTATCCACTGGATGTTGGTATTGGTATTTTGACTAGATGTTTGTAAGAACTGAATCTGTTAATGTTACAATTAAGTATCCTCTTGGAGCATTTACAGTGCCAGCATATTTTAAATGATCTAACGTTGTATAATAAATTGTACTATTGTTGCACTATTGCATTATTATTCTGGTTGGTTGGAACAAATTGTCTAATGGCAATAAGCCCGCCAGTGTACAAATATATTTGTTTATATTATGTACAGGAAGATGTATAAATAAATAAAATAAATTATTTAATGTAGATTTTAGATGGATGGTGGCAGAGCGGTTAGCGCACTGGGTTTCTAATCCAGTGAACGCAAGTTCGAATCCTGCCACGACCGATTTCGTTCACCTTAAACACAAGTATTGATGCAAAATTTATGTAATGTATGAGGATGTTTAATTGACTCTAGGCAGAGACACTCAAACCATCGAAATTGAGAAAATAATGTGTCTCGTATGGACGGCCTTTGTGAAACTTGATAACACTTTTCGTAGCCCCATTCCGAATTCCCTGAAGTCAAGGGTGTTTGAGCAGTATGCGTTCTGCCAGTATTCACTTATGGCATGGAAACAACGACCTTAACCAAATTGTCTGCCAACAAGCTGCGTGTAGCACAAAGGAAAATGGAAAGAATAATGTTGGCCATAAAACTAAAAGACAGGAAGAGGAATGGCTGGATACGCAGTCAGACCAAACTCTCAGTTGAGAGAATAGCCATGCAGAAGAGAAGATGAGCAGGACACATATCAAGAATGACCGACAGTAGATGGACGAAAAGACTGGTGGAGTGGAGACCGAGAGGAGAAAAGAGACAACAACGGCGACCACCTAACAGATGGATGGACGACATTAAAAGATTTGTTGGACTACATTGGATGGGAGCCGCACAGGAACGGGGGGAGTGGAGAGGGAGAGGGGAGGCCTATGTCCTGCAGTGGGCAAACACAGGCTGATGATGGTGATGATGATGATGATGATGGTTATGTTATTGTTACTAGAAGGAAATATTCATTCTTTTCTAAAAACAAAGGAAAATAAATAAATAAATAGATAAAACATCTCTCAAAGCAGGATTTAAACCACCCACGTGGACTTGTTTTCTGGTCCAGCGCAATATTCGCTCTGCCACCTACCCTTAAAGATACTGAATTATTGTGTATTTTCAACAAAATACTGAACATACAAAAAAAATGTTTACATACATAGTTGTGTAGGTGCTACCTACATTCCAGAAACGGCGAAAAACCTTTTTTACTAACTTTACGGTATGGCGAGTCTGTGCCTGTAATATCATGACAGATATAACACAAACATGTATAGTGTAGATATACCGCAAAAAAAACCTAAAATAATCTAATAAAAACTTTTTTAGAGTAAATTTGGGGCGAAATTCCACCGTAGGACAACCAATTTCCTTTATAAAAGAAGGAATATATATATTTTTCCCGTGACCCCCCATATCGGCAGAGAGAGAGCACCCTCCTGGTAGTTCCTGTAACGGATCTTTGTTATTTTTTCCTGTCCATATCAACCAATATTATCTTTCTCCTTACATCTTCCACCTTCTACCTTCCCCACTGTTTTGATTACATCCGCTTTTTCCGTGTCCAGCGATAATAGACTAAGGATGAGGATATAAAATGAGGTAGAAATAAGAGACCGTGGAAAGTATGTAGACACGACAGAGATTCACGGATAACGCACCTATCAACAACTTGGTACATATGTACATATATTTTGCGCATCTTTATGACAAAATGATGGCTTATTTTGACCTTCATTAGATTATTTTTTTGTATATTTATTTATATAGAAACGAGAAGTCATCGATATTCAGTTATCCCATTCCTATCATTTTTTTACTCCTCACTTACCCAAAGGGATATACAGTGAGGAGTTATGAATTCGCAATTTTTAAGGCTTTTTTTATTGCACAATATCAACTAGTATCATACTGAGATTGTATTCTGAAAGTTTCATCATAATGTATCTGTGTGTGTGCTGTGTGGTATGTGCTATGTGCTATGCACTATGTACTATGTACCTACTGTGTGGTATGTGCTATGTGCTATGCACTATGCACTATGTACCATGTACCTACTATGTGCTATGTGATATTTGCTATGTTCTATGTGTTATGTGCCATATGCTGTGTGTTTATTCTAATTTATCGATTGTAGGCGAAAATACTCGTTCGATTATTTTCAAATTTTGCCAATTTGTAGACCTTATACTCGCTAAGAGCATATTTTTCATAGAAAATGAAATCATCTAGTTGGGGTGTTTCGGCTTATTTCTGTATTTTTAATTTCTTTTTTCCTAATAAAAAATGTTTGAGAAACTCTGGATTTTTTTTGAAAGGGGAAATTTGAGATTGTATAGATACTATTTTTCAGCGTTTTAGCTTTGATGGTTTTTGAGATATATGGAAAAATAAAGTAAAAATACAAAAATTGTTAACCCCTGATTGAAACAAAAATTCAAAATTCTGAGTAGGTATAAAAGTTTTGTAGGCCTATTATTTTCTATATTTTATGAAATTTTCGGCTCTGTGAATTAATAGTAAATCCATATATAGAACATATATGCTGCAGAGCCTCTAAGTTGGTGTTTTTTGACTTCAAAGTTGGAAAAACCGCGAAAAATATAGACCCTGCATAGAAATCTCGCGTATCTTGGCTTGATATTTTGTCGATATGTTAAGAGAAATAAATTCTCTTGAACAAATCGACAGTTGGATAAAACACGTTTTTAAAACAAAATTATGTAGATACCTACTTTGAAAAAAATCAAGAATAAAGTTACTATAGTTTGTTCTTACATTTTTTTTCAGTTCACTCGATTCATTCGTATTGTTTTCGAAATATTTATTTAAGGGGGGGACTGCCGCCAACGTACCTATTTTTTCAATTTGAATTTGCGTCATTACTACAAAACGAATCATTTTGAAAAAAATAACCTAGTTAGTTTGGATATTAATAAATAAAAATATACCTTAATTTTTTAATTATGTTCTGTATATATTCTTGTAGGAAAATAATAAGCATACACCAATTTTTGACATTTATCTTAAATTTCTAAAAAACTATAAGGTATAGAGCATTACATTTTTTTAAAAACTAAAGAAGATCAATATATCTGGAAAAATACGATGTAACCTTGCATTAATGCATCAGGTTAAGTTAATAAACCAAAAAAACTTATATTTCGCAATGGCGCTGAATGGAAAATAAATGTTTTTTAGGTTTATTTTCTAAACCTGAAGCATTAATGCAACGTCACATCGTATTTTTCTAGATATTTTTTGTCTTCTTTAATTTAAAAAAAAATATGTTGAACTACGCCTTATATTTTATTAAAAATATAAGATTGACGTAAAAAATATGTTGAACTACGCCTTATATTTTATTAAAAATATAAGATAGACGTTGAAAATCGGGGTATGCCATTATTTTTCTACAAGAATTTATACAGAACATTATCAAAAAGTAAAGACACATTTTTCTTTATGAATACCCAAACTATGTAAATTATTTTTTCAAAACGATTTGATAAGAAATAATGATGGTATATCAAATTGAAAAATAGGTACGTTGACAACAGTCCCCCCCTTAAAACGATATTTCATTTGCCTTTAGTAATTTAAAGAGTTTCGTTTAGTTTTAACAGTCTATGTTTCCTTCACTCATAATAAAAACTCATAATACGGGACGGGACGAGATGGCTGAAAAAAATCGAGCTTTCACTATTAAAAGTGAAGAAGCACTACGATGGTACCAAGCCAGGATATTTGAAAGAAAAAAAAATGTATTCGCCACAGGCATTGATATCAAATAATATGAAAAGAGTAAAGAGGGGGGTGGAGGAGGTTTGCAGATACCAAAAGTGAGATAAGATTCTTAAATTTTACATCCTTTGTGGAGCCTGCTTGGCCATAAAATACCACACCTTCCCATATATCCTGAGGTGGCGATATAAAAAATAGGATGACCCATCATTTCGTATGCCGTTTTGATAGCAAATCAGTATATTGGATACCTTTTATATTATATCATTCCTTGTAAAACTGACTACAGGGTGATTTTATAAAAAATAAACCGACATTTGATATTATTTAATATTAACTATAGTATGACTAGAACGAATGTGTCAATTCTAGACTAGCTGGAGATCGAGGATCGTCTATCGACGATATGTTACAGGTGTATCCTTTATTTCTTTGGACACATTGCCAGAAGGGAACCAGACTGCCCCGAGAAGCTTGTTGTGATGGGCAGCGTGGAAGGACGGAGATCTCGTGGTCGCTCACCGACCAGATGGGAGCGATTTGATTAAGTCCACAATGGGGTCTTCGGTGACTGGTGCTCTGCGTTCAGCCCAAAACAGATTGGCATGGAGGCGGGCCATACGTGTAGCGACGGACTACAGCCGCTATCCTCAGTCATGAGGAAAAGGACGAATATATATTATGACTAAACATGACACAGTATAATGTAGTGGATCTTTGTTAAGAAATATAAAGCCAGAGTTTCATCAATTTCTTTGCTCTGGTATGCTCATTTCTAAAAAGATAATAATATTATATGTAATTTTCCTATGCAATAAATATCATTTTAACATACCTATAATTGTGCTGCATTTTTTTTTATTTTTTAAAGAAAATTTTCAATTATACATTTATATACATCTGTGGCGCTACATTCTGCGTGAGTCTTGATGTCCTTAGAAATCGTCGCCATTGCACCCGATTGGTTGGCCTGCGACAACCATTTGTCTCCTGCAGAGATCGCAGGTGCTTCTCCATACAGTCGACCCATCTTAATTTTAATTTAATTTATTTTATAAATTAAATAAAGTAAAAAGTTTCATCTCGCAGACCCAAATTTCCCTGTTAATATCGCTTGGGCTTGAACACACACATTAGCTGGTATTGACGCGGTAATGAATTATAAATAATAAATTAATAGTGGACTGTATTTCGCAGGGTCTTTGATTTAAACACATATGGTATTATGTTGTAACCATTGCAAGGCAGAAGGAAAAGATATTGATAAAACACAAGCACTTATTTGATTTTGTTTCTAATGTCTACTCCTTTGTCTCAATGGTTGTAATTTTTTTTTACTACTTGCCACACGCACGGTGAAGTATTTTAGAAGATCAACAATTTCAAGATTGAAGTGCGTGTGGTGGAGCGGTAAAGGACGGAAGAGTTGCCATAATTATAATTGTCATTTTCACATTGTTTATTTATTTAATTTTATTTTATGTAGCTTCTCTGGCAACTAACTGGAGCTTTGTCAAATAATAATTTAACATGTACCCAGTAACAAGTTGCCATATTCTGGAGACTTACGATATTTACTGTCTCACAGATCCAGACTGAAAACATAATGAAAACTGTGTCTCCACCGGGAATCGAACCCGGGGCCCTTGGATCAGCAGATAGATACCTAACCAACTGAGCCACAAAGGCCGACATATAATAAATGCAACAATTCTTTTACTTTATTTTGGCGTTAACAGCTAGAAGAATTTGATACGAAACAATAAAATCCGCTACTTGCACAGGGTGCAAAGAAGTGTCCAAATATTCCCATACAAGCAAGACCTAGAAAAGAGTTCAGAGAGGAGCAGTTGACTGCGAATATGGTGGTATTTCAAGAAAGAAGAAGAAAAAATATATAAAAATTTTTAAAAATAAATTTTGTTTCACCCTGTACGCGTGGTGGCGTGGCGTGGGCCATATCGTGTGTACTTTATAACTGGCATACCTTTACCCAGCGGCCACCCCCACTCTTCGGTCCCTGGTCCCTGGTCAATGCCTCTGCCTCTGCCTCTAGTAGCAACCCGCCCGAGAGGAATTGAGTCACTACGGTTAATAAAATGAGAAAATACATAAGGCGCACACACCCCCATTCTGAACCTCACCCGCACCGCGCCTGTGGCATCTTTAAGAAAACATACGGCCCCAACATGATGATGATAACCCCTGCGTCGATTTTGTTATTTTTTTGTTACTAAAAAGTTTTTCGGTGCGGCCAATAATAATTATTTTAAAACCAGTTAACGATTTTTCAAAAGGCATTCCGGTTTTTAAGTATATTTTTACTCCTCACTAACCCAAAGGGATATAGTGGGGAGTAATGATTTCGCAATTTTTGAGGGTATTTTTTTTTTGCAGATTATCAACTAGTATCATGCTGAGATTGTATTCTGAAAGTTTCATTACAATGTATCTGTGTGTGTGTGTGTGTGTGTGCTGTGTGTTATGTACGGCGTGTTCATTTTACTTTATCGATTATAGACTTAAGTACCTACTCATTCGATTATTTTAAAATTTTACAAATATGTATATCTAAAACTCACATTTACCCTATTAGATTTAGAACGATATATGAATAGTGCTTCTTATTTTTTTTAACTAAAAAATTATAATTCTTAATTTTAATTTCTTAATTTTTTTATATTTCAGTGACCCCAAGCTCAGGAAACCTCTAATTAGAATTTTTTATTTTCAAATTGGTAAAAAGGCTCATCACTTTCATTAAATAGCATTGAAGAGTTATCAAGTTTTCGTAATAAAATATTTAAATATAAAATAATTTAACAAACTTACTTGATACTTTATAGAATGACTTTTTAGTGAGGAGTTTAGTATTGGCCACAACCCACTCGTTTCCTTAGTGTTAACTTAGTTTGTCATAGGCTGCTGATTTCCAAATGTAGAGTTCGATATTTGTAATAAACGGTTTTTTTAGGCTTTTGTGATAAAATTACAGCGCTAATTAGGGCGCATGAGATGGGCTAGTCACATAATCCTAATGGACGACGACAACCCCACAAAACGCCTCACACTTTCTGTGCCACAAGGTCGAAGGAGACCAGGAATACCAAGGACTCGATGGATGGACAGTGTCGATGTAGATTCATCCGTAGCATATATTAGAAACTGGAGAACGAATGAATGGATAGACGGGAATGGAGGAGACTCCTAGATTCAGCCAAGGCCCACCCTGGGCTGTCGAGCTTAGGATAATGATGATAAAATTATATTTTGGTTATACGTAGATAGTTCTCTTGTTAATAATATTATAATTTGGTATTTTGTGCGATTAGGGAGTAATACTAATTATAATTCAAAGAACTGATTAGATTACCTATAAAATTGGCTTGACAGGAACTCTCTGGCACTAAATACAAATAAAACAAAATATATTGCATACAGCATAACCTCCCGAAATAAACCTAGTGACGAACATAAACTAAGAATTCATGATTACTGTACCGAAAACTTAAGTGATCAACCAACATGTAACTGCCCGATCATTGAACGAACAGAGAGCATGAAATATCTAGGAGTTATATTTGATGAAAACTTAAGATGGGACTGCCACATTGACTGCATGACAACTAAAATGAACAGATTAATATACTTCTTTAAATCAATCATAAATGTTATTGACCTAAAACATTTGAAAAATATATACTATGCTCTTTGTCATTCAATAATGGAATATGGAATTATTGGATGGGGAAGTGCAACGCCAACAATAATAAAGAATATAGATATAGCCCAAAAAGCTATCATAAAAGTTATACTTAAGGTACCTATTCGAACGATGGGTCGGTGGCAGAGCGGTTAGCGCGCTGGGCTAGTAATCCAGTGGTCGCGAGTTCGAATCCTGCCTCGACCGATTTCGTTCACCTAAGCACAAGCATTTATTTGCTTATTTTAGGGAACGTAGGAAGATGTATATGTACTTGTTTAACAAGGACATATTCATTTTTTTATAATAAAAAAAAAAAAAAAAAAAAAACGAATACTGAAGAGATTTTCACTAAATTCAAAGTTCCAACAATTACAAATCTGCTATTATACAAGCTAAAAAGAGAAGACCAATATACTAGCTCACAACAATATAAACACACTAGGTTAAGTACAACAAATACCTTAAATATACCATACATTAAAAAACTTTTGGACAACGTAGCGTACGATACTTTTCAACAAAACTCTTCAATAGTTTACCAACAGATATTAAAAACATTAAAAATGCAAAAGAATTTAAAAAACTATCACTAAGATGGGTTTATGAAATAGATGAAAAAATCCTGAAGGAAATAATTCTACCAAATAAAATATAAAATGCACTATTACAATCAATTTTTTCAACAAATAATTTATTTTTACAATTTTTGTTGTGTGTTAATGACTCATAATGAAATATTGTGTTTGGAAAGAGAGAAAGAAGGATGTATACGCTTGAATGCGTAGCGTATGTATGTACATTTACTTCTATTATATGTAAACGTATATATATATATATATATAAATAAACAACGCAATAGACAATAATATAAAACTAGCTCACCTTAGCACAGGCTATGCCTAGTGAGGGGGCTAGCAACAAAGATACAAACAAAAAGGATAGCTTTAACTATGTAAGCAATGGTGAAATAATGAAATTATATTTATTGCAATGAAATAACTTATATTTACTTTGTATGTCTACTATGTATGAATAAGCTTATATTACCTTTAAATTATTTTGTATCTTATATCTACTCTATGTTTTTGGATAGAAATAAATAAAAATAATAAAAAAAAAAAATTAAAATAACACAATCATTTAGTTATTTTTGGGACTTAAGTCCTATATAATAATATTTATTTATTAGCGATTAAAGTTACAGTTATAAATTACTTAAGAGGACATATAACGCTAAACTTAGTGACTGAAAACATGATATATTAAAACCGCCCAATGCTCTATGAAGTTACGCGTTAGTAAGGGTAAATATCGCGTGCGTTAAAAAAGGTTTATACGTGATTTAAAATATCGGAAACCCCAAATTTGTTGATTTTTTTGCATTTTAAGAACAAACCTTAGTTGAAATGAAAAAACTTTATTAGTCATTCATTTTGACTTTATGCACTCTTTAAGCGTATAAAAGATTTATTTCTCTTCGACACGTGGTTATGGAGTAATTTAACAAAAATGCTGTAAAAAAGGATATTTTTAATCGAATATTTTTATTATTGCATATGCGCAAACATTGGATATTTTAAATCATTTACTTATGGGAATTTAGGCTGAATTTTAAAATTGTGTCACGAACATTCACTAGAGTAATGTCTAAAAGACTTATACTATTTTTTTTAGAAACACACTGTTCAACATATTTATTTATTTATTTAATTATATTTACGGCTTGAAAGCCTATTTCCAGTACATAACACCATAT
This sequence comes from Molanna angustata, assembly GCA_963576475.1. Taxonomy (NCBI): domain Eukaryota; kingdom Metazoa; phylum Arthropoda; class Insecta; order Trichoptera; family Molannidae; genus Molanna; species Molanna angustata. Next base: position 9,196,301 of record OY754973.1, read on the forward strand.
TATTAACAGTACATAACACCAGTTATAAATACATATATTTGAGGGATTTGATTTGAAATTGAGGTGTTTATGTTTATATGGCCCCTTAAATAAGACATTTAATTACTCATATAAAGACCGTAACATTTAGCACATATTTTACAAAAACAATAAACATACATGAATCAAACGTATCTAGGAAAGGATTAAAAAGGAAGATCAAAAATATAACTAAATTAATCGCCAAATAACTCGAATTTTTAGCTGAGAAGGGGGCGATTCGCACGTAAATCAACGAAGTAAAAAGAGACAAATTTTCGCTCTGCGCAACCGGAAGCTCATTCAAGATGTTTGGCGAATACATAAGTAATGTTATGAATAAATATTAAAAATATGTTATTCATGATATTATTTGATTGATAAATTTTGAAGATTCATAAAAAAATAATAATAGATCGTGTGAACAAGTTTCAAATTGGGATTGATATGGGAACTCAATTTAAGGAATAACTGTTGAACGTTACGCAAGTTCTTGAAGTGATAACGTAAACCAGCCGATATATGATGTGCTTGATTTTCTGGTTCTCCCATAGTGTCATGTTCCAGCTTGGTCTCTACTGGGATGTAAAGTTTGTCAAAAAATATTAATTTATTGATTTGAATCGGCGCAGATTGAAAATGGTGGGTGTTTTCCGGGAAGCCGTCATAAAGATGGACGTGGTCACCGCTTGTGAGGCATATTTACTTTTTCAACAGAGACAGGTTAGGTTAGGTGGGTACTAGTAGGTAGTATAGTACCAGATATATAACACCACCTCCTCCCCTTCTTTCATGACTTCCACACCACACACCGCTGCGAGGGATAGACTCTTCTGGAAGAGGGCGGAAATTAAGGCGAGATGAGAAAAGAAGAAAAGAAAGAAGATGCCAAGGATAAGGACACAGAGAACAATTTTAATAAAGTGTAGAGGTAGGTATAAGTATAAGATATGACAATAAAACATATTATTATGTAATAAATGGTGAGCCATTAATGGAAATTTCGAGTATTTGTTAATTTATTTATAGGTTTATCGTTTTTTCGTAACAAAAAATCAGGGAAAAACATGAATAGAAGATTGACAGACTAGTGAACTGTCTTGAGATTCACTCAAAATCATTGAAATCAATTCTTTTTGTGAGATTCTTTAAGTATAAAGCGCCATTCCCTAAATAAATGTATACCCTAATAAATGTATACCCTAATAAATGTACAGTGGCTTTCCTGGACAGGAACACAAGTAAGTTAAAAAAAACCATTTGGCAAACTCACCGAATATCAGTGTATTGTCCTTATTTACCGCATATTTGTTTATTATCCTTTTTTACCGAATGTTAGTTTATTATCCTTATTTACCGCATATTAGTTTATTATCCTTTTTAACGCATATTATAGTTTATTACCAATATTCTCCGCATATTAGTTTATTACTTTTGTTTACCGCATTTTAGTTTATCATCCATATTTAACGCATATAAGTTTAATATCCTTATGTGTCGCATATTAGTTGATAACTTTTATTTACCATATATTTGTTTACTACCCTCATTTTCCGCATATTTGTTTATAACCCTTATTTACCGCATATTTGTTTATTACCCTTATTTACCGCATATTTGTTTATTACCCTTATTTACCGCATATTTGTTTATTACCCTTATTTACAGCATTTTCGTTTATCATATTTATTTACCGCATATAAATTTATTAGTTAATTATCCTTATTTAGTTTTTTTTTAATTATCCTTCTTTACCATATTAAGTTTTTCTTTTTATATTTTTGTACACAAATATGGAATTTTCATTGTTTTATTTTTTGTAAGACTGTACCGTTAATTGGTGTTTCAATTCCGGTCTTGTAGTTGTTAATTAATTTTGAGTTTTAATGCTTCTTATAAAAATAAACTGTATGTAACCTTGAATAAATAAAATATATAATTTAAGATTAATAATCAATCGTTTAACACTTGCACCCTTATTCACAGACAAAAATGGGGATTGAGGAGGCCTCGGTTCTCAATCATTATTATCTTTTATTGAAATAATATGTCTAAAAAAAATATAGTTTATCGAAAAAAATTTGGAACAAATTTCCTAATGGCAATAAGCTCACCAGTGTGCATTATATTTCTTTATATTATGTACAAAAAGATAAATAAATAAATAATACGGGGGTGAATTCTCAGTTATTTTCAATAATAGTCCGAGTCTGTTGCAGCTGCTTCCCTTTCATTGCCCTCGGAGAATAGTCAGGATTATCAGGAACCCATCTTTATTTTACATCGACACACCTAGGACTAATTACTCACGCAATTCATTTGTTAATAGAGCATGTTACAATAAAAACTGTATGAGTGACCTTCTCTTGATATTTTTACGTCCAGTCTACAGAAAAAGTTTCTCCAAAAGGGAGCAAATCCCTCTCCTCTCCTCCTCCTTTTCCCCTCCCTGACCCTTCCCTATATCCTATACCCTCTTGCAATGTTATATGTAGGTTCAATAGTTTTTTTGTTTTTAACTAACTCAAACATTTTATTCATAATACTAAATAAGAACATTGTAATTGGCGCTATGAATAATTGTGATTTTATACTATTTTTAATTACAACTTAAAGCTGTAATGTTCATTCAAATAATACATAAACATAATAATAATAATTCAATTTCAAAAATGGCCTCCTTTTAAATGTCCATGGACCCAAGCTTGGTATTCCTACATCTATATAAGTTACCCAACATTACGAGTTTCTGCTTAGATAAAATAAGTAAGATTACAGAGATTTCCAGTTTCACTATAGATAGGTACATGTAGGTATTATGTATGACGTACCTTGAGTTTTCACCAACAAGATTGGACGCACTTGCCTTGGATGTGATAACATCTTTTATACCTGCTCATCTATCCTCCCACACCACTTATTACCTCCCTGAGTCTCTACCTTCTTATATCTTAGGGTTGTCGACATTTTCCGGTAACACTCTATTATTTGATAGGTACTTAATTATATAAATCTATATTATAAATTTGAATGTTTGTATCTATGTATGTATCTATGTATGTGTTGAATGCGCTCCTAAACCGCTCATCCGATTGCGATGAAACTTTGGTGAACTGTCGAGAGTATACCAGGGATGGTTTCTGGATCAAAAAATTTTAACTTCTTCTTCTTCTTCATCGAGTTTTAGGTCATTTTACCTATGAAGGTGGACTATCCTGGGAACCGTTCATCCGATTGCAATTAAACTTTAGTGAATTGTCGATCGTATGCCCGGGATGATTTCTGAATTTAAAATATTTTCTTCTTCTTTTTCTTCATCGGGTATCAGGTCATTTTACATATGAAGGTGGACTAACCTGAGAACCGTTCATCCGATTGCAATGAAACTTTGGTGAATTGTCGAGCGTATGACCGGGATAGTTTCTGGATGAAAAAAATTTTCTTCTTCTTCTTCTTCATCGGGTATCAGGTCATTTTACCTATGAAGGTGGACTATCCTTGGAACCGTTCAATCAATTTCAATGAAACTTTGATGAATTGTCGAGCGTATGACCGGGACCTACTGAAGGGACGGGAGGTAATGAAGGGACGGGAGGTAATGAAGGGACGGGAGGTAATGAAGGGACGGGAGGTAATGAAGGGACGGGAGGTAATGAAGGGACGGGAGGTAATGAAGTGACGGGAGGTAATGAAGGGACGGGAGGTAATGAAGGGACGGGAGGTAATGAAGGGACGGGAGTAACTGAAGGGACGGGAGTAACTGAAGTGACGGGAGTAACTGAAGGGACGGGAGTAACTGAAGGGACGGGAGTAACTGAAGGGACGGGAGTAACTGAAGGGACGGGAGTAACTCAAGGGACGGGAGTAACTCAAGGGACGGGAGTAACTGAAGGGACGGGAGTAACTGAAGGGACGGGAGGTACTGAAGGGACGGAAGGTACTGAAGGGACGGGAGTAACTGAAGGGACGGGAGTAACTGAAGGGACGGGAGTAACTGAAGGGACGGAAGTAACTGAAGGGACGGGAGTAACTGAAGGGACGGGAGTAACTGAAGGGACGGGAGTAACTGAAGGGACGGGAGTAACTGAAGGGACGGGAGTAACTGAAGGGACGGGAGTAACTGAAGGGACGGGAGGTACTGAAGGGATGGGAGGAATTGTAGAGTCTGAAGCGACGGGTGGTTATGGAGGACGATTTTTAATTATACAGGCAAAACGAAGTTTGCCGGGGGTTCACTAGTCTATATTATAAATTTGAATGTTTGTATGTATCTATGTATGTGTTGAATGCGCTCCTAAACCGTTCATCCAATCGCAATGAAACTTTGGTGAATTGTCGAGAATATACCAGGGATGGTTTCTGGATCAAAAAATTTCTTCTTCTTCTTCTTCTTCTTCATCCACCTTCATTTTACCTATGAAGGTGGATTATCCTGGGAACCGTTCATCCGATTGCAATGAAACTTTGATGAATTGTCGAGCGTATGCCCGGGATAGTTTCTGGATTACAAAAATTCTTCTTCTTCTTCTTCATCGGGTATTAGGTCATTTTACATATGAAGTGGACTATCCTGGGAACCGTTCATCCGATTGCAATGAAACTTTGGTGAATTGTCGAGCGTATGCCCAAGATGGTTTCTGGATTAAATTTTTTTTCTTCTTCTTCTTCTTCATCGAGTATTGGGTCATTTTACCTATGAAAGTGGACTATCCTGGAAACCGTTCATCCGATTGCAATGAAACTTTGGCAAATTGTCGAGGGTATGCTCGGGATGGTTTCTGAATTAAAAAAAAATCTTCTTCTTCTTCGGGTATTAGGTCATTTTACCTATGAAGGTAAAATGACCTAATACTCTGGGAGAAGAAGCTTCAACTGTCCTTCCATCTCTTCGCAGGTCTTCCAGGACATTTTTTGGATTTAAACTTTTTTCTTCTTCTTCTTCTTCATTGTGTATTTGGTCATTTTACCTATGAAGGTGGAGTATTGTGGAAGAATAAGATGCAACTGTCCTTCCATCTCTTCGCAGGTTTTCCAGGACGGTTTCTGGATTCAAACTTTTTTCTTCTTCTTCTTATTTATCGTGTATTTGTTCATTTTACCTATGAAGTTGGAGAATCCTGGAAAAAGAAGGTCCAACTGTCCTTTCATCTCTTCGTAGGTCTTCCCAGTATTGTGTCGGGAATTAAACTTTTTCTTAAGCTACTGAAGGGACGGGAGGTAATGAAGGGAAGGGAGGTACTGGTGGGTCTGACGGGACAGGTGGAACTGAAGGGTCTGAAGGGACGGGTTGTACTGAAGGGTCTGAAGGGACGGGAGGCACTGAAGGGACGGGAGGCACTGAAGGGACGGGAGGCACTGAAGGGTCGGGAGGCACTGAAGGGACGGGAGGCACTGAAGGGACGGGAGGCACTGAAGGGACGGGAGGCACTGAAGGGACGGGAGGCACTGAAGGGACGGGAGGCACTGAAGGGACGGGAGGCACTGAAGGGACGGGAGGCACTGAAGGGACGGGAGGCACTGAAGGGACGGGAGGTACTGAAGGGTCTGAAGCGACGGGTGGTTATGGACCATTTTTAATTATACAGGCAATACGAAGTTTGCCGGGGGTTCACTAGTATATCATAAAAATATTTGAATATTAGTTCTATTTTATAATTTAATTGATTATTTGTTCATCGTCAGAATTTCACTCAACATGATTTAATCTTGAGGTTATATACAAATTTTACGGATCAGAATCACTTTTCATTATATAACTAATTTTCAACCCTCAAAACGAACATTTTTATACATCCGAACTGTATACTTCGTAAACGACCTCTTTTTAAAGTCTTGTACATTATTATTATGATAGATACCTTACACGAAAAGCGTCAATAATCAATTATATCATATTATAGAACTTATGCCTAGTATTTCTATTTTAGATATAAAAATGAAGTATCTACAATGGATTTCTATCAAATACTGTCGTAAGACAAACTAAATTAGAGTTATAATTGTATTTATACATTGGCTAAAAAACTACAGGTGTAGCTGTTATAGTATTTAAACGAACACGTATTAATTGGCATGTCAATTGCATTTTATTCTTTTTATGCACCACACACTATTGAAACACATTTTTGAGGCGTCACGTGACTTGTATTGGCTGGAAGAGATTGCCTTATGTAAATAAACCCATATTTACACACTTGTTTTAACATAAATTTTATTAAGGGGGGAGGGGGACTGCTGCCAACATACGTATTTTTCAATTTGATATTACTATCATTATTTCTAATCAAATTGTATTGAAAAAAATAATTTAGATAGTTTGGGTATTAATAAAGAAAAATATACCTTAACTTTTTGGTAATGTTCTGTATAAATGCTTGTAGAAAAATAATGGCATATCCCGATTTTCAACGTTTATCTTATATTTTTAATAAACTATAAGGCGTAGTTCAATATATTTTTTTTAAATTAAAGAAGACAAAAATACCTAGAAAAATATGATGTGACGTTGCATTAATGCATCAGGTTAAGTAAATAAACCTAAAATAAACATTTATTTTCCATTCAGCGCCATTACGAAATTAAAGTTTTTTTGCTTTATTTACTTAACCTGATGCAATAATGCAACGTCACATAATATTTTTCCAGATATTTTGTTCTTCTTTAATTTATAAAAAAAATATTGCTCTATACCTTATATTTTTTTAGAAATCTAAGATAAAGGTCAAAAATCGAGGTATGCTTATTATTTTCTTACAAGAATATATACAGAACATAATTAAAAAGTTAAGGTATATTTTTCTTTAATAATATCCAAACTAACTAGTTTATTTTTTTCAAAATGATTCTTTTTGAAATAATGATTGAAAAAATAGGTACTGCTGCCAACGTACCTATTTTTTCAATTTCAAATTATAAGAAATACATATATACGGCATATGTAACTCCACAATGTGGGTACCCAGGGACAGGGTGTGGTGTGCATAATCTTTTAAAAGGAACCACGACACATGCATGTATTACAACACAAGTCTCTTCACACCTAAAAAGCAACTACATTCAGAGTGGATGGTGAAGGTCATTGCTGAACTAGGTATATGGGAGATTTTTTTTTAATGAATATGTCCTTGTTAAACAAGTACATATACATCTTCCTACATTCCCTAAATAAAGCATAAATGCTTGTGCAAATCGAACTCGCGACCACTGGATTACTAACCCAGCGCGCTAACCGCTCTGCCATCGACCCATCTATTATGTACTTTGCTTCCTGTATTCCGATTTTGCGGCTCTTTCGGGACTCCCGAAAACGATGATAATAGAAAAGCGTAAATAAAAATATCTCTCTTTTCGTTATGCGATCCAGACATGATTTTAGCAGCCCTATCTGAAAGTCGGTCTACCTTGGTCCAGGGGACGAGATAGTATTTTCTCATGATCTTTTTACAGTCTCTCGTAAAATCTGACGGAGATCTCTGGCCTAAATGAGAAATATGTACGAGTCCCTCCTCTACCTATCCACTATCAACCCCCGTCCACCTTCCTTCACTGGCTAGTCATTTCGAAGCTTCGCAGCGAGACACGACAAATTATTTATTTTGAAAATTTCCTTGTTGTGTCTTCGCCAGTGTCTACATCTTACACTTTTGTCAACGATAAATGTTTAATGAAAAATTTATCTACGTGTGTATTTTATTTGAGAGTATACCTATATGCTATTACAAACAAATCTGTTGACTATGCCAGACAAAAAATGTTACCAAATTATAACATTTTGCGTTGATGCAATAAGTGATTCAAGAAAATACCTTAATAAATTTTTAATTTTCTTCTTTTTTTAATTTTGTTTGTGTTTTAATTTTTTTTCAAGAGATTGTTTTTTACGCCATCATACACCCTTATTACATATATCCCCACATGTCCTCTTTCACATGCAAACACACCCTCATAAATAGGATAGCCTAGTCTTCACACCATTTTTTTAAACATAACCTACAAAAGTTTGGTAAAAATACCAATTTAGTCATTTATTTTAATATTTTAGCTACTTTTTTTAATATATAATGCAACTGGCTCATGCCAGTCGCAATTATAACTACAAACAAACCTAACCAACCAATTTTTACCAAACTTTTGTAGGTTAGGTTTACAAAAATGGTCTGAAGACTAGGTTATCCTCATATATACACTCGTTTTTTGGTCCACTTGTTTAGTTATTTATTTTTCTTTAAATATATTTTTATACTTTTTTAATTTTATACTATTGAATATTTATGTAGAAAAAAGTATTTCATAATTATTGTTAGTATTAATTACCTCAGAACAGGTTTCGCCTAGTGAGGTAATAAATTCCAGTATGATATTTCTATTTTTGTTATGAAAATAAATAAATCTAAAGGTATTTCTTCTTAATTTAAATCTAAACTCTTAGCTCGTTTGTTGTGGTAAGTGATTATTATAATAGCATTTTATATCAGGTTTAGGAACCATATTAGGTATCTGACTGCTGATCCAAAGGTCCCGGGTTCGATTCCCGGTGGAGACACAGTTTTTAATTGTGTTTTCAGTCTGGATCTGTGAGACGATTAATATCGTAAGCCTCCAGAATGTGGCAACTTGTTAATTTGGTTCGTGTTAAATAAATATTTGACATAGTACCTGTTAGTTGCCCGAGAAGCAATATTAAATAAATAAACCTGTGAACTATTGAACCAATTTTAATTGAAACTTGTGCTTACTTTGGGTGATTGAGATTGTCTTAAGGGAATAAGTTCCTCTTCGTGAATGTGATTTTATAAAATAAATCTTGTAAAATTATAATATAAAGATGAGTATTTTTTCATCTTGAATCTATAGCTTATTATTAGCGCCAAAGTCATTTCTATATTACAAAATTATTATTATTACCTATTATTATATCAATATTTCATAAAAAATTAATTACATATTTTTTACTAATTATAATTCAAGTTACGTGTTCATAATACATAAGAACCTGATTGCATTCGATTATTAAACCACCATCCACGGAAGCCTGTACTATTTTTTTTTAATCAGTATAAATGGTCGCCTTCGAGGATCACTCACGCTCTTATAATCTCATTACCTGGATTATCACTATGTATTATTTTAATAAATAGATTATATTCAAAATGAATTTGTTGTCACTTTCATATACATACATTCTCATTTTTTACGTCTTTGAAATGTATCCACTTACGTATGTTTATAACGGGAGCATCAAAATGTGTCTTGGAATGACCCTCAAATATACCATTGCATTAAATCAGTATATATGCATCGCCAATGTACAGCCATGAAACAAGGAAATACAAAGATGAATAATATTCGCAATAAATAATATATTTCATCTTCATCCTTACTGCGAATCTTCGGCAAAGTAGTGGACAAGCTTCGCGACAAAAAGACATCAAAGATAAGGGGGATATTTACATTTTCATATGCATCTGTGTATATTCTAGTCTCTACTCTGACCCCGTATTTTCAGGAGAAAAAAAAGCGCGAGTGACATCGTTCTTCTCACACCGTTTTTAGTATAGAAAAGTGTGATTTCGCAGTGGTTTGTACGAGAGATCGCATCAAGAAGACAGGGAAACTGGGGTGATGCGCCGTCGTCCACCTCTGGTCGTGTTTGTATGAAAAATATTCCAATAACACAGGTCGAATAATACATTTTCTCGGGGGCTAGAGATGAAACAGACAAGAATGGATAGGGTGGTGTGATGTATGCTGAATATGAGCTTAGTTTCAGAAGGGTGGAGGGGTGAACGTTGTCCATTTTATTTTTATACCAACATACAAGTCCACTAGTCACCAAGCAATTTAGATTTCTTCCGATGCGATTTTGCTGTGCAATATGAGCGTCCAAAGGCGACATGGCAATTTTATCAATAAAATTAGATGACGTTATCTACTTGAATAATTTCATATCTATTTCCTTACTTACCAGTAAAATCAATTTTATTTATATTAAAAGATTCCTATGTATATAACGTTATCATTTACGCTTGATGTTTTGGAAGGAAAGGCTAGGCAACCACACACCCCAAAAACCATCCGAGTCCCTGCTCCCAGGGAATAACCTTCCATGGTGTCTCTGGAAAACTCTGAACAGACTAAGAACGAGGAGCGAAGGACCGAGGACAATTTGGCGAGACGGGGAATGTCGGAGAGTAATCAAGATGGACTTTGTGACTGCGGCGAAGATCACCTGTTGGAGTGCCCTCTGGTAGGGGCGAAGTGCACCGAAGGGGAGTTGTGGGAGAAACCAACTGGGAGGATCATCTAAATCCTGACTTTCTGGTCTGGGAAGGGAGTTTGGGACGCTGCCGACACGATAGAAGAAGATTCGCTACTCGAAAGTGAACAACACATACAACCGGTCGAAGTAAAGAATAAAATTAATAGTGGGATAGTAGGTAATTAAAATGATATTCCATCAAAAACTTTCGAACAATTTTCAAGAACTTTCGAACAATTTAGAAATTCAGCTGAGCTATAATCTTTCGCTGTCCATTATTGTAAGAAATATTTTTTCAAAGAACATTGTAATTTCAAAACAACAGTGGCTTCAAATATACGTTTTTAGAATTATTATCAAGACATAAAATCGGCCTTCTTGGCTGAGTTGGCTAGTTATCTGACTGCTGATCAAAAGGTCCCTGATTCGATTTCCGGTGGAGATACAATTTTTAATTGTGTTTTCAGTCAGATCTGTGAGACGATTAATATCGCAGGTCTCCAGAATGTGGCAACTTGTTATTGGGTGAGTGTTAAATAATTATTTGACATAGTAGGTACCTGTTATGCTACATAAAATAAATGAAATAAAATAAAATGGTGTTAATTTTTTATGTTAATTTAGCATTATTGCTAAAACACGAAAATATAGTAGTGACCTGTCTAAAATCGATTACAATCATTTATTTACGTTCTCGCTAGCCGAATATACAGTCATTTTTGCGCTTGTACATACGTAAGCAATCCAATTTGTTACGATGTGATTTCCTTATAACTATTTGTGTTTGCTCAGAGCGGTGAAATCTTGGTGTTTTATTAGCGCTTTCGATCCGATATCCGCTTTTTATTGCTCTTGCGCGATGTTTAATTGCGCTCGTGAAACTGCCGAGAGATGTCCGCACCGCACCTGCCATCATAAGCCAACTCCGCAATCTCAGCCAATACATGTACATACATACATACATGATATGACGGTCGTAAAAATTTCCCGCCGGCCGGCTTGGTCAATATCGTTTTACCTTACGGCGGTAGCGCAGCCCCCACATCCCCTTACACATTTATGCGAGTATTTTTTTTTCTACTGACCGATACACCCACACATACAAACATACATTTATGAACACATACGTACATAATATATCCCACGGATTTTTTATAGGTGCGATTCCTTATGCCAATAGATGTTATGGGGAGCGAGGGGTGAGGGAAGATAAAAATATCAGATGTATGTACAAATCAAAATATCTACAAATGCAAAGTTTATTTCGATATTTAAAGGCAGTTTTTCAAATGTGTTATTCCATAAGGTGTAATTGCATAGGAACCTAGTCGGTCAAGTCATGGTCTTGCAACGTTTACAACAAATGAGTGGATTGTGGCCAACGCTATACTCCTCACTACCAAATCACTTCACAAAGTATTCAAATTTTGTATGGAAAATTTGCAGCATTTTCGTGAAATTAGTTTGTCAAATTATTTTTGATTAAAATATTTAATTATGAAAACTTGATGATTCTTCAATGTCGTTTTATGAAAGTGATGTGCATTTTTAGCATTTGGAAAATAAAAATAATAAATTTTAAGTTTCCTGAGCGTGGGGTCTCAGAATTTTGACAGCAAAAAAATGAGAAGCATTGATCAAATATCCATTAAAATCTAGTGGGCTCTAATCGAGTACAAAATTGAAAATAATCGAATGAGTACTTTTGTCGAAGTAGAATAAACTCGCCACAGAATATCTCTCAGAATATAATCTCAGCGTGATACTTGTTGATAACCTGCAATAAAAAATAACCTAAAAAATACGAATTCATAACTCCCCACTTTATCCCCTTGGGGTATTGAGGAGTGAAAAAACTGTCGGTTAATATTTTCATAAAATATCAGTACGTATGCAGGTTTTACGGCTATCCATAATTACAATGAAATATAATTTGTTAGTTGTAGTCGATTGCGTAATTTTTACTTGGGAACCAATCTAAAACTTGAGGTGTAGTAAAATTTTGCAAAAGCACAATACTTTTGGTATTGCAAGCCTAGTCCTGGTTTTGATTTTGCACCCCTTTTTTAAATAAAAAAAAACAATAGGTATATGTATGTTCTTGTAACAAGTAGGTAATTATATAACCTCATACATTCCCTTAACTTTATAAATGCTAGTGCTTTGAAAGAAACCGATCGTGGCAGGTCTTCGAACTCGCGACAAATGGATTATTATTAACCGCGTTGTTGCCATGATGTGTTGAAACGAAAAAAATGATTAAAACGGTGTATACTCTGGTTTACTCCTGTATGTGGGTTCTTTTATAACATAATAAGTTCTGAATGTTTTTTTATGAGACACTCACAGAGATATCACTGCATTATACACAGAAAATGTGTTTCTTTAGGCCCGGTTGCATCAAAAAAGTTAAACGAAAGTTTATAGTTAAAGTTACAAAAAAGTTACTTTTTTTGTCAAATTGAGTTGCATCGCATTTTTGTTATAAACTTAACCGAAAAGTTACTAAAATTTAAACCCCCAGACATGAGAGTTTAAGATTAAGTTAAAGTTAATTTTTGACATTTCTCTCAGAGAACACATGATTTCTCTTTCGTTTCCCTATCGTAGCAAATACTTTTGACAATTGTTTATTTTGTGATGTTATTTTTTTCGTGTTAATTGTTGAAATATAGTGATATTTTTTTTTATGGGGATTCGGATTCATCTGATGACGAATTTAGTCATCATTAATACATACCGTGTTAACTACGCGAAAAATGAAATTATTCAGGCAAAGGACAAATTTTTGGTTATGGGATGATGATGAATTTATCGCCCGATTCAGAATGTCCAAAAACAGGGTTCATCAATTAGTGGAACTTATTAGAGAGGACATTGCACCACCATCTAACATTATTTCTTTTTTTTCCTTCCACCAATGACAAAGGGATACTTCGTCGGCGGTAAAGTTTGCTGACCGATCTCTGAAAAAATCACTTCATTAAACCTTGCCAATAATATCGTTATGTAAATAAAATTTTAATTAATATATATTTTGAATTTGAATCCATGCCGATAATCAGACAGCAAATAAACAAATAATGACCGTAACGCGCACTGAGCGGTAACAAAATAAAACGAGGTTATATTATGACAGACGCCAAAATCTAGCATGGACAAAATGGTATGGCAATATGACAAAAATAATTCCCGGTGTATTTCAGTTCATTATTACGGAATTTGATCTTTGTTGCGTTGGTATCCCCATTAACTATAACTTAACTTTTTTTTTGTCGGTGCAACTCATATTTCATTTAAACTCGACGTAACTTTTGTTAGACCATAAACGGAGTTTAAAATTTTAACTATAAACTTTTTTTTGGTGCAACCGGGCCTAAGTGGCTTCTTAATATTATGACATTGCATAGATATGAAGGTATGTATCTAGATTGGAAAGAATGGTCAATACTGATGATAACAGTATTGGGTTACTTGGGTCAGTCGGTGGGACGTGCCCCGCAGAGATAGTACACTCTCCGTCGTAGTCTGTCTGTATTACTGACTGCACTGACAGCATACCAAATGAATAAGATCTCTACAATATCTCTACAATACCTATACAGAACCTCACAAACCCATATGCGTGAGTATAGAGAACCACATCGACCCATGCATATGTATGTAACTCGAACCAATCAATTGTCGACAGTCGTACCAATAACGAATTGGAACGTATCTGCTAAAATATGAATAAAACGTATGAGTGGGTACTTTTCTGTTTCATAAATGCCAGTACTCAGAAGATACAGTATAGGGTTAGTTAGGTTACGTTAGTTTTGGTTGAAAAGGTTTGGTTATGTAAGGTTAAGTAATGTTAGGTCAGGTTACACTCATATCAGGCCGAGTTCAAAAAACCTAACCTAACCTCACCTAAGGTGTGTGTGTGTGCATGCTGCTAGCGTTTAAAAAACAGAAAAGTATGTAGATACCGAAGAATATTGTGACCTTGACACAAGCACACATACATTCTCGTACGTACCTACCAAATTGGAACGAAGTCGATAGATGTTGGATTTGAATCTGCGCTTGAGGATTACTTATCCAACGCTAGCTAGCCGCTATGCCACCAACCCATCTGAAATAATTAATTGACATATTGCAACTAAATATTTATGCATGGCTCACTTTTGCAATAAAAACAATCACTTTTTGACAATTTTGTCTTCGCTTTTTTATTTTTTTATGTCACAACATCATAATATATCAATTAACTTGATTGGTGTTAAGTAAAGCCTAAAACACTAAGAAAAAAGATTTTAATTATTAATCAGAATTATGATTAAAAAAATTGATTGATCGGAATTCTGTTTATTTGCATCAATATTTTTTTTTATAAAAAATAGAAAAAACGTTTTTTTTTTCTTTGTATTTTATAGATCTAGCAAAGACATATTATGGTTGTGAGACATGGTGCATAGGTGAAAGAGATCGTAAAAGGAGGCCTACGAGATGTGGTCCTACTGACGAATACTCGGCATATCTTGGAGGGAACATATTACAAAAGATGAGGTTCTCAGCATAATTGAGAAACCAGGAACATGTACACCATATCAAAAATAGCGTGCTGACTCGATAAGCTATGTGATGCGACACGAGTATCTCCTACAAATCATCTTGAAGGGAAAGGTTGAGAGAGCATCAGGCAGAGGGCGTCCCCGTCTGGAGTATCTAGAGCAGGTGTGTGAGGACATGAAGAGTATCTCGTACACAGAGTTGAAGTGAGTCGCAGAAGATCGAGCCGACCACGAGTCTAGAGGAGCTTCTAGAGCTACTATTCGTGCCATGCATTCTTTGTCATTCCTACTAGCGTTCTGTGAAGGGGCCGTTTCAGTCCCCATATGCGGTGCGGGTGGAGGTGGTCGTAGCTAATATCGAGCCGAGTGGAGAAAGAGATCGTTTGCTGCCAATCCAACCCCCAAGATTGAAACCAAATAAGTAGATTTGGTTTTATATTTTTCAGTATGAAACCGCACCGTCTGTAATTAATCAACTGTCAATATTTTCATTTTTAACTTGAGTTGTTTAAAATTGGTAAAGTAGAATTTGAAATTTTTATATAATTTAATTTTACGTATGTCCTTTTGAATTTGAACGACAGTATTGGTGTAATGAAAGGTGGACCAAAACGTTTGTCATTTTTATGCGAATTTCTGAAAGAGAGATTGGCGATTTCCGCCATACGTTCACCACCTAATGTGGACAAAATCCATTCAATTGATACGGAATGTGCATCTCTCTATTATCTGTTATGACTTTGTATTATTGCATTGTGGGTCTGTTTTTAGGGAAACGAAACACGCGGTGCGGAGGTATATTTTGGTGAATCTGCTGACTTAGCAGGATTCATTGTTAAAATATTGGCGACATCAGATCTGTAACCTTAAGGGGGCGCCTGCTACCAGTGTACCTATTTTTTCAATTTAATATTACATGTTTTCTACTAATCAAGTCATTTTGAAAAAAAATAACTTGGATATTTTGGATCTTAATGAAGAAAAATATTACTTAACTTTGAATTATATTCTGTTTTTTTTAATTTTTTTCGTTGTATATTCTTGTAGAAAAATAATAAGCATACCCTGATTTTTGAGCACATGATTTTAGAAATTTATCTTGTATTTGTAATTAACTATAAGTCGTCGAGCAATATATATTTTTTTGAATAAAGATCACAATAATATATGGAAAAATATGATTTGAAAGTTGCATTAATATTTCAGGTTTCTTTACTAAACCTGAGGCATTAATACAAATGTCATAATACATTTTTCCAGATATTTTTATGATCTTCAATCAAAAAATATACATTGCTCTACGATTTATAGTTAATTACAAATTTAAGATAAATTTCTAAAATCGGGGTATGCTAATAATTTTTCTACAAGAATATACAACGACAAAAATTAAAAAGTTAAGGAATGTTTATCTTCGTGAATATCCAAAGTATTCAAGTTATTTTTTTTCAAAATGATTCGATTAGTAGAAATGATTGAATCAAATTGAAAAATAGGTACGCTGGCAGCAGGCGTCCTCGGACGAGGTTTTCAACGGGGTGCAGGTTTTCAATGGGGTTCAGGTTTTCTACGGTTTTTTCAACGCGGTGGGAAAAAATATACCGTGTTCCATTTTTCAACGCGTTTAATATCGTTTTTCGTAAAACAGAAACCTGTAAAATTATTCGTTGCCGACGATTCAACATGGTTGCCGTTTGTATAATGTTGACTTTGACGTTCGCGGTATCTTTCGTTTTTTTTACCATCCCTCGACCAGAGAGCAATGTTTTAAAACAAAAACAAAAAAGTGAGGGTCCCAAAAAAATCAAATCGTGTCCAATTCAATTCAAATGCCGAGTAGTCAAAATGCATAGTCAAACGAGAGAAAGATAAAACACTGTTGAACGAAACGCGGAACAAGCGAAAAATAAAATGTTGCTATTTTTCACGTGGCATATTTAATTTGAACGAAATTGCAATAATAGGGGTCACAAATAAAGGAGAAAATAATACACGTGTAAAGCGATGTTTTGTGTAACCTGTATTTTGGATGGTACTTTAAGCGTTGAAAACCGGACCGCCTTGAAAACCTTGTTCGTGTAAAGTGCGCTTAAAGCCGGGTATCGATTACGCGCTCCAAATTTTGAAGGCTGTGCGTTTCCTGGCGCGCGAGGCAGCTGTTCACCATGGACGTTGGTCGTGTACGAGCAGCTGGTCTTTTTTTTCTTTAATTCTTCCACAGGCACTTGGATTTCACTGCTTATTTCCCTCCATGCGTCCGTTCTGAGTGCTTTATTATGATATAAACGACTTCTGCTGTTCCATAGTAGTTCTTTGGTACTATATAATTGAATTAATTAACGGCAACTTTGGTTATCCATCTTGAAACGCATCGAACACTCAAGTAAGAATACGTCCGTCTCAACAAGGCGCGCGCGCCAAGAATGAGCTTCCTTTGGAACGCGGCAAAAAACTGACCGAAGATGGAACGCCTCGTTCCACGTTCGCGTGTTCCAACGAACACTTTAGCGCGCGTTCGAAGTCGGTATCGACTTCGCGCGGCTGGATCGAGCGCCAATGCTTTAGATAATTGAATGTTATTGCCAGGATTAAAAAAAATTATAAACCTTAATTATCAATCAATTCAATCACAAAATCGATACTAAAAAGTTTTAGAGTAAAATTGTTTTATTGTAAATATTTTATTTAAGTATCAAAAACTTAATTATTCTGTTCATCGACATTTTTGTCATTTCATTCAAATTAAAAACACTAATCTCACTAATCATACCAATTAAATACAAAACTGACATATTAATAAATAGGTGCCACTCAAGATAGTATAATATATACCCATGTAAAATCTAAAAAACTGACCGAATTTTATGCGCTAGACAAAAAATCATTTCAAAATAATGCCCTGTCAAAAATATTTTTTCAAAAAATCTTATTTTTTCACGTTTAACCCATGAAGATAATAAGTAGGTACCTATGATAAGTAAGGTCGGTCCTAGGGTCTTATTACGGGAGTTATGATGTAAGAAAAAGTTGAGGTCCCGTAAGCAATATTCTCACAGTAAGGGATCGTACCCTTTTCTTACATTTTTCTCAAATAACTCTTGTAATACGACCCCTAATTCTTCAGTGTCAGGATGATCTATCGTGGATACTATTAATAATTATGTATCTCGATAATCTACAAATTATGTAGGTATATTATAAAATATTCTCGAAATATTATTGGAGTGGCCATATTGCGTTACTGTCAATATTTTGAATTCGAAAATCACACTGTTTAAATAAACAAAAGCATCGTTCGTTTTACAATAATATTCAACATTATAATACCTAAAACTTTAACATTTTAATAGGATTATTTGGTATTCTAACTGTATTAGTGACATCTTGCGAACAATTTGTAAACTAATTTTGCTCATCAACTAAACTACCAACTATGCATAGTTGTATTTGATAATATAATATTTACACAGAGGGCACTGTCTCTCTCTCTCTATCTGAGTATAATATTTATACGTCGCTTTCCTCGGGCTATGGTAGAATTCGCACCTATTAAACTCCGGTGCATACGACTGTTATCTTAATTACACCATTCATTATTTCAAATTGACTTTCGTTTTTGGAGCTCGACTAGTGTTTGCACACCGTTGCTATTTTCTAACTTTATGTTCGTGTATCCACCGTTCGTATCGCACATACTCCCTAGTGACTTTTAACTATGCCCTCTGTATTTTAGGTATAGGTACACATATTCGATTTCAAATTGTATTATACTTTTGTTTGAATGTGCAAACCACTAAACATGTTGCTGCGAAACCATCGGCAATCGAATAAAATACTTTGTAGAGTGACTTGTTAGTGAGGAGTTTAGCGCTGGCCACTACCCAGTCGTTTTTTGTATTAATTTTAGGTATTTTACCATGAGAATGTGCATTACATGAAACCAGTGTATCCAACGAAGCAATTATTGCGTCTGCGCACCCACGTGACGGGTTCAAGTTGTTTTACGATAACCTTATTTCTTATTTACATACCATCGGCCGATTTCGCTCACCTATAGCACAAGAATTTTTTGCATAACTTGGGAAATGTATGAAGATGTAGGTATATGTACTTGAAGACATATTCATTATTTTAAAAGAAAATGTACAGGTGTAGAAAAGTATGATAGATATTATGTAGCTACTTACTTTCTACCATAGAAAAGGAAGCATGACAGTGCGTGTATAGTGTATACACGCACGTCTCTTCGCAATAAATTCAGGGGGGCAAGTCTGGTTCGATCGGCGAAATCAAAACCCCAGTGATTACCCATATCATGGATATAATTATCATATGGAGTTCTATGTCATCTAAAGATATTGTAGAACTCCATATAATAATTATATCCATGATATGGGTAATCACTGGGGTTTTGATTTCGCCGATTGAACCAGACTTGCCCCCCAGAATGGGTGTTGGACCTCATTGCTGAACTATGTGAGACGATACAAAAATTAAAATGGAAAAAAAAACTATGAAAAACACAAATTCAAAGGGATTTTGAATGCAAATTGAATTTTTGTGTTGAAATATATATCTTGGGTATGCAGGTCGAGTGTAATAATATAATGCAGGTCGTCTGTGTATGCTTTCTTCATTTCCCCTGGTCAGGGCCGGTCACAAAGGAATACTTCCTCTCAATGTATTAAGTACCCACATACCTTCCTCCTGTTCCTCACTTCTTGTGCATAAAATGCAATTTCCTTTTATGTCCGCTCGGACATGCACTTCTATTTGACCGCTCTACGGAACAACGACGACAATATCCTGCGAATGGCGATTCAGAAGAAGAGGAAGAAACGAACATAACAGCTATATTTGAATCTTATCTATGACGGTATCTGAATAGATAACGTTTATATAGGGAAGCTGTGTATTGACCGGTGCGGTTTTACACCAACACCAAACCAACTGAACTTAAGGGGTTGAAATTTTTTTATATATATTATTTTATATATATATTAAAATATTAAAACATACATACGACATATATACGGAGTAATTTAAAAAAATAATACCTATATTTATTAATTCTTCTAGGGAAATTTATGCTGAACTTCAAATTATGTGACAAAAATTCACTATAGAAATGTTGAAAACACTAATGGTTTTTTTTTAGAAACACACTGTTTAATATAATATTTGAAGAATTTGTTTTTAAGTGAAGGTGTTTAGATTTATATGCCCACAAACTGAGACATGACTTGTTGAATTATTTTTTCGTTTTTTTTTTAACTATACGATGAGCTATACATATATAAATTATTTATAAATTCATGATTTTTTTATATGAGAGATTCTTATGACTTCTCTGGATGGATTCCCAGCAATAGATGAACCAAATAGCTTACGATAGTTTACCTTGTTTTTCTCGAACCTTGATTAGTTGGTGAAAACTTTACTATGCTAGATGTTACGATTATATGAAAGTAGATCTTTCTATCATTGACATTGTGTGACCGAAAACAGGAGTGTGTTGTTCGAATCACTCGAGTTAAATTTTTCAGAGTCGCAAATTTATGGTGATGAATAATAATTATACTGACGACCGGGATAAAGTTGTAAGATCTGAACCTGCTCTTAGGGAGACATTTATAGCTTTGGTCACATCAGCGAAGAAAATGATTTTAATAATTAATGAAAACAAATCCAAATTCATGCTTGTTGTAACCACTCCAAGCTCTTTCCCTCCATTGGTTGTTGATGCCTACAAATTTGAGGTTGTGGAAGATTTTACATACCTGGGTTCACAGGTCAATAATTAAAACAACACATCGGATGAGATAAGTAAGCGGATAGTGGTAGCCAACAGATGCTACTTTGGACTTTCAAGCCAATTTAGATCCCGTCTACTTTCACTGAAGACCAAAATCACTCTCTCCAAGACCCTAATAAGACCAGTCCTTTTGTATGCGTCAGAAACGTAGAGTATAACAAAGCAGGATGAAAAAGCCCTAGACATATTTGAATGGCGCATCCTGAGACGCATATATGGTCCAGTTTGTGAGAATTGTGTCTGGAGGACAAGACACAATACCGAACTCTATCAGCTGTATGGTGATATAAGTGCAGTAGGTACGTGTTGTCAAGATCGCACGTCCTAGATGACTCGGTCACGTACAGCGAATGGGAGACGGGGAGCCGACAAAGAGAGTTATGACTGTTAATCCAGTGGGAAGGCCGAAGCTTCGCTGGCTGGATGGAGTCACAGCCGATTGCAGAGTGCCCGGTGTTAACTAGAGGACTGCCGCACTGGATAGAAGAGGGTGGCGACTGATCTTGGAGGCAGCTAAGACCCGTCAAGGGTTGTTTATTTATTTGGTTTATTTGGGACAATAACAGCATTATTAACTAATATGAATATAAAACAATGAGTAATAAATCAAGACCAAAAAAAACTGTCCACAAAGTACGTATTTACAGTTGATTCTGAAAAAATATCAATAAAAAAAATATATATACATGACAAAAGCAACAAGGATAATGACGGAGATGGGGGAGGAACTGTAGGAATATAAATAGAAAAGTGGAGGAATGTGAGAGGTAGAGAAACTATGGTATGTCACAACACCTTTCGTGATTATGATATCCGTCCGAATTATAAGAAAGGAAAAATATGTCTATATCATTAAAACTTTCATTATATTGTCGACAAATTCGAGGGATAGTTGAAAACTTCCGATAGTTCGTTCTACAAAGAGGAACGTGAAACAATTCGGGCCGTCTGGTAGTTCTTCCAAAAACTCTGAGTGGTATAAAGCTTATTAGTTCAGAAGAGTCAAAAAATTGTTTATTACCTTATATAAGAGAGATTGATCAGCCATAATTCGTCGATTAACTAGTGTGTCAAATTTATGAAATTGTTAGGCTATATAGTAGAAGAAGATGAATAATAATAATACATAATATAATCAAATGTAAATGCATTATAAAATAGCCCATTAATGTCATTGAAAACTTAACCGAAACGGTTTATGAGATAAGTTTGACGTACCCAAATGGGAATAAAATAAAACTCAATAAAAGTACGACACATTGTATGAATGTCAACGTATTGGCTAAGTGACATTTGCATAAGTATGTAGAAAACTCATCTTCAATTTGCTCATTATACCCCCTCCCCTCCCCCTGTTGTTTTGTACTGTGCATCTCGCAGAACTTATCCCGTGATTTTATCAAATAATAAAATTCCCCTATTTCCAAAGACAATATTGTAAATATTTTACAACGAAGACACGGCAAGAGCAATGCACTCTCCATTTTTATACAACGGATTTGCATAAAGATATACGCTACTACTTGACAACGATAAAAAAAGGAATTCGATATAAAGATAAACGCTATGGCGGTTAGCTTTTACCTAATCAAGGTCCAGCAAAATCACAGTTTATTGAAATATTCATATTTGTCTTTGTGGAGGATGCGATGCGGTTGGTGGTGCAATTCAGATGATCCGGGTTCAAGCTGTGGTTTGACCGACTTCATGTTTTTACATAGAAAAAGCTTATTTTATTGGAACAAGAGAATTGTTTTGTGTATTTGTTGGAGGGATCTTCTTATTGGTCGTAGTTTTCTCGAGTGTCGCGAAAAGCCAACAGAACATTTTATACTATCTTCCTCCAATATTTTCTATTTGCAGCCAGGTTGACAGCCTAATGGAGTTTGTTCCAAGCATACATGAGAAAAATACTAAATGAAACGAAGAGTAGGTACATGAGCCCTTTGAGCATGCAGGTGCCTACATTACATATATGTAGGACCTACATTGTACATAGGTACATAATATTTTATGTTGCAAAATAAATATTGAATCAATTTCCCTGAATGTGGCAAAATAGCATTAAAAAGCTCTTAGAAAAATTAACCTTCCTATATTTTTTACACACGAATTATTTTGTAGACCACAAGGCATGAGTATCTAAAATTCAATATCTTATGATTGAACATGTATTTATTTATTTATTTCTTTATCACATAATTTAAATAATCGTCATTAAAAATAGATAACTGCTGCCCAACTAGGTATACCTGTTCTAGGGCTAGCAGTGTACATATTATTATATTTCACAGGAGACATATAGATTGTACCTATTTGCATTTTTAAAAAGTATCTATACAATATAAACTTAACTATTGTACATACACAGATTAAAAAAATGGAATTGGAGTCATCATGATATGCATTTACATATTTTGTATGTAGGTATCTTGTAATTTTTATTTGTTAATTGCACAAATAATCGAATACTTAACTGACAGGGCATAGATATGATCCGTCAGTCATATTTTTATTCAGTCGAGTCTCAGATAAAATCAAGACAGCACAAAATTTATAAAACAATTAGGATTTTTTGCGAAAAAAGAAAGTAAAAAATAACAATTATATAAATTATGTCTAAAATATAAACACATTAATTCAATGTCACATCAATATATGGTGATTATGTTTTCCAGCTTTTTCTCACGTGAGCAGATATTGAAGAATAACAAATTAGGTAAAAAACTTTCAAAAATAGGATTGAGAAGCGAACTCAATAAAAGGCATAATTGACGAACGTTGCGCAACCGCTTTAAGTGATCACGTAAACCAGGACGTAAGCTCTGTAGGTACCTTGATATCCCGGTTCTCCTTTAATATTTCAACTTCGTCTCTAATGAGATATTATCTCTATTGATATCATTTCTCAAAAAATATCAAGGTATGAGTATTTATTTTGGCAACAACGGAATCAACATAATGTGTATTTTTACTCCTCACTAACTAGTAGGGAGTTATGATTTCGCAATTTTTAAGGTTATTTTTTTATTGCAGATTATCAACTAGTATCATGCTGAGATTGTATTCTGAAATTTTCATCACAATGTATCTGTGTGTGTGCTATGTGCTGTGTCCTATGTACAGCGTGTTTGTTTTACTTTATCGATGACAGACTAAAGTACTCATTCGATTCCTTTCAAATTTTGCAAATATGTATATATCTAATACTCGCTTAGACCTCATTAGATTTTAAAGGATATCTGAATAGTGCTTCTATTTTTTTAAATGTCTAATATTTCAAAGCGACCCCAAGCACAGGAAACTTTATATTTAAAATTTTTATTTTCAAAATGGCAAAAAAGCACATCACTTTCATAAAATGGCATTGAAGAATAAATTATCAAATTTTCATAATAAAATATTTAAATAAAAAAATAATTTATCAAACTCATTTCATGCAAACGCTGAATATTTTCCATCCAAAATATGAATATGTTATAGAATGACTTGTTAGTGAGGAGTTTCGCGTTGGCCACAACCCACTCGTTTCAATTAGATATTTAACCTTACATTTTCCTCTGAACACCAATGTTATAGATAAGGTTTTCTTCAATAATTAAAGTATCTCCCTTACGAAAGTTATACCTTGGTTTAATAATATGTTCGTGTCTTCATACTGAGATATTTTACCTTTCAAGTAATTTGATGTATCAAGCTTGCAGAGACACAATGGATAGACTTGGATAGTAGGAGGATGTAGGTGGAGGTACTGAAATAAGCTCTGGAGATGAAAGAAGGAGAAACAGGAATAATGGAGCAGGGTTGGTATCATATACATATGCATATAATGAATTTCATAGTTTTATAATTTCATAGTTATAAGTGATGAAAAAGTATTATTAGAAAGGTATACCTACATCAAGATGTCGGTTACGAAAATTACACTTAGTTCTCGGTGGTTTTACCTAATTGTTTTTTTTATAATAATATCCTTTCACTATGTAAAAAATAAATTTTACACAGTGCGGAGGACTTAGGGTCGTATTACGAGTTATTTAAGAATAATGTAAGAAAAAGTTGAGGTCTCGTAAGCTGTATTCTCGCATTACGGAACTTTACCTATTTCTTACATTTTTCTCAAATAACTCTTATTATACGACCCTTATAGCCCGTAGCCTGTTTCAATCAATGAACAACGTACATATATCCATAAGATTGTCTTATTTGAGATGTTATTATTATAAATTAATTAAACTATTTAAGTATAACTTTTTGTTACAGATTGATAAAACATATTGATTATTTATTACATACCTAGTTATTTACACTCGTTTTATTCAAAAGCCTTTCTTTAATAATTAAATATAAAAAAAACGTTCATTAATCTTGTGTATTATCTTTTCCGTACAATACTATCTAAAACTGTAAATAAATTCTACATAACTACGAAAAACTGTTTTTGCAAAAAAAAATAATATGGATTGTTTGTATGTAGGTAGTATGGGAATAAGTTTTGAATAAATAATACATAAAGATAATTAAGTTAAACCATGACATTATTTTAATACTTAAAGATAAATAATATACTTTAAATACAAAGAAATCAAGATTTTTGTCTGAAATGAAGAATGCATATAGTCAATAAAAAGTCGATAGACCTGCAGGTTTCTGGCCTTATTTATTATTATTATGATACTTTGGTACTCATTTATTTTTACTTTTAATATGCTCAATTCAATTAAATAAAAAAACATGGTACATTTATTTAATTGTGAAACCCTGTAATTAGATATATTACAATCCTTGGAAGTAGCTGGTATGGTAGATTGGGGATAAAAGAGTACCATTCACTTGTTGTGACAGAACCATCTAGAACTTAGACTGATGTGCAATATATATCTTGAAGAAAATTCTACATACATATACTCTTATATATGTACTTCTTGGAAAACGAGTGACTTGAAAACTTTCCACTGCAGATTACAATATCATACCATAATATTATACTTTTCAATCAATATTATACTTTTCAGTGTATTCTCTGATTTAAAATTGACAGTAAAGAATCTTATTATAAGATGAAAGAAATGATTCGAAGCAGGTTGGGATTCGAACTCACGTCAACTCGATCCAGCGCGATGCCCGCTCTGCCAGCAACCAAATTTATAAAATAATTGATAACAACGTCACAAAAAAAAATTGAAGATATTTATAAAAAAACATCAATTTTACAAATTTTCAAAGATAATGTATTGCAAAAGTTAAAAAAAATATGTCATTACGATTCTGAAGCGATTTTAAAATTCATAAATGTAATACTAGACAAAGGCAAAACAATTACATATATTTTATTTTTTATTTTATTTTTTATTTTATTTTATATTACTTCTCTACTTCTCGGGCAACTAACAGGTACTATGTCAAATATTTTTTCAACACGCACCCAATAACAAGTTGCCACATTCTAGAGACAATTTTAACCGTCTCACAGATCCAGACTGAAAACACAATAAAAAACTGTGTCTCCACCGGGAATCGAACCCGAGACCTTTGGATCAGCAGTCAGATACCCAACCAACTGAGCCACGAAGGCTGACAAAGTATAAAGAATTTCAAATGCCTCCCAGATGAAATAAAACAGATTTAAAACAGATTTTAAAAGGTTCAAACAAAGACTGAAAAAACATTTCACAATCGAAACTGGTGTATGTATTGATATGACCAAAATTGTTTAGAATTTCCCGTTTTCTATTGTTTTTTATGTATATTTGTTTTTTTGATTTTTTTTCACCGTTGTAGGTATAACTATGTATTATCTAATCTCAAATGATTCCCTCATCAAGCACAAGGTTTTAATCTTTTTGATGAGGCAATGCAACAATAACCATAGTATATCATTATGTATTTTGTAAATTTATTTGTAATATTGTTAAAAAATAAAATGTTACAAAAAATACTGTCAGATTATAGCATTAATCGAACCTCGTGCTAAGCATAATTATAACATTTGCTAAAAATCTTTTGCATCAAATCAATTTCTTGATTGATAAGATTTTTCGTTTTGGTTATCAAAACCTTAACGGTGTTTCTCCACCCCATCTGATTTAGCAATGAGCGATCGCATAAGGAGAAGATGTCGCCTTATGTCAGAATTATAATGAGACATCAATTAAGATTATGGTACTGGGATGCTGTACTGTACAGCTCACGGCTCATGGTTCTCTTGACTCCCCGCAGCTGTATGTATAATGAACCCTCTCTAAGTAAATTACCTTGTATCTCGTGTTCAAAGAATGGGAGACCTTCTTTGTTGGAGGCAGTGAAGAAATCTCGGAAGGGTTGATGTCATTTTATGATATTTTAATGCGTATTATCGTTTATGTAGATCACTAGATCACGGGATATTGTGCTGAAAATAAAACTCATTTTTTATTTAATAAGCTATAAGGCACCGACTTAAAATAGTGCTTCCACTCTTTTTTACTATAATCGTTTTTGGGTGGCTAATTAAAAATACAACGGACAAAATGACATTTTACAATGTTCAGCAATGTAATAAACCATCCATTTTGAATATTATACATTTTTATGTGAGGTTCCACACGTGTTTCATGCTTCTTTTTATAAGGTAATGCACATCCGCATACCTGTCGCCTGTTACCCCTCAAGACACCTGCGAGTGTGGTGCCAGATGGGATAAAGTGCACCTACTGCCATGTCCCATTGGTGGGAGCGACATGCATGCACCAAGACTGTAGCAAAGACCATTGGAACCCGGGTGGCCGAATATTGGGGATACGAATATGATGGTGTTTATCAGGTGGAACATGCCGTGATGTTATGAACGAATGAAAGAGAATAACATATTTTTACTACCACCACCATCCGCTCTGTATATGGGGACTGTAAAAGGCCCCTTCACAGAACGCTAAACGAGCGACAAAAAATGCATAGCACTAAAAGTTGCCCATGGAGCACTCTATATTAGCAAGCTCGCCACTATAGTGCCAAAAGAACAATCAACGAATGTGAATAGATGTGTACCGTCAACGACTTCAGATCTTTTTAAATGTAAAGCATTAAAAGTGTGACTAAGATCTCTATAAAAAATAAACTTAATGGGAATCAACCGATAGTAAGGCACCATAACTATGACAGAACTTCTTGAATCAAATAATATAATATATATATATATATATATATATATATATATATATATATATATATATATATATATATATATATATATATATATATATATATATATATATATATATATATATATATATATATATATATATATATATATATATATATATATATATATATATATATATATATATATATATATATATATATATATATATATATATATATATATATATATATATATATATATATATATATATATATATATATATATATATATATATATATATATATATATATATATATATATATATATATATATAATACTGAAGATTGTAAATCTTTGAAGATGAAAATAATGTATAGGTAAAAGGTAAAGCATTGTTGCATGGGGGGGGGGGGGCGTATAAAACATCCATTTTGCCTCTAGAAATTACACATAGGTTGATAATAAAAAACCATCTGACTACTCAACTTTGCAACTATTTCTTGATTTTGAAGTGCCATAAAAAATGTACCTATGTATAAAAAAATGTGCTTTTTCAAACACATAAGGACATTGGAAGGTCGCACCATACTTTTCTACGTGTGGCGAGTGATAGACAAAATATATAGTGGGTCAATTGTGTACCCCGATAACACATACAAGTTTTGTATAGCACTACTGCACTTACAATGGGGTGGTGTGGTTCAACCAACTTGAAACAGACTTGAGACTGGCAATTGAAAATAATGAATTCAAAAGAAAAATAAAAAATAAATTAAAATTATTAAATTTAACCGATATGTAAATTATATTAACATCTATTTTTGTATAGCTAATAATTATGTTTATATAATATTTTGTGTCTATTCTATTAAATTGTCTCCTTTACACACGAGTGCTTGCACTCTGGTAAAGGGAAATATTTTTTTTCTTATTGTGTATATTTTGTATACCTATGTATTGTAAATTAAAAAAAAAACTGTCCAATGTACATACTGCAGAGTTTAACGTTGCCCACAAATCAATCATTTTTGTTTATTTGTTGTTGAATGTTTCAACACTTCTTATTTTGTATTTTCTATTACAAGTACGTATCAACATTTCTCTTCTAAAGTATATGGCTGTGTATTTAGTTTAGTAAGCAGATAAACGTATAAAGGTAAATATTTAGTTGTGCAATGATTAAGTAAAGGAGCGGCGTGTGCTGACGAACTTTTTGTTTACTTCCTCTTATTTCATCCTCTTCTTCTGTTGCTATACAAAGTCAGGAAAGTTTAATGATGACTCTTCTTTGTATTAATACCTATGGCGGTGGTGGGTAGGAAGGTACCTACCTACAACATTTTATGTAAGGGGATGGGGTGAAGTCGTGGGTTGTCTTCTTTGTGTCGGATAATTTGCCTTGAATTTTGATGTGGGATTTTTGTACCTTCACAACCTCGTTAATTATCTTCAACGGAAGTATCTAATTAAAAATTAATGTTGGTATTTTATTAATACGTCAATGCACTGGATGCTGCTGTATCTGTCCATTTTGCTGGATATATTAATAAGGTAGATTTTAAAGAAAAAAATCATGAAGTAAATAAAATGTGTCTTGAACATTATATGGCGATAAAAGTTTTTGTACACTTGTCTGTACGTAATATATTAAATTAGTAAAATTATTTAGAATATATTTTTCTGTGTTAAACGGCTAACTTACTCTCTGTTATCACGTCTGTTGAAACTTCGTGCACGTTTTGCAATACCAAATAAAATAGGCTCCATAAAAAACATTCAATTTGAATAATAATATAAAATAAAATAAATGTAACTTTTCTTACGAAAAGTTTTGCACTGACCACAACTAATAATAATAATATTAAACATTTCCTTACACCCTGCGCAAGTAGCGAGTTTATTGCCATTTGGAAATTTCTTCCAACCAACCAGTGTTTCCAGCTAAGAGAAGCAATATTTGCTCACTCTTTTTTTTTGTAAATACCTATACAACGTTTTCATTATGTTAACCTAAAATATATTTTTTTAAATCAATGTATTTGTCTCATATATCTTCAGATTTTTCCGAATTAACCTGAAAATGTTGATGAAAATTTTTTTTTTTTATTCGAATATTTTTATTATTGCATATGCGCAAACATTGGATTTTCGCAAACATGCCGATGACAGGTCGTAAGCCCTGTAGGTGCCTTGATTTCCCGGTTCTCCTACAGTAAATATTCCAACTTCGTCTCTATTGAGATAATTAAAAATCTGTTAAAAAATATATTTTCTTTATTATTTATTTATAATACAATAATTAATTAAAACTATGAAAAAAAAATAATTTATATTTAATTTTACGTTCTACTTAAATTTTTCGCAAACGCGACTCCCATTCACCGGTATCGCTCTATGATGAGCATCGTCAGAATGGTGAACAATAATGATGAAGACCATCTATATATAGATTCACAAAGAGGATAACAACAATAGATATGGACAATTCTAAGAAAAATTAAATACCCGAAAGACATTAAGGTAAATATGTATGCAGGTATAATAAAACTAAAATTGAAGTGAAGGAATGAATTTACAAATATTGTATTAAAAGGACAGCAATTAGGTATATTGAATAATGGCCAAAGTCGCGTTTGCGAAAAATTTAAGTAGAACGTAAAATTAAATATAAATTTTTTTTTCATAGTTTTAATTAATTATGGAGTTCTACCACGAAGTGACAGTACCTAATATTGAAAAAAAAAATACAATAATTAGTATAGGAATTCAACATACACAATCAATAAGGAAAAACTAACACAAAAAACATATTGCACCATTACAGAGTACAAGGACTCGTTTTATTGACGAAAATGTATAATATGAAATAAAAAAAACATTTTTCCGATGGGATTTTTCCGTGTGTTACCTACATATTATGTTTATTTCTTACGAAAAACAATTATTTGTAACCGCCTTTCTAAAACAATTCTTTCCACCTTAGTCCCCCAGACTATGGATATGTATGTCGGGCAATTAGACAAGGAAGCTTTGCTCAATATGGCGTGTGTTATTGTTGTGTATATGGTGTATCAGAGTACCTTCATTACGCAAAAGTCGCTTATCTTTCACAGCAGAATGCTGACTAGGGCACATTATGAGATTCGGCTGCGTTCAATATAAGAAGGTTTGTGAACAGGGCTGAGGAAAATTATCAAATCAAATTGAAGACTCGTAATTAAGTATTTTAGTACCTACGTATGTATATTTATTTGTTTACAATTTGCTATCAAGAAAAAATCTACATTGATTTCGTCTGCATTTCAAAACATCAATTCTTTTGTGGAATTGAAAGGTCAACTATTTTAGGTTAAACGAGCCTTTAAGTAGAATAACAGATCAGATTTTTGACATCTTTAGTTACTTACTTAAGACTTTAATCAGTAAAATCTACAGAAGGTTTCCTGATCTCGAAAGGCGTAAAGACATAAGCCGGTTGCAGACCAAAAGTAAAGCTTAGTTAGTTTAGCTTAGCTGAGGTCGTTTTTCATATAAGTGTGCAGACCGCACACTATGTGAGCTATGGAAGCTAAGCTTAACTAACTTAGCTTAGCTTTTGGTCTGCAACCGGCTATAGACCGATGCCGTCCATCCACCTCCAATTGGGTCTCCCCACACCTCATCTCGCCTCCGGTCGTGTCTCGAGAATCTTCTTTGGGGTTCGGCCTTTCTCCATTTGCTGAACATGCTTTAACCATTGAAGTCGATGTATTTAATTATGATAGGATAAAACTTAAAGATCTAAAATTAATTATGGCATTCTCTTGAGGCATAACCCTGCGTCGCTCAAAACCAAGAAAGATTATTTCATAATATAAAGACGACCTATCATTCCATATCATGCGATGTAACAATGTAGGCTTATACTGATTCGAGGTTAACTTCAAGTGGAAGTTGCTACCTACACCGTGGGTTAACATGACAAAGGTGGAAGAAATTGTATGGAGGGGTGAGAGAGAGAGAGAGAGAGTATTTCGTGTGTTATAAAGGTAGCAGAAACAAGTCGTGTAGGGAAGTCATTTTTTACAAGGAGTAAGTTATCAAGGAGTATATATGAAATGATGTCTTTAGTTAAGGTTTTGTTAAAATTTTAAGACATAAAAAACTAGAGATTCAGTAACGAATAAACTTCGATGCAGAATCATACACAAACGGCAAAATTTGCACTGAGCTTGCATGCGATTTCCATTCGCCGTTCAAAAAAAAAAAATTTAGGTCTTCCTTTAACTCTGGTTGTCAAATAAAAAGGTTATCAAAGCAGAACGGGTAGTGGGGGGTAAGAACAATCAACAATCATTGTAGGTATGATTTATAAATATTTTTTTAAATTTACATAGTTACATATTTATTAATAAAGTAAGATAAAAAATATTACCTAAATAACCATTTATAAATTATGTTATAATTCATTCATTCATTCATCATTCACAATGCAGGGTAACCAGCGACAGGTATGCGGGTGTGCATTACATAATAAACGGGAGCACGACACATGCATGTATACCCACACACCAACTATCGCCTTACCTCAAAAGACACTTCATTCAGAATGAGTGATGAACCTCATTCCTGAAGTATGTGAATAGTTATTTTGCATCTTGTGTTTTCGATTACCCGGCTCTTACGGGACAGACACCCGAAAACGATGATAGTAAAAAGAGTGGAAGCACTATTCTAATTCGGTGGCTGACAGCACGATCTATATTAATATTACATATTGATATTAACAGTTTTTTCACTCCTCACTACCCCAAGGGGATGTATTGGGGAGTTATATACCTATCTGTGTCTGTGCTATGTACCATATATCTATGTATGTGGTATGTAATAAGTACGGTGTATTTCTATTATATAATAGGTACTAATTAGATTCTTTTAAAATTTTGCAAATCTAATATGTGCATAGACCCCATTAATTTTCAAAGTGACCCCGAGCTTAGGAAACTTAAAATTGGACTCTACATACATACATACCATCACACCACGTCCCTTGCGGGGTAGGCAGAGAGAACCGAAAGCCACATTTTTCTATCCTGGCACGCATCCCTCGCTTCGTCCACATTCATGCATCGTCTCATACATGCTCGTCTATTGCTCACGCTTCTGACATTTCCGTCTTTCAAAATTTCGTTCACATGGTCGTGCCATCCCTTTCTTGGGCGTCCCCGACCTCTCATACCATTCCTTTCCGCTCTGTATATTTTCTTCGTCAGGCGCTCCTCATTCATTCTCCCCATGTGACCAAACCATTTCAATGTGTTCACTTTCATTCTAGTAATGACATCTTGCTTCATCTTACATTCTTTCCTTATGTCCTCATTTCTTACCCGGTCATACATCGTTCTATTACAAATCCTTCTTAACGATCTCATTTCAACTGCATTTATTCTACTTTCATGCGTCTTCTGCCATGTCCAGGTTTCACTTGCATACGTCAAGGTTGGCACTACGACGGCGTTATGTTAAAATTGGACTCTTATTTTCATATTACTAAAAAGGCACATCACTTTCATAAAATGGCATTGAAGAATTATCAAGTTTTCGTAATAAAATTTAATTTACAAATTTGGATTCTTTGTTGAGTGATTTCTTAGTGAGGTGGATAACGTTGACCACAACCCACTCATGTTTTAAAAAAATTTAGGATTCAATTTCTTTATATGTGATCAATTTAGCTTGTGCTTCATTAACATTCAGTTATGATTTAACCCTTTACAATACACATTTTTTAAGATAATATTTAAAAATATATATATCTCATTGAGTAACAAAATACGAATTAACGTCCACGCATCATCGTCTTTATACTTTGTGTAACAAAGCGGAATATGTAAATAATAAATATTATTGATAATTAATACTTTATAATATAACGTACCGATATTATAATATTATCTGTTAGAACTTCTCAATAAAAAGGACAACCAAAGGAATATAACAAATCACATTATCGATATCGCTGCTATCTTTCTTTGTGTCTCTTTCTATCTTATTCCCACTCCTCACTCAACTTTCATCTCGATAATATTAATAATAATAACATCAGCCTATGTAGGTACCACCTACATTATCCCAATTTTGTCTTGTACGCGATTTCTCGTCTCGCCCAGCGACAACCAACCACCAGATACCAAATTACTTACCTATATTATTATTGGAGTATAACCAAAATCACTTAATTATTGTTTTCAAGTCGCAGTTGACAAGAGGGGCTGTTCGCGTATATTGTGGGGGTGGGGTGGTACCGAGTTGGATATATCAGAGTTCTGATCGGGCGATTCCGCTCAGTTGAAATGGTTGAACACGGTTTGTCATTTGAAAATCTTCAATTTGTAATTATTGTCTATAGTCTTATTCTTTGCTTTCATTATATTATTTTATTATTTTTTATGTAGGTTTTTTTCTATTTTTTGTCAGTGTATTTATTTATTTATTGAAATCCTTTTTTTACATGTATAGTAATATAAGAAGTAGGTACAATATAAATTTATACAGAGTTAATAAAATGTATAGGTAATACTATAATTAAGTTGAAGTTTGTCATAAGTGTATACATATTTATATATATTTTAATTTGTGGATTAGGCTACTCTACTAGGCTATGCCTGTCTCAGA
Source organism: Molanna angustata (assembly GCA_963576475.1). Classification (NCBI taxonomy): domain Eukaryota; kingdom Metazoa; phylum Arthropoda; class Insecta; order Trichoptera; family Molannidae; genus Molanna; species Molanna angustata. The sequence goes on from OY754973.1 coordinate 9,230,722, forward strand.
GTAGCGTTATATAAATCAGTTCTATTATTTTTATTCGTCAAAGTGTTAGTTAATTTTTATAAGGTTTAGTGGTAGGTTAGTAATTCAGAGGTGCAAGTATATGTTTTGGTGTAGTATTAAAATATTGCATGATGTTAAAGGGGCTAATGCTAGTATAATTTTGATTTTTTAAGTCAATTAAGCTATAATATTAAATACATTTTCTGTTTCTTTTCGTCCTTTGGTAATTAACCAGTTGTATGCTATAGCTTTCAATTTGATATGTTTTCATATTTGTATTTATTTTAAAACAATATTTTTAAGTTGTTGTGTTTTGCAGTTTTGAATTTTTAAATTTTGTCCTCAGAATTTTATTTATTATGTTTAGAAAAAAGCTTTCTTTTAATTTATTGTTTTATTGTATTGGTTGTTTTCTGCCACTCTGTCCGATGTATCGGACAGAGTGGCAGAAAAATAAAAACAAGAGTAAAAGAACACATCAATGCTATTAAAAACTTTTCCATAAATTCAGACATGGCTAACCATTCCAGAATAACGGGACATTCATTCAATTATGAAGATGTGGAAGTAATTCATAAATGCAGAAAAGGAAAGAAATGAGACAGAGTGGAGATAATTGAAATTAATTGAGTACCAAAAAATCAAATCATTAACATACAATTATCTACTGTCACTAACACCCCCCCCCACCCCCACCCCTTTCCATTGCCTCTACCTCTTCCACAGTAGTTAAGTAGATTGTCTTTAGTTTTTAAGTTAGTAATAAAAGGTTACTGATGATGAGCGCAAGCTCGAAAGCGCTATAACCTATTCGCAATTCGTATATTTTTATTTTTTTTTAAATGTACTTGTACAGAATTACTCACGCAAAATTTGAAGAAATGATTATAATAATACCCTGTGAGAACTCTGTTTAGTGAGAGTATCTGTTAAGAAAGCTCTGTTAATTATCAAGGTCTTACCTTAATATAAGCCTCCTTATGATATAATATTTAACAAGTATTCCCCATGGATTTAAACACGTTTCAAAGCTTTCTCTCATATATTATATTCATACAATATACCTACCTACCAATACAATGATGTCACATACTTCGTAATATAATATAATTATTACTTTGTGACGCATATATTGATTTGAAATTAGATTATGTTACAATAGTGATAGTTTCACTTCAATAGCTACTCCTTTATAATAAATGAATTTATTTATATACATGTAAAGATCGAAAGGTCAATAATGAAACCAGAGGCTGGATTAATTCAATAAAAGAATGGCATGCCAGAAAGAGAGCAATAAGCTTAAACAACAGAATACATTCATGAGATAATAATAATAACAATAAAAGACTTTTATTGAATTAAACAACGTGGCGGACATATTGCCCGCAGGCAATCTCTACCAGTCAACCACCATGGTAAATACAATCAGTTACAGGAATATACATAAGAATACAAATATAAAAAGAAAAAAAAATAATTAAAAATACAAAATAAATATAATATATAAAAAACAAAAAAAAATATATGTATAAATAAGAACAAAAAATAAATATATGTATAACATATAATTATAGTATATTATAATTCTATGATGTATAAATAAGAACAAAAATAAGAATAAAAAAAAATACATCAGATAGATACACTATGTTTATTGGATGGAGGATAGGAGAGGAGAAAGGAAGAGGGATAAAGGGAAAAAGACGTGAATTTGTGTTTATGTGGATAGAAAGTGTGACTTCAGACGCTTTTTGAATGCTATCAAGTTAGTGGCATCTCTGATACTCTCCGCCAATAGATTCCACATCCAAATGAGATAATGCAGGAATGTATACGGGGCGATGGATGCTTGTCAGCATTCGGATTTTTTTGCCTGCGCCGTTAAGGACAAATCGAGATTCTATGTATGCTGTATGTATGTATTTATTAAGGACAATTCAAAAGAACAGTTTTTAATTCATTGTGATATTTTTATTATTTCATTTTTTTTTATATTAATATGTTGGTACATACTATACACCCAAATTACCTCAAAATTATGGATATGATTGGTTGGAAAATATTGACATCGGGCAATAAACCCATCATTGTTTATCGGAAGCATGGAAATGAAAAAAATGACAGATTGTCAAACACACAAGACAAATCAAAATCGAATATCTTTGAAAAGTTGCATTTTTTAGTCGTAAGCCCTGTAGGTGCCTTGAGTTCCTGGTTCTTCTATAATATTCCAACATCGTCTCTATTGAGATATTTAAAATATGTCAAAATTTAAAATCAAAAATACATTATTAATTTGTATTAAGGCATTTTCGAAAGGCATGTAGAAATTAGATCACTAAGAAGAGTATGTAATAGAACAATATATGATAGAGTAAAAAATGAGGATATAAGGAGAGAATGCAAGATCAAGAAGAACATTATATGTAAAATGAAAGTGAATGCCTTGAGGTGGTTTGGACATATTTAAAGAATGAACGATGAACGACTGACCAAAAAAAATATACATGGGTGTAAGAAAAATGGAGTCAATAGCAGGGGTCACCCCAGAAAGGGATGTCATGACCATGTGAATGATATTTTGAAAGAAGGGAACATAAAAAGTTTGAACAATCGACGAGCATGTATGAGACGATGCATGGATGTAAAGGAAGCCAGAAATGTGTGCAAAAATAAAGAAGTATGGCGCATGGTTCTCTCTGCTTACCCTGTAAGGGACATGGTGTGATGGTATGTATGTATGTATATTAAAAAGAAAAAAATACTTAAATGTACATAGGTATTAGCAAGTATGTACATAATATTAACGATTGTGTTATTGATAAAGGTAAATAAATAAATAAAGAAACATTATTACTTATTACATATTCAAATGTTATTTTTCTCGTTCATGCAAAGTAGGTACCTAATAGGTACCTACCCCTACTTAATCAATAATTTATTGTGCTATGGTTTCAATTATACGTGGGCGGTATAATCAGAATTTATAAAGCTATCATACATTATATGTATATAAGTAGCGTGGGTTGTATGTAATGCTGGTACTTAAAGATTGAATCAATTAATAATATTTTGACACCTCATGTATAGGAAGGTATATGTGCTGAAATATTGGCTTGTTAATAGAATTGCGTCAGAGAGCTAATAACTAGGTAGTTAGGTACCTACATATATCATAATTAGATGGTGAAATGAGTAAGGTTTTATAAAATGAACTGCTATAAATATTATGCATTAAGATCTGTATTGGTTGACCCGAATTTTTTGAGACAAGCAAATCTCACGGTACTCAATGGTATCGACTCTAATTTGTGCTATTGAGACATGGACATGGCAGAAGACGCATGAAAGAAGAACTAACGAGGTTGAAATGAGGATATTTCAATCTCGTTAAAAAAGTTGGAAGATCAGATAAATGAAATTTTGAAAGATGGAGACAAACGACATGGCAGAAGGCGCACGAAAGCAGAATAAATGCAGATGAAATGAGATTGCTAAGAGGAATCTGTAATAGATAGAATGGAAAGTTAACACATTGAGATGGTTTGGTTACTTGGAAAAAATGGAAGATGATCGCCTATATCGCAGGTGCTCTTTTGTTCTATTACCTACCTGATATTCTTGTCTATCTTTCCAATTTAAAATGCAGGACGATCATAAGTCACCATTTCCACTTACCCACCCTCATGTTTCTCCTATACAGCTATCGTCAATAATTTTAATCTGAGCGCAGTTATTTTGTATGTGAACTACAGACGAAAAACTACTCCGAATCCGGTCATCATCACCGGAGTCATCGATGTGTAATACAAAGTTTTTAAAAATCTATTGAGTAATATTGGAATCAGTTCGATATCAGTCCCTAGTTTGACTCCCGAGAAGTTGCAGTTTTTAATTGAATTTGGATTTATGAGAAGATTAAGCGGGTTGCGGACCAAAAGCTAAGCTAAGTTAGTTTAACTTAGTTCGCATAGCTGAGGTCATTTTTCATACTAGCTCAAATAGTTTGCGGTCTGCACACATGTATCAAAAATGACCTCAGCTATGCGAGCAAGCTAAATGAACTTAGCTTAGTTTTTGGTCTGCAACCGGCTTTAAACTCTAAAATGTGTCAACTTTTTATTGGGTGCATATCATAATATATATATAGCATAAAGCCTTTTAGTTATCCTAGAAACAATATTAAATAATATTTTTCTCGTGATTTAATTGATTTCTTTTTGTTTCAGGTATTTCCATCGTCAGTCAATGCATTTCAATATGTGATAATTTAAGGTAATCAACTTGTTTTTTATTTTTATTTTCTTACTATGATTTTATATTATTCACGCTTCTAACGTTGCCGTCTTTCAGAATATTGTCCCTTTCTTGTGTGGCACCGACCTCTCATTCCATTCCTGTTTGCACTGTATACTGTATATTTTCTTCGTCAGGCGTTCCTCATTCATTTTCCCTATGTGGAAAACGATCCCAATATGTTCATTTTATTTAATACATCTTTCATCATCTTATATTTTTCCTTATGTTCTCATTCCTTACCCTGTCATACATCGTTCTATTACAGATTCTTCTTAAATGTCTCATTTAACTGCATTTATTCTGCTTTCATGCGACATCTGCCATGTCCAAGTTTCACTTGCATACTTTTAGGTTGGCACTAAGATAGGTATATGGATGTTGACTTTGGCTTCCTTTGATATGTTGTGAACATTCATAAAAGGTCTAAGTGCTCCATTCACTCTATTTCCTGCCATAACTCTTCTTTCGATCTCCTTATCAATCCGTCCATTGCATTGAAACATGTTTCCCAGATAGACATAATCGACGATTTGTTCGAGCCATTCGTTCTCTACTCTTATACACGCTGTTCTGCTTTATGTTTCATGAGGTTAATAATATTTCATGAATATACAATTATAAACTAAATTAAATATAAGAATGCTTTAAAATATTCTGATAGACCATTGACGGCAATTGTATGCACCGAAATAATATATTATTTGTTTTGTCTTGGTTAAATCGAATTATTTATACACTTATATTAATGAAAGTAGGATTTATTTTTTAATAATAAAATTTACTTTTAGACCAGGGGCAAGTCTGGTCAAACGGTAAAAATCAAAACACTCGTGATTACACATAGGTATCATGGATATAATTATCATATGGAGTTCTATAATATCCCAACATCTCCATGTAATAATTATGTATTTATGTATTTTATTTTATTTGGGAATATTAACAGTTTACATACATAGACAATAAGTACAAAAAATGAGGAAAGATAAAATTAGACCATTTAAAAATATTCCACGGATTAATCAAGAAACTATTGACAATTACGACATGTAATTTGGTGAAAAGTGGTGAGAAGGGAAGACTGGGAGGAAATGGAGAGGAAGAATAAAATGAAAATGAGAAGGAATTGAAAGGAAATTAAGTTATATGTTGAGTGTGTGAGATGGTATTCAATACTTGTTTAATCGTTTGTACAGTTGGTTAAAATATCAATCAGGGGGGCAAGTCTGGTTCAATCGGCGAAATCAAAACCCTCGTGATTACCCATATCATGGATATAATTATTATATGAAGTTCTACAATATCTTTAGATGTCATAGAACTCCATACCATAATTGTATCCATGATATGGGTAATCACTAGGGTTTTGATTTCGCCGGTCGAACCAGACTTGCCCCCCTGATCAAATTTTGAGTTGAAGGAGTTTGTTAATCTGTAAATGAAAGAGTGCTTTTTAGAGTTTGTATTGCATCGAGAAAGATAAAAGGAAGGTATATATAATTTTTATATCCATGAAATGGGTAATAATGATGGTTTTGATGTACTTGATGTTCCATTTTAATTTTTATCGTTATTTTTTATGAAAATAATAATACTGTTTTGAACAATAATGACAGAAAGTTAATATTGAAAATGAAAATATTGATTTTAGTAATATTATTCGTATATACAAATAATCACAAGAGCATTTTGTGTAATATTTTATCTGCCCAAGTTTTTCTCCATCATTTTCATCCCGAATATTACGATAATAATTTGTCAGGTCGACCCACCGGCCATTTCGTCCACGGAGAAAACACTATAAACCTTCCCCACACTTTTGCTAATCTCGCCGGAAACTTTTCTTATACGTATGTATTGTTTGTCCAATCATAATAACCTTAGGTAATATTATTATTCATCATAGGAATTCATTGGCCGTGTTGAAGGAACAGAACAGCGTCTTCACTGGGTACTTCACCCCAACACTGCCGAAAGATAGGGCTGCCAAACGTCCCGTATATACTCACGGGACTGACCACATATCGGACCATCGAGTCCCGTATTTTTTTTTTATTTTATTTACTTCTTATTTTATCAACAAAACTGCACGTTTATACAATCATAATCAGAGTTTTTATTTACAAATTAAAACGCATGTCGTATTAAATATCGGTATATTGACTAAACATGTATATGACTGGCTACGGTTGATTTTTGAGTAATTTTTTGTGATTTATTTTTAAATGTCATTCTTGTGTATTCCAAACTATAACTACTTAATACATCATAATATGTTTTTTCAATAAGTATTGATTTTTTATTATTATCTTTTATCTCTACCTTAATATCTAAGCACGTCTATGTTTACATTGTATGTAACTTCTCTATGGGAAATATTGTGATTGCACATATTTTTATATTTTATTACTTTTATCTCTATCTTAATCTCTAAGCACGTCTATGTTTACATTGTATGTAACTTCTCTATGGGAAATATTGTGATCGCACATATTTTTATATTTTATTACTTTTATCTCTATCTTAATCTCTAAGCACGTCTATGTTTACATTGTATGTAACTTCTCTATGGGAAATATTGTGATCGCACATATTTTTATATTTTATTACTTTTATCTCTATCTTAATCTCTAAGCACGTCTATGTTTACATTGTATGTAACTTCTCTATGGGAAATATTGTGATCGCACATATTTTTATATTTTATTACTTTTATCTCTATCTTAATCTCTAAGCACGTCTATGTTTACATTGTATGTAACTTCTCTATGGGAAATATTGTGATTGCACATATTTTTATATTTTATTACTTTTATCTCTATCTTAATCTCTAAGCACGTCTATGTTTACATTGTATGTAACTTCTCTGTGGGAAATATTGTGATTGCACATATTTTTATATTTTATTACTTTTATCTCTATCTTAATCTCTAAGCACGTCTATGTTTACATTGTATGTAACTTCTCTATGGGAAATATTGTGATTGCACATATTTTTATATTTTATTACTTTTATCTCTATCTTAATCTCTAAGCACGTCTATGTTTACATTGTATGTAACTTCTCTATGGGAAATATTGTGATTGCACATATTTTTATATTTTGTTACTTTTATCTCTATCTTAATCTCTAAGCACGTCTATGTTTACATTGTATGTAACTTCTCTATGGGAAATATTGTGATCGCACATATAAATTACCTTTATTATTTATAAAACAAAAATATGTATGTGTTATGTGTAATTGTTTTTTTCTCTTAATAAATAAATAAATAAACACATTAGCAAATAATAAATGTGTATGTAAATTTTATAATTGACTTTTATTATTGTGATAGATATTTCTTTAATTTTCATTTGACTATCTCTGCAGAATCATGAAATATGTGGAGATAAATTTTGTCTTCCTTATATTTATAGGTATGTCCTTTTTGTATCTTTTTGGACAATATAACAATATTACTAATAATATTTTTTGACTATTTTTTAACATCTAAATAGAGACGAAGTTGGAATACTATAGGAGAACCAGGAAATCAAGGCACCTACTGGGCTGAGATCTGTCATTGGCTGGTTTATGTGATCACTTGATGCGTTTGTGCAACGTTCACCAAATGTGCCTTCTTATTGAGTTCCCTTATCAACGTAATTTTTAACGTTCTATGTATTTTAATAATGAGAAACTGATCGTTTGAAAATAAGCTGTATTTACCGTCGCCATTTATGAAGTAACGAAGAAACTTTTTTGTAACACCATGGCATTCCAAATAAGCGTGAAGTTACTCAATATAATCATGTTAATTATTGATAATAAATTATTTATTCGAATAAAAAACTCTGGTTTAGATATTTTTATTTCATTTTTATGGTTCGTTTGTTGGCCACTACATTACGAGTATTTTAAAATATTTTATGTATAATGTTCAAACACAATAAGTAAAAAAATGTTTTTTTTTTATTTATTTTTAAATTATAAAAATAAAGTGTTGATACCTACGTTTTGAACATTGATATCAGTATAACCATAAAGCACAGTATTTTTTACAAATGAAAATAAAATCATCAAATTACTGTACATGTGCCATATACGCTTTTAACTTCTTTACCAATGATTTTGGGCGTATCATTAATCATAAAATAAAATAAAAAAATAAAGGGTGAAAATGTCCCGTTTTGTTTCCTGGAATATGTGGCAACCCTAAATATAGACATAGGATCATAGGGCACCGAAAGGCGAAATGTATTTATCTCATAAAACTAACAGCCATTTCAGTTTGTCGCTTTTCTTTGTAATGACGTAAACACTAACTTAAATCACGCTGATATTTTCATCAATAAAAATGAATGGTGCGCCAGCCCCGAGTATTGCGAGTAAAAATTATTATTGTTTTCTATCTTTGCTATATAATATCGTTAGCAAATTATTTGATAGTAACATTTTTTGGTATACGATCAAATTTTTGAAAAATTAATACTAGAGATTTTTGTTGGGTTGAATCTTATAAAGACAGCTCATGGAAAAATATATCTTGGTATAATAATATATGTGTAATGTGTATACAACAGCACGATATCGTACCTACGTTCGGTATGACTTCGGATGAATACAGACAGTGATTTTGAATGCGATAGAGCGAGACAGGTACACTGAAAAAAATATGACAACGGCCCCCCTAGACAACATGTCATTTAGCTCAAAAAGAAACAATAAAAGATAACTGAATGTATGGAAGTCACAGTTGTCACGTAACTAGCAACTGTCACTTCCATACATTGAATTATCTTTTCTTGTTTCTTTTCTTGAGCTGAATGACACGTTGTCTAGGGGGGCTGAACTGGCTACCTGCGATGTTGCAAAACCTTTGTTAATAAAGATTTTTCTATTTATAACTGTACAGTTTGGCGGTGTGAACAAAACCAAATGTTTATTTGTCACTATAGTTCGGATAATTTTACCACAAAATTTTGTTACTGTTAACAAAAAAATATTTTTTTTTACTGTTGACAAAAAAAGTGTAGGTATACTTTGATTCTCCATAAAATTATTATTGAATAAAAATATCTAATAATAAACTCTTCATTGCACCCGACGCAAGTTGCGAGTTTATTGCCATTTGACAATTTTTTCCATGTAACTAGTATTGTACCAGTATATACCGAATTGTTTTCCAATAATATTATTATTGAGTGCCTAAACAATAAAGTATTTCATGTTTTATCAGTTGCCAACTTATACAGATTATCTCTGTATGACGAAAAATGTCATCAAAATTACATATTAAATGAATGAGCGCCATAGATATACTCCTCTGAATAATTAATTTAAGCGGTGAGTGTAGAAGAATAGGTAGGAACTATAAAAAATAAATAGCTTGATAGAAAAGAAAAAAATTGTGATAATGTGTAATCAAAATATACTGTTGTTTGGTTCTCAGTCGGATTATACAATGTTAATCAAAAATATATTAGATGAGTGATGGCAGAGTGGTCATCGCGCTGGGTTAGTAATCCAGTGGTCGCGGGTTCGAATCCTGCAACGACCGATTTTGTCCACCTAGCACAAGCAATTATACATAATTAAGGGAACGAATGAGGATGTAGATGTACTTAATTCAAGGACATATTCTTTTTTTTAATAAAAAATATATGAATAGATTGTAAGTTTAATAAACATCGATGAGTTTTTTCTGGAGTTAATACTGATTTCAAAATTGTGTTACGCTTATACAGTAAAGAAATGTTGAAAATTCATAATGCTTTTTTTTTAATTCAAACTGTTTGACATAGTTGAAAAATTGAAATACGAAGTTTGAGCTTATAATTCAAGGATATCTATCTACTCAGGGAGATTTTTTTTATACATTATTATTTAACTGCACCTGTCTGCCCGTACTAGAATTTTACAATTGATTTTTAACTAACATACCTACCGACCAGTTAGTGCTCTGAATATTTTCTCTAAATTGACCGTCTTGGCACAGTTGGTAAGCCGTTCGTTTTCTGTGTAGGCGTCCTGAGTTCGATTCCCAGCAGAGGAGAAATTTATTTAAATTCATTTCTCACGCAAATAGGTATTGCTTCTCTGGGCTGGAAACATTGGTTAGTTGGAAGAAATTGCCATATGGCAATGAACTCGCCACTTTTGCAGGCTGCAAGGAAGTGTTCATTATTATTTTTACCGATGACAATGCATGATATTCAACTCGATACATTTTTTTTTGACAAAATAAAATTAATACTACGTTCCCTAAAAGAAGCATAAATGCTTGTGCTAGGTGAACGAAATCGGTCGAGGCAGGATTCGAACTCGCGACCACTGGATTACTAGCCCAGCGCGCTAACCGCTCTGCCACCGACCCATCTTTATTTGACCCATTTGATATTTTAAACTAAATTGTCAATTTTGTAGTTCTGAACATGTATTGTGATGTAATTGTTACTATAGTGTGATTGTTTACGTAGGTACCTACCATTCATTTCGATTCTCAATAAATTATGTGTGTTCTGTATTTGAATTTGTTTGCTGTATAAAAAAACTGCGTTTGACAGTAGGTATATTACATATGTTTGACACTGGCAGTCAAAGAGTATATAATACCTACGGGTACTGGCAGTATGAATGTAGACAATCTACAGACTGACGTGAAATATTTTTTTATTCTTCATTTGAATGTGAAGAAAACTTCAATTGCAGAAAAACAGAAAATTGTTGTCATTTTCTTTTTTTGCTTACTTAATTATTAAATCAGCAGTTTTTCCATATTTCTCTAAGTGCGATCTAGAAAAGTTTGATGTAAACGTAAGTAGGAGATACTTTGCTTCTTGACTCAAAACCATTTAATATCGATCCATTCTTCTTCTATCTCTTTATTTGTTCTTCTTTATTTAAAAACAATGTATTCCCGCTTCGGGAAAAAAAGAATAAAGACAAATAGGAAGGTAGGCACCTAAATTCTTCACTGATTGAAAAATAATCAGCCCCAAGGGACCTACCCCTGTTTAAAGAAAGACTTTCCGTATTTTTGTTTCGATTATTATTTTACGTGGAGTCGAAGTTTGGAGTTTTTTTTTTAAATGCACAATAATATTTTTATTCGTCAAACAAAAAATGGATATTTATAAAATTAAATATATATTAAAAAAATGACAGAGCATTTAATTAAAAAAAAAATGGTATGTTAATAAAAAAAGCAATTTTATTTCTTTATTTATTCGTAACTTCTGGTACATATAATTTGTACACTGGCGGGTTTATTGCCAAATGGCAATTTCTTCCAACCAACCAGATTAAATTAATGTTAAATATACAATACAATGTGTGCTATGGAAAAAAGATAATCGAATGACAAAGGAGAGGATGAAGAGAGGTAGATGAGAGAAAGAGGAGAGGAAGAGGAGAAGAAGAGGAGAAGTTGAGGAAGAGGAAGAGGAAGAGGAGAAGTTGAGGAAGAGGAAGAGGAAGAGGAAGAGGAAGAGGAAGAGGAAGAGGAAGAGGAAGAGGATTAGGAAGAGGAAGAGGAAGAGGAAGAGGAAGAGGAAGAGGAAGAGGAAGAGCAAGAGAAAGAGAAAGAGAAAGAGGAAGAGGAAGAGGAAGAGGAAGAGGAAGAGGAAGAGGAAGAGGAAGAGGAAGAGGAAGAGGAAGAGGAAGAGGAAGAGGAAGAGGAAGAGGAAGAGGAAGAGGAAGAGGAAGAGGAAGAGGAAGAGGAGAGGAAGACATACCCAGGTACCTATATGTTCTTGTTACATTCATACATTAATACCATCACCGAGAGGTAGGCAGAGAGAACCGAACGAAAAAAATTTCTATCTTGGCACAAATCCATCGCCTCTCCGACATTCATGCATCGTCTCATATACATGTTCGTCTGTTGTTCACGCTTGTACCATTTCCGTCTTTCAGAATATCGTTCACATGGTCGTGCCATCACTTTCTTGGGCGGCCCCGACCTCTCACTTCCCTTGCTGTCCGCACTGTATATTTTCTTCGTCAGGCGTTCCTCATTCATTCTCCCCGTGGTCAAACCATCCCAATCAACTTTTATTCTATTAACGACATCTTTCTTCATCTTATATTTTTTCCTTATGTCCTCATTTATAGCCCTGTCATATGTAAATACATCGTTCTATTACAGATTCTTCTTAATGTTATTCTTGTTACAAGGACACATATTTTTTAATATTTTTTTCCCTTTTCAAAAAATACTTTGCATTACGCTTTTTTTAAAATGATTACATTATTTTCTGAATTCCTTTGAGAATTTCCAATCAAGGGAGTTGGACTATACAAGTTGTTAAGAAAGTAGGTAAGATCAGGGAGTTGTTTGTAAGGTATAACTTGGTAATTGGTTTTTATTGGAGTATTGGAAGATTGAGGGTAGCGGGTATCCGAAACACCAATATAAAGAATCAGGAGGGTGGTCCAAAGAAAATTCAGGAATATTATTAATTGGGAATCAAACTGTTTTAATTTAATTATCAATTTCATCTTTCGTGCCCGTAATTTGCGTACGAGGCAGTCAAAATCAATGAAAGACAAAATCAACTTTAAAGATAAAATATAAGTATTTAATGTTTTTAGAAGATAATGTTTTTGAAATACATCATGGTTTATTACATTATGGAAAAAAAACGAGTGGGTTGTGCTAAACGCTATACTCCTTACTACCAAATCACTACACAAAGTATGCAAATTTTGTATGGAAAATTTTCAGCATTTTCATGAAATGATTTTGTTAAATTATTTTTGATTTAAATATTTTATAATGAAAACTTGACAGTTAAAAAATTGAGATGCACTGATCAAATATCCTTTAAAATCTACTGGGGTCTAAGCGAGTATTAGATATACAAATTTACAATATTTTAAAAGAATAGCATGAGAAGGTACCTTGGTATATACTTGATAAAGTAGAATAAATACGCTATACATAGTAGGTACATAGTAGGTACACTGCACACATATACAGATACATTGTGATGAAACTTTCAGAATCCAATCTCAGCATGATACAATTTGATAATCTGCAGTGTAAAAAATATCCTTAAAAATTGCGAATCCATAACTCCCCACCATATCTCATTAGGGTAGTGAGGAGTTAAAAGAAATTTCAAACCCAAAAGAATTTAATAACTTTTTCTATTATTATAACTAAGCTAGGTTGAGAAATGAAGGATAAAATATTGATAATATTATAGATGTAAGTCGAAAAATATTATTTTTTGTTTAATTCGTATTTGATAAAGGACCTAAGAAAAAATAATAATGTGAAATCAACGTACGCTATTGATGATGAACATAAAAAAATGATTTCTTGAAATATTCTAGTGAAGAATTTATTTTAGCTGAGGTTCAAACTAATATTTTTTAATAATTTCAAAGTTTTCTCGTTAACACAGTGGAGGTTCATAGTTATAATTTAAATATTTATAAAAATAAATAAAAAAAACACGATTTTTATCCACACATGAGTAAGACTTTTTTTTAGATAATTTTTAGACATTTCATGGTTCTATTGACCCGCAGGTTCTGTTAATTTTTGATGGTGATTACAAGGAATGTATTTAATATCCCTAATCCTTTTAAAAGAGGGGAATGATGTTTGGAGAGCGCAGGACGAGGTTCAGGTATAACTGTTGCTATATCCAATATTATTATCCTATCTACCAAGGTGGATCTCCCTCCACCAGGATCGCAGGAAACAAGAGTAGGAGCAGGAAAACACTAGGAAACATCTGGCAATTAAATTTACGAACGGAATTAATCCACACCCTTTAAAGCTTTTTATTTGTTTTTTACCAATGCTCTACTATGAGGTTTCCAAACTCTCCTGGAAATTATTTCAATTGTTGAAACAAATTAGAATCAGATGATAAATCTCCAGAAATAGAAAAAAACTTATGAAGAACATCGAAATCTATGTTATTACTCACGGTTGTTCATTTATTACCGGTATAGGGTAATCTATTTTGAAGAAATCCATAAATAATCCAGCTATCTGATACTTTTTGAGACAAATTTATGTGAAACTAATTAACAGAAAAGAAAGTCCATAGATAGAATTCTATACTCCTCACTACCGAGTCACTTCAAAAATTATTCAAATTTTGTATGGAAAACTTTCAGCATTTTCATGAAATGAGTTCTTTGATTTAAATATTTTTAAATGAAAACTTGATTATTCTTCAATGCCATTGTATGAAAGTGATGTGCCTTTTTATATATTTGACAATTTAAAAAATAGAGATGTACTGATCAAATGTCCTTTAAAATCAACCTCATTAAAACTGCTAGCACAAAACACATCGTCACAAAAATACAAAAAACACATAACAGCATGGATATACAACACCGGTTCAGAACAAATCAATAGCATAATTACACCCAATAAAATATAATTACATAAACTTCACATTTTTTTCTCAAATATTATTTAATGTATAACTTAATACAATAACTATATACATAATGTACTATCTATGTCACACAAATGTTCAAATGATCACCTCGGCACAGGATTTCCTAGTGAGGTGTTCATTATATCCTATCAATTACAAGATTTATCAATAAATAATACACATGCACGCGCACACACGCATATGTACACGCGCACTTAATTTCGAGCTCCAGTGTGTAATTGTTTTTGTATCTTCCTCATTTTATTGTCAATAATAAATAAATAAATAAATAAAATAAAATAAAATGTAGTCTGAGCGAGTATTACATATACAAATTTGCAAAAATTAAAATAATTGAACGAGTACCTACTTTGGTCTATAATTGATAAAGTAGAATAAACACGCCGTACATATACAGATTCATTGTTATGAAACTTTTAGAAAACAACCTCAGCATAATACCCCCTTGGGGTATTGAGGAGCGAAAATGTGATATAATGTAGTATCGGAAATTGTTATTTATATTTCAATAATCATCTAAGTAAAAATTAAGACAAAATAATAACATCAAACCATGCACACTGCATCAAGTTCATTCTCTTTTTGATAACTGGAGTTGGAGTGATTTTATTGAATAAATAACGAATTTAAAACGCAATCTTTCGAATACACAAAATCGGCCTTCGTGGCTCAGTTGGTTAGCTAGCTGATCCAAATGTCCCGGGTTCGATTCCCGGCGGATACACAGTTTTTAATTGTGTTTTCAGTTTGGGTATATGAGACGATTAATATCGTGTCTCCAGAATGCAGCAACTTATTATTGGGTGCGTGTTAGTAGCCCGAGAAGTAAAGTAAAAAATTGTATTTGAAGAATAGTCAAATTTAAAATCCTTTTTATTCTGTTTATTTCTTAATTAGTTTTTTTTATTTTTAATTATTTTAGTTTTTCAATTAAGTTTCGCGCTTCGTATTTTGGTCATTAGGGTATCAAAATGACCATCTGTTCTATCGGGAGGTAGGTAAACCTACACGCTCGCCCAGAAAACGGAAAACCGCGGAAAAGGTACATAGGTAGTAGGTGAGTATAAAGTAACAGGCGATCATAAATCAAAGGGTTTTTAGATAACAGGACCTTGCTTTTATTATTCTATTATATCTCTATCGGCATTATGTTATCCGGATTACCGTTTTGCCGATTCTCTCTCTCTAAATATAAGGATCATTTTATTTTCATTTGTAATTTATAAAAAAGAATAACGCAATAACACCGATTATTGTGTGTCGTTATTTCGAGTAAATTGACTTAATAAAATCCGGCGTCAGGTGTGGTGAAAAAAATAATATTAAAAAAATACATATTATACAAAATTGCCTATCGTTTGGGGTTATAATTTTACCCCGGATAGATTATTTTTATTCGTTTCGCAGTTTATTTAAATTGCTTTCGGAAATCTCAAAATTAATGAAGATACATCGTCAATATCCTAATGTAGCTAATGCGGTTAATATTGTTGCGAATTTATTGGCGTGAGACTCTCGTCGCGATAATTGAATTTTTATTACGTTTGGTAAAAGAAGCATTTTCTAGAAAATGTAAAATAATTTATTAGATACTTGAGTTTAATTTATTTTATCGAATGTGACCCAGAAAATTCTAAAATTTTTTGAATTAATATGATCATCAAAATTAAATATCGAACTGAATTAAACAATCATGACATATCGTACCTCTCCTGACTAACAGTCGTATCTGACATTTTTTGCAAAATCGAGCTAGGACCACCAATGTGTATTTATATATTGTACGCATGTTCTCACTAAAGGTCTCGACTGTATCACCTTCCGTTAACTTGATATTGCTTAGTGATTTGTTGTCTACGAATAACTGAAAATAAAATATCACTAATAGACCTATGTGCAAATACGATTCTAATATATATAAGAATGATTCACATATATAGAAGAATACAAATTAAATATTAAAATATATTTACACAGTGTCACCGTGTGCTAGGAGAGATTAAAATATGCACGCGCAAAACACTAAAAATGCTCTCCTAACAATTTGCATTTTGCTGATACGACTGTTAGTCAGAAGAGGGACGATGTATCAGTAATCATAATCAGAAGCATAAGTAGGTACCTTTCTATAGATTGCAGCGTTGAAAGATGCGAAGCTAATGACTTAATTTTTCGTTGGACGAAGTAACATAACATAACCCATAAAGATTTACCTACAGTCTAGGTTCAACACATGTTGGACACATCATTTATTGGCCATGTGAAAATCTCACAGTATAAACATTGCCCAAATGTGTAAACATTGCCCGAAAGAGGCCACCAATTTGTGAAACGTAAATAGTAAAAAAATAATAACAAACACTTCCTTACTATTGTGGCAATTTCCAGGAATTACTATGAAATTACAACAAAAATCAAACGTGCCAGTATTTTTCTTACATTTTCTAAATCAATTCTTAAAAATATTCATCTGAATATAATCTTAGAATGTGTGCTTTATTTGTAGATGATTTTTATTTATTTATGACCACTTCCATAACAAATATATTGTGAAATGGAAATATCCTCCAAGTTCGCCTAGATTAGCAATAAGTGCGTGAAAAATAGTCTTTAATGTTGTTTTCCCCTGCTGGAAATCAAAACCTATTGTGAAAACATAATTCTCTTTTATTCCATGCTCAAGGGTATTTTTTCGCAACTAATAATAACTTCTTCTTCCTTGCAATATCCCAACTCTCAGCTCTCCTCATCCTTAAATTATAGATCCTTC
The DNA here is from genome assembly GCA_963576475.1 of Molanna angustata. Lineage (NCBI taxonomy): Eukaryota > Metazoa > Arthropoda > Insecta > Trichoptera > Molannidae > Molanna > Molanna angustata. The sequence goes on from OY754973.1 coordinate 9,248,210, forward strand.
TGTCCTGTATATTGTGTCACCTAGGCAATGTCTCTGCAGTTGGTTTCATTTTTGCACGAAAACAATACCTACCAATATAAGTTTAATCAGAGTATACAAATTCGGTAGGAAATGTATGTGATTTGAGGTATTCCATGTGTAAATAGGTACCTATGTAATTAGAAAGATAGGAGGTGCATGTGAACTCTTTGAGTCACACGACGCGTACTTATTAATGCTCCTGAAACAAACTCTGAACTTTCTCAGCGATATAAGATTCTTAGGTACTTGCTTTAACCATATCGAGATGTTTAAATTCTCTATTTTCGTTTCCAGTACAAAAAATATATTTTAGGGTGACCATTCCTAAGGGTTTCGTTAAAACTTTTTGCTTTGTCGATTGAGACTATAGTTTATTTAAGACGTGTATTTTTTTATTTCTAGATTATGTTGTTTTTGAGAATATTTTTGTTCAGGTACTTTATTTAGGAATTTTCCTTTTTCCTTATTATTGTAATGTCGTTTTACCAACTGCTTGGTGGACGGTGGTTGACTGATAGAAATTTCCTACTGAAACTTTCCCATCACACTTGCTATCCTTCGTTTGTCCACAGTCGCAAACACCGATTTTTTTTGTCAATAGTAACAAAACATCATATTAAAATTAATCGAACTATAGTGACTACAAAACGTTTGGTTTTGTGCACACAGCCAAACAATACAGTCATAAATAGATCAACCTTTACTACTGATAATAAAGGTTTTGTTAAAACGCAGGTATCCAGTTCAGTTGTCATAATATTTTTTTCAGTCGATCGCATCTTCAGCCATTCCCCATCTCTAGAGGTTATTCCACAGGCGCACTCTTGCAGTCTTAAGAGTATCTGCTAGTGGTTTGGTTATACTACCTTGTGATTGGCGAATTAATTGTAAAATAGCAAGTTCTTCCAACTAACTAGTATTTTCAGTCCAGAAAAGCAGCATGTGCGTGAGAAATTATTATTATTTTTTTCCCCGCTGGGAATCGAACTCGATACGCCAGCACAGAAGTCAGACAACTTAACACTATGCCACGGCGGTCGTTCCTTTATTTTGTTTAAAAATGTTGCATTATTACGTTTTATTGTATTTGATTGAGGTTATTCGATTCTTCCTAATATCTATTTTTTTAATGAATGAATATGTCCTTGAAACAAGTACATATACATCCTCATAAATTCCCTAAATTAAGAGTAAATTCTTGTGCTATAGGTGAAAGAAATCGGTCGTGGCAGGATTCGAACTCGCGACCACTGGATTACTGACCCAGCGCGCTAACCGCTCTGTCTTTCACCACCACCAATTATATAAAAAAATATTAATGTTAAATTATGGTCACCCGTGAAGATTATACATCTCGGCAAAGGTTTTGTTTTTAGGTGCGTATGATATGACAGCCGTAGCGTGGGAAACTCTCCACCTGCACCACACTTTGCTATCCTGACACTCTGGTAAAGGGGGGACAAATGCGTCTCGTCCAATCAGACGTCTCATTCCATTTTTGAAACATCGTGGGTCTAGTAAAAATCGACCAACTCCGAATTTCCTTTAGGTTGAGTATCCCGTACAAAATTACCAAAATAATTTAAATGATTTCTTGTTAGTTTCAATAGCAACTTTACGGCAATTTGAACCATCGTGACTGAACTCGGTAGCTTCTCGAAGAAGTCGTGGGTATACATAATCATTCCAGCAGGTTTGGTTCTCTGTAATGTCCCATACCAGGAGAACATGTGTTGAGATGACGTCATAGAACATAAATTATTTTTGAATTTTCTCTTTTTCGGCGCCAGAATTACAAAACGCTCATCTTGATTGTTGAGTGGTGTATCTCCATTATCGTTTCCATTTTAAAATAATATAAAACTTTATCTTATTATTTACAATGTTGTAAATTATTTTATTTTCTTGCCGAACCACCATATTTATTTATTTATTTATTTGGAATAGAAAACAGAGACAACAAAATGATACATAAAACAATATAATAAAACTAAATAATATTTAATGGAAATTTTGTATGTAAATGATATGACTTGTGTACCATTACACCCCCCTGCTCACACACTGGAATAAAAATTTTATTATTATTATAAAACGTGCGCCAAAACAAATTTAAATTGAATCCGAAAAAATGTAACGATGTGATCAACAAACAAAAAAAAATAAACAGATAAGAAAAACGTTTTAAAATAAAATAGAATTGACAAATCATATTTTAATATTTTTAATTGACAAATAATATTTTTCTGATCAGATTGCAAAACCTCCCCAACTCTACGTAGTGCGCTTCTTTGGAAGAGTATAATTTTCCCAAATCTTTAAAACTAGTGTCCCCTACGTAGCCATGTAAAAAAATAGGAACGCCAAGGAGAGTGTATAATTATAACAGTCATAATGAAACTGAGAAAAGTATGCCATCCTTCAGCTCGTCATGAAGGGGAAGATTGAGGGTCGTAGAGGGGTCGGAATAAAACAGCTTTCCTGGCTGCGAAACATCCGCGAATGGACCGGTATAAGAACTGTGGAGGAGCTGTTTCGCACTGCACAGGACAGGGAGGCTTTCTCTATGGTGGTCGTCAACGTCAGGGGGACCTGATATGACACAAGAAGAGAGAGAAAATGAAACTGTTTTATCACAATCTTAAAAAAAAAAATTGGTATTGAAAAAAGGATCCTCTGAATAAAAATGTAAATTGTGTTATCTATCATTAATCGACTTCTTGCAGAGCTACAAATATGCAACGGCCGATTCTGTTTCAAAAAATTGGGTGGCTTGTATATTTTCAATTTACCGGATCTGATAATCGGATCTGACCAATTGGTGTCGGATCCGGTAGACGTCTATTGATGCCCGATCCGCCGGATTACCGGGTCCCTACTTTCAATGTAGCAGAACTGAAAGAAATATTTTCATATTTGCTTCTAGAAATGCTCGCTGCCTTTTTAACAATATTTGCCTAATGATTCTCAAAATATTGGAATTGTTTTAGGACACCCGTAATGCAAAGCAACATCACACATACAAAAAAGGTGTTAGTGTTATTAATATAACAAACTCGTCATTTCCATGTATCGGGTTTTTTATACGTGTGAATGGTGTTATGTATATTTATTAATATTAAGGGGGTTAAACACGTGTGGCGTTTAATTAACTTTTACAGAAATATTTTTTTCTGCTAGGTGACTATAGATGTATGAACAAAATTACCACGTGTGGTTTTTGTGGGGGCCTACCTGCAATGACATTTTATTTTTTGTTTTCTCAAAGGGGGTGAGTATTAATTTTTCAATAAAATAATATTTACTAACCATCTTTTGATTTTTTATTTAAAAGCGTTATTTTAGCACTTAAAATAAAATCATAGGTACCATCACGGTATATTTTTTTTTCAATTTTTTTATTGAAACAAAATAATTAACATAATATATTACAAAGAATAATAATGCTACTGAGTCACGCCAAGTCTAATTTCTAGACTTGTCGGCGTGTTCTCAAGACAATATCTAAGTATATTCAAATAATAACAAACAACATTAGGTATAGTAAAAAAAGACACACACAAAGATGGTCTCCCAAACATACATTCCTTCCTATGTTACAAAACTTATCTATTTATTATTCTATAAATGAAATGAAAAAAAAAAAAAAAAAAATAGTTTAAATAAATAATATCACTCTTATTAAGGTAAGCAGAGAAAACCAAGCGCCTATGCATTATAGGCATTGCCTCACTCACATTCATACAACGTTTCATACATACTTGCATGTTACTAATATATCTGATGCTTTCTTCTCTCGGAGTATTATGTTGGTCCCTGGTTCACAAGGTCGTGCGAATTCTAATTTTCAGCTGAATCCTAAATCTTATTCCATCTTTTAGCTCATATTATTAAAGCAGGCCTTACAACTGTTTTGTATATTTTGCCCTTCGTTTGAATAGGAATCCATTTATAGCATAATATACCAGAGAGAATAAGACTTACATAGGTATACCTACCTATATATTTTTAAGAATTTAATACGAGTATGTTCTTGAAACAACAACCAATACATCCTCATCTTCTTTAGCGTTCTTCCCTCCACTGCTGGAGATAGGCCTCTTCCATTTTCTTCCATCTTTGTTTGTCTGATGCCATCTGCATCCATTTTCTCACCGATGTCCTGATTATATCATCTGTCCAATTTTTTTTGAGGCCTGCCGATGCCTTTTCCATTTGCTCATGATCTCCATCTAAAGATTTTTGGGGCCCAGCACTCATCAACTTGTCTTGCGACATGGCCTGCCCACTGCCATTTGAACTTCGCCATGCGATCCATGACGTCCATTACTCGGGTCCAATGCTTGTTTTCTTCATTTCAGATTATATTTCTCAGACTTACTCCAAACATGGACCTTTCCATGGAACACTACGTGCATTCCAGTCTTTCAGCGCTTCTTTCGGTGAGAATCATTGTCTCTAGTCCATATGTCATCACCGGCAGTGTGAACATTTCAAAAAAATTTCTTTTTAGTAATCTAGGTAATCACGAGTGTTTTGATTTCGCCGGTTGGACCAGACTTGCCCCCCAGATTGGAACCTCTATATTCCAAAGACATGTTTTATTTGATTGTAACTCATCCCTATTCATCTCGATATTTATGCTGTCTGGTTCTCTTTTCCCAGCTTAATCTAAAGTAATAAAGCAATCAATATGTTAGTGTGTGTGTGAGTGTGTGTGTGTGTGTTTGTCTCACGCCTTTTGAAAAACCAAGAGCATCTAAAAATCTAATTTATGTGCGAACGTGTACCAGTATACCTGATGCAGTGTCACGCTAAAAATAATGCGATTAAAATGCTGAATTTTAAAGATATTTCAATAATTATTTTTTTCATACAAAATTTTCCAAGTCATATCTGTCAAAAAAGTGTACATTTTACACGCAAATATCTGTTAGTTTAAAAGTTAGAAGTACGTATTTACACGAAAAAAATATATTTTCAAGTATAACTTAGCTTTTAAGTGAAAAACATGGTGAATATTTTGTGTAATTATAATGTTTAACTTATTTTTAAAGTAAGCGTTTTGTACAAATGTACATTATAACCCCGCCATTTTAATATCTTTTCATACGATATTTAATTTTCCTACCGAATGAATATGTTCTTTAAAATAATATACCTTTGAAATAAATGTGATTATGAAATAATAAAATGAAACACAAGACATTACAGCAAGTTTTAATACATATATTGTAAAAGTCTGTTAATTATTAGTAAAGATATAGGCGTAATAAAATTGCATAATTTGTTTAAAATATTTGATTTTTCTGACAATTTTCATTTTTATGGTATCGAACAAACCAATGTAGGTACCTACATATTCAAAAAATGTCTCCATAACATTTGATATTTTTCACATGTTGGAACATGGTTACTATGGTAACGCACACATTCTGATATTCAAATAAAATTTGTTATAAATCGAATTCGAATTAATTTAGAACATCATTGTAGGTAGGTACCTACATACCTAATACTTACTACTTAAAAACCAAGAATATACTGATTTTGTATAGGAAAATTATTAAACTATTTTAGGTTAACTACAATACACATTCAATATACCTACAAACTATTTCCTATAGTGAAATTCTTCTTTTTTCTATGTAGACCTTTGGGTGATTTTTTCTACAAACTATTTCTTGGGGTTTAAATCTTCTTCCTCTTCTTTTGTGAAGTCATTTGGGACAGTTCATAAATAAACTATTTCCTATAGTCTAATTTTTCTTTTTTTTTAATTTATGTAGACCTTGGGTGAGTTTTTATACAAACTATTTCCTATAGTCTAATTCGTCTTCTTCTTCCTTTATGTAGACCTTTTGGTTAGTTTTTAAACAAACTATTTTTAAACAAACTATCTTTTAGTCTAATTCTTCGTTTTCTTATTTTTTATGTAGATGTTGGGTGAATTTTATATAAAATATTTCCTATAGTTCAATTCATCTTCTTCTTCTTTTATGAAGACATTTTGGTCAGTTTTTTATATAATACATTTCCTAATGTGTAATTCTTCTATTTCATCTTCTATGTAGACCATTGGGTCAGTTTTTATTACAAACTATTTGTTATAGTTTTATACTTCTACTTCTTTTTTTATTTAGTCTTTTGGATTAGTTTTATGTCTAATAGTCTATTGTAACGAAATATTATAAACAACATGCATACTTGATGAAAATACATAAAAACGAATGGGATGTGACCAACACTAGAATCTTCTCATTACTTTTGTTCAATCAAATTTACACCATTTATTATATCATCATATATTGCTTAATTTACAATAACTACACATTTCATTTTGATGACAATATATAAAAAATCGGGGTTGTGGCCATTGCTGGATCTTCACAACGTTTATATTCATATTAAAAACTATTTAACATAGCTTAAGTCTTCTTCTTCTGTAATGTAGACTTATTTGTCAGTTTTAAGTCTATCAGTTTTATTGTGCAAAACTATAATAAACTATATGCACACTTGACGAAAAATATAAAAACGAATGGGATGGGACCAACACTAGAATATTTTCAGTACTTTTGTTTAATCAATTTTTAAACCATTTCCCATCATCCAAAATTACTAAATATTTAAAACACATTATTTGCGTTCGATGACAATATATAAAAATAGGTGTTGTGGCCAAATCCAAACTCTTTACGACGTTGTCTTTTTATAATAAGTCATATTTAAAATCATTTCCCATAGTCCATGCGTGCAGAAATTGTATGTGCTTATATATAAAAGCAAATGGATTGTGGCCATCACTTTAAGATTTTACACCGCTTAAACTCAATTAAATTTCAAACTACTTTTCATACTACGGTTAAAAAAAATTATGTGTGACAATATTATGTAGGTATATAAACGATTGCTTATTCCTTCACTAATTTACATTCTTGGCCAACGGCGGGACATAAAAGCTAGTTTTAAATATAAGCTGGGATAAAATAAAAATAAAAAAAACTAACTAATACATCCGCATACATTCCCTATTTAAGCACTTATGCTTGTGCTATAGGTGAATGAAATCGGTCGAGGTAAGATTCGAACCCGTGTCTTCTGGATTACTAATCCAGCGCAGTACTCGTAGTTGCTTTGCCACCGACCCATCTTCATTTGATGTTTGAACTTTCCAATACTTTCGATTAAGAGTGATTGATTAAAACTTTACGATATAATCAAATTATATACCTACTTACCGCTTTAATATTTTGTACCAGTTAAGAAATAAGGTACCTACCTACCTTAGTACTAAGAATATTGGATTCATAACAATATTTATCATGTGTACCTACCTATCTTGGATCTTACGCCAACTCGGTGAATATTAGGCAACGCTTCGATTTTAATTACGTCAATGTTATTTATACATAACTTCAGTAAATAGGTAGATTGTTACTCACTGAAATTGAGAACATAAGATAAACAAAATTAGCTGATTCAATATTATCTTATAGTAGGTAGGTATACTTATCGATTGAATTTTCATTAGTTTTGAACATTGCAAGTCTTTAAATGGCACATGGAATTTGTGTAGGATGCCACCAATTAACATCAACAAAGAAAGCCCTTTAAACCCTGTGAAAATTAAAACATTGAATTAAAAGAAAAAATACATATACCTACGGGTAACATCTTCCTCTCCTTTTGGTTCCGAAAGCTGGACAATATATCAATCTCGCAGGAGAAGAATGGAGACAGCAGAAGAGGAATCTCTCAGAAATATATCTCCGAACAGACAATCTTTGGAGATAATTGTTTCTAGACTTTTAGTTGCAATGATATTTTTTTTATAAATTTACACTGTATAGCTTTAAACCTTAAAATAAGGTAGCGCCTAGTGAAATGCTACATATGGTCCATACTTTTATATGGGTTTGAAACCTGGACCATAAAGGTCAATATGCTTAACCGTCCAGAATCCTTTGAAATTTCTTGGGTCGATAAAATATCAAATGTAGAGGTACTCAGGAGAGTAAAATAGAGGGACGCCTAAGAATAGGAAGACGTCAAAAGTCATGGCTCCGCAACATTCGTAAGTGGACCGGCATCAGAGACAAAATAGAGGGACGTCTCAGAATAGGAAGACGTCAGATTTCATGGCTCCGCAACATTCGTGAGTGGACCGGCATCAGAGACGTCGGAGAATTGTTCCGGACGGCGCGGCGCGCGGCGGTGGTTAGAGAGGCCTTATCAGCAGTGATCGTCAACCTCGGGGGGACCTGACATGACACGAAGAAGAAGAAGACACTACATAAATATTGTCATTTGACAGATGGAGACGTAAGGTATAATTAATACGGATAGGGAAAGAAAAATGTGATATAATTTAGGTACATGTTTTACATATTTACATGTAGGTATTTACATGTTTTGTAATATTTAATATTGTTTTGATGTGTGCGTGTGCATGTACGTATGTGTATATATTCATATACCTACCTATGCATGTATATATGTATAATATAGTATTGTCTCAATGGCCTCACATTAAGACAGACGAAGCCGTTTAGGTGAGGTTATGATGAATAAAAAGGAGACAGGAGGAAGATAACTTTAATTCTCATTGTTTTTCTTGTACTGTGTATTATGTTTATTTGTTAACTTTTGGTTTCTTTTTCTTTTTTAACTTGTATTATTACTGTTTGTTTGAATTAATAAAATATATAAATGAATAAAATTAGACGTCATAATAAGTAGGTACATGTTAAGGAACAGGATTGCATAATATGAATAAGTAAAAACCCTTTATAAGTTTATACGTGCATGAATCGTTGTCGTTGTTGATGATAAATATTTATCATCTCAAAATTGTACCTAAAGAGATAAAAAAGGTCAAGACAGGGAAATGATCGGTCATGACGCCATCATCTGTCAACTGAGTTGAAGATGATGATAACCTGTGTGACGTTAGTAAATAATGTTAGGTATGATCATCTGTTATACCATTTTATGGGAGTTTTATCAGAGAAACTTAATACACAGGACGAAACAACGATAGCGGAATTGAAGATATGAAAACTAGCTTAAACAGCTTCCTAATCTTTCCAATAAAAATTCCTTCTACTTCATTAGGTACATATTTCAGTTCGTCCATGGTCGTCACTTTTAAAACGCACATTCCATGCGTCTTTCGATCTTGAATCATCTCCGCAGTCAGCTGCTACTTCTTCAATTATTTTTTTATGATTGGGGATCTACCATTAGTCCTCTAGATCTTACTTTCCACTGGCCAAACGAAATCTTTCGATTCTGTGAAATCTGAAATTTTGCCTCAGTAGGTACTAATGTTTTGAATAGAGGAGTGATGAATCGTTACTTCTAGTTTCAATATCATTCATTTATGATGTTTCCTGGGCTTGGGGTTACTTTGAAATATTTGACAGTTAAAAAAATAAGAAGCACTATTCAGATATCCTTTATAATCTAATGGGGTCTAAGTGACTATTAGTTATACATACTTGCAAAATTTGAAAAGAATCGAATGAGTACTTTAGTCTATAGTCAATAAAGTAAAATAAACACGCCGTACATCACACAGCACACAAACAAATACATTGTGATGAAACTTTCAGAATACAATCTCAGCATGATACTAGTTGATAATCTGCAATAAAAAAATAGCCTTCGAAATCATAACTCGCCACTAAATTCCCTTGGGTTAGTGAGGAGTAAAAAATGAATCTTAAAAGTGGTGACTATGTACATAGGTAAATGAATGGCATTTACAGCTAAAATACATAATGTCATAAACTACTAATAGGTACTAGTGCGCTCTGTGTGAAATATCATTTGTGTCTCAAGGCAGAAAGGTCATATAAGATTGAGAGCAACGACTTTTGACTTGAATGCAGCATACCTACCTATCTAACAATATATCCTCACATGAACTAAATACATTCATATCTCATTCACTTCATTGCATCTCACTTTTTATCTTGAAGAGTGTATTTGGGAAAAATTCTGTCATGAAGTGAGTTGGTAAGTAGGTACTCACTTAGAATTAAATATTAGGTACCAGAGGCGACCTTACAAAGGGAATGAACGATTTATTATTTTATTTAAATGTATAACCAAATTTGGTATTAAGAACTCGAAATGCGTTGATTATCACAAAAAAATAATAAATTGGCTGTTTCCAACTATTTTTACAGCTGTAGTCTCCAACGACGGAAGTGTAAAATTGATGAAGTTTAGATACATAGACATCCGAAATGTCATAGTTAGTTTGTGGTTATGTCAGGTTGCACTGAAAATAATATTTTGATAACCGAACTGGCTACCTGCGTTTAAGCCAAACTACGGTTTGGCTCTGTGCATAAAACATTTAGTTGCACAAAACCAAATATTCGGTTTATTTTAACGTGAAATTTTGTTACTATTAACAAAAATAATCAGTGTGCTGTACAAGATAAAAAGTAACCAAATTAAATTGATAATAATGATTATATTGTTTTTTTAGTTTTTAAGAACTTTGCTATATTATTATTATTTATTTATTTATTTACCTTTTATCACACCATATCTATTATGACAATAATTAGTAGATTACTGCTGCCCAACTAGGAAATCCTGTTCTAGGGCTAGCAGTTTAAAATTTTTACTGACAATTACATATATGCAAATATGAACCAGGTGATTGTTCCCATACCACACTAAATAGGTACACAATCTCAACTTTCTGCAATCGCAATCATTACCTCAACAAACATATCACGCAAAACAGATCAACCAAGTCCTAATGCCCGCCATAATACCTGTCATAAATTCAATCTCTAACGCGATTTTCATTTCAGAACCATAGAAAGAGACTATTTAACTATGTTGGTGTAGTTAATATGAATCACATGCTTCCCAAATCAAATAAAATATTTTTATGTGTTACTCAAAGAGCATGAATGGATTATTAACTACAAATCGCGTTACTCTATAGAAACAATATCTTAGATGGGTCGATGGTAGAGCGATTAGCGCGCTGAGCTAGTAATCCAGTGGTCGCGAGTTCGAATCCTACCTCGACCGATTTCGTTCACCAATAGTACAAGCTTTTATGCGGGAAGATTTATATGTACTTGTTTAACAAGGATATATTCATTTTTTATAAAAAAAAATACTATAGGTCATATAAATAATTAACTACAGGACATCTTTGTGTCTATAAAATTTAAATCAATTTATATTTATGAGACATCAAAATTTTTTTAACTATTCTGGTTTCTTAAAGAAGGTAATTATGTTTTTTCATTACAAGCAATGACACAAAGTCAGTATAGAGGAAAGTTGCCTCTGTACATGATTAAATTGCGCTAATTGGGTGTATTGATTGTCAGACGCGATACACTTATTGTGAAGAGTGCAGCACTTCAAAGAAAACACCGAGTTTATTGACACTTCATATTGTCATAGATGCTATGTTCCAGATGACACCACCTTGAGAAAATCACACTTCATTTTGATAACAAGTCAGTTAGCAGAGAAATCTTTGAAAAATACATTGTTTCTTTCTGTGGGAGTAATAACTAAATTACAGTTTACTTTGATCCAAATGGTTCAATTCCCGGTGGAGATATAGTTGATAATTATTGTGTTTTTATTTTTAGTCTGGATCTGTGAGACTAAAAATACCATAAGTCTCCAGAATGTGGGAACTCGTTATTGTGGGCACGCGTTAAATTAATATTTGACATAGTTGGTTAGGTACCTGTAAAATAAAATATTCATAATAATAACTTTCATTCTAATAACTCAACAAAAGTATAAAATTTATAGAATGATTGTTATAAGCTTGGTTTCCTCAAATTCATGTAAAGACTGCAAGAGTCTTGAGTTCTTAAATACAGGTCTTTATTAAATTATAGGTATGCTTTTGCAATAAAAACATGATTCCCCAAAATCCATATATTTTTTTTATGTTTTACATCTGTGAATAATTTCTATAAAACATTATTCCATCTTGGATTTATTACTCATATCAAAGAATCATAAAATCAATTATCAATGTTGGATCATTGTTACTTTTTAAGACCCGTCCAATTTTCGTTTTGATTTGGGATTGATTATAGCTTAAGACGACAAAGGCACTCAAATGTGATAAGTTGCATTTGCGTTTCCTCATTTACTCAGCCTATAATACTGATATTGGAGGCTACGAATATGGTTGTGTTCCGGACACGGAAAGTAAGTAAGTACCTATACTGATATCTTTCTCATTTAAAAATATCTGAAGTCAATGACAGTCCACGAGTGTGAATATTCCATTCACATTCGTCGATTGTTTTTTTGCACTATGGTGCCGAGATTGCTAATATAGAGGGCTTCATGAGCTACTTTTCGTGCTTTGCATTTTTTTTCTTTTCGCTCACTTAGAGTTCTATGAAGGGCCGTTTACAGTCCCCATATGCAGAGCGGGTATTGGTGGGAGTAGCGAAATTATCGTCTTGAAACTAAAGACAGGGATTTGACAGTTCCAGAATCATTATATTTGATAGTTCTCTTTATAAAAAATAATTCAAAAAGTACCTTCCCTCTGAAATTTGCGGTATCGCCTCGTTATCCATTTAATTTTATTAGATGTCAAACTATGATTAAATTTACCAAAAATTTTATTAAATATGATGTAAACACTTTGAATGTTTTAGAATTTTAAATTTGTATCTTGTATTTTCAACAAAAGGCCCCCGAGTCAAATTGAAAACGATGTTCCTTATCTCCAAGCCCTATTTTTTTTGTATGGGATTTGACTTTTGTTGTTCGTTATTGTAGAAAAAACTTACAAAAAAAATAGCGCAATACGACCATTTAAGGACGTTTTGTGCCATTTGACGACGTGAGAATTTTAAATAAAGAAAAACAAAAAACAGTTAAAGAAAAGACAAACAACGCCTACAAAACTACCATGTTTTTCTCAACGAATTTTAAAATTTCTTTGTAAATTGTCGGGGAAGCAATTGCAAGAAGGTGTCGAATCTTTAGTGGAAACTGCACTTCGTTAATCCTTCCACAAAAAGATCGGTATAAATTGTATCGATCCAAAGGGCATCCAAAGAATACGTGGTCCAGATCTTCTAGATCTAGGCCACACTCGCAATAAGGAGAATTAACAAGATTCAATCTATACAAATGAGCATCGAGTCTATTAGTGACCGAACCGCATTCGGGATCTAGGTAGGTAATTATTATTTGGGGTCTATTAAAAGTCATCTAGTGATACCAAGGCTTGCCTGGAATATCACATAGTATTTCCTTGAAATGATAACGTTAGCATTTTCAATTTGACTCAGGGCCAAGATTTAATTCTACGAGTATACGTAGTTCCTGTTTCGCACTAGTCAAGTCGAACCCCACCGCTTATACTTCAGTATGAGAAGTGGGGTACAACTCGTTGAATATTCTCCGTGCCTGTGCGGCCTTAAAACAGTATTGTATCTCAATGATCAGATGGAGTATGAGGCTAAATGAATACCTATTCACAAAAAAAAAATACAAAGCAATCTCTGTAATAAAATGCGTCCATCGTTCATACTAACATGTGCAAGAACATCTCAAGACCATCTACCTAATGTACACTGTAGAGTAACTATGTATGTAGGTACACAACCGTGGGACGTAAATGAAACACATGTCATTTAAATGTAGGTACCTATGTACTTACTTTGAAGATGCTCAGCTTTCAAAACTGTTTGTCCCGAGTTTGAATAAAAATTGTGATAATTTGACGTCGGCTTCTTCTCAATCTTCTTCTTTTGGTGTCGAAAATCTCGAACACCTCCAGCTGGTTCATGCTACTCACTGCTTTTCAATATGTACACATATTTGGACTGACCAAAACATAATTTTCAGTTGAAATCAAAACTATTAACGAATATGCGGATTCGCTTCTAAGTAGTTTCAGCGGAAACCGAAACTCAAGTTAAAATTTAGGCAGAAATGGTTCATTAGAAGATGATGGTATGATTAATGTCTCTGTCTGTCACAATTGACAATTGTCACAATTGGACTGACTAAAAAGGACGCTAAAATGCTATTGTTGTTCGAAAGGAAGATATTAAGGAAAATCTTTGGCCCAACTAACGATGGATGGGCCTGGAGAATACGGTATAATCATGAGCTAGAGGCAATTTACAAAGAAACGAATTTAGTCCAATTTACGGCTTGGACATGTTTGCCGGATGGATGATGACCGTATCCCTAAAAAGGTACTAGACACCTGTCCCGAAGGCAAAAGAAGTAGAGGCAGACCTGGGTTGAGATGGCTTGGACGACGTGCTGTGCGATATAAGAGAAATGGACCTGATAAATTGGAGAAGACTGGCGGTCTATAGGGAGGGATGGAGACAATATCTGGAGGAGGCCAGGGTCCATAGCGGACTGTAGTGCCAGTGATGATGATGATAATGTCTGTCACAGTTGTTATGTCTCTTCGATAATTCTAATACGTTGGACATTGTAATATCCACTTGGTCGAAATAAGAGAGATCTTCATCTTGGTCGATATCTTCATTTCTGATATCGGACCTACCTATTTTTGTATATTTATGTTGTATTTTCAAGGTCTTATTGCTATTTAAAATAGGGACATACTATATTAATCAATATATGGATGGGGAAGCTGTTAAATTTCGTATGAATTTAATAGAGCTGCAGTTTGTTTAAAAAAAGTCAATGCACGTAGGTATTGTTCGGGTTATTTTTCAATGAAATTTGTAAGTCAACATGCAAAATAAAAATTATACGGAAAAAAAATGAGAAACAGTGGTTGAATATCCCTGGCATTTAGTATTGAACAAACACCTAAACTAGTATGTAGGTAGGCAATAACTTTTCAGTGATCTGTTTAATACATTATCTATTTTAGACTATTGCGTAATAATCATTAATCACCTAAATAAGTGATGTAACCTACATACAAACCAAACACTATGATTAAATACCATTTTAGTATGTAATCATTCGAAATTTTTTTTAGATGATCGGCCAAAAAAAAGGATATTGAGAGCCTAAATTACAGAAATATTAAAAATTATTAAAATAATTAACTAAATTTCTTGTACGTACAATTAATGCATGTACATATATGAAGCAAAATTTAACAATAATGTATGTTTTTATTTATCATTCATGCACATTTTTACATTTGTTTTGTTAACCACTAAAATAAAATACATTTTTTTCCCACGTTAAAATTTGCATGATTTATTTATCTTGGCTATAAGTGGTAATTTTCTTAAATACAAAACGCTTTATTTCTTCTCTATTTTTTCACCTATCAAAAATCTAAATTATGTCTCGTTCTGGAAAATCGATCTTTTGAATTTTGTTTCAATTAGGTACATATAGAAAAGAGATTCATAAAAATACATTCAAGGAAAAATAATAGTCTTCAGTACTTGTAACCCATACCAAAAGCTCTGTCTTCTTCATTATGTAATTTATGTGCATTGACTTATATTACACCTATTGAAGAATTTTTCGTGAACCACAATCCACTTATCTTTAATATGTTTAATATTATTTTGTAATGAGATAATATATAGGTAACTTTATTTGAATGTAATGCAACTGAAGCTAGTAATTATGCATGGATAGGTAGGTAGGTAGGTATATATCAACTGTAGGTAAATGTCACTTAAGCGCAAAACTAATTATAAGAGTTTCTACAGGGAATTTTGCATTCCGAATGCACAATGCAATCTCGTTGCGCCACTTGTAACTCCTGAATATCTCCTATACTAAGTCTGGTGCACCATGCTCTCCTGATATTTACCTACCAACGTAATCTACCGTCCCATTTCTTATAACAATAGAAACTGAATAAAAATATCGGCTAGTATTACGTATAAATGTACCTCCACGACTAGCCTGCTCCCTTGGTACTTCAATGAAAACTCTGAGGTCATATTCTTTTTAATAAAATGGCCTTTTTTCTTGAGTAGTTTTTTTTTTCATTTTCTAGGCTGAGTTGACCATCTTCAGCGTAATATTCTCCTCAATTTCAAGACCATCTTGCAAGTATAATATTATTTCATAGTGCCCTTATAGGTAATTAGAAGCCAATCGTGGATGCTCGAACTCTTTCTTTAGTTGTTATCTAACTATATATTGATGAGTAGGTAAATTATTAAATCAATAAATTTATTATTACTATATTTTCAACTATCTGCATACAGTATGGGAAGGTAATGAAAAAAGCCTTTCAATCTGCCACAAATCAACTAAAACCAATTGGCAATAACGGTTGTTGTCAACTGCAACGCAATGTATGTTCTCACACGGTGCAACTCAAGTTGTAAATACTTCTGCTATTAGAACACACGTTATGCAAATTTTAGTTTTCCAAAATGGAAGAATGGAAAGGAGACAGTTTGAGCCCGTTTCTGTTCAATATCATAATAGACGAAATCATAGAAGAGGTGGCTGGCTTGGGACTAGGGTATAAAATGGGTGGCAAAATTGTTAATGTTATCTGTTAAGCAGGTGATAATAGCTGAAGCTGAAGATGACAAATAATGTTGAACAAATTCCATGTGGTATCACAGAGGCTGAACATGGCTATATCAGTCAGTAAAAAAAAGTATTATTATATCCAATCAACCTTCAAGGTGTAAGCTAACTGTTGATGATAAGCCCGTGGAACAAGTAGTGAGTTTCAAATATTTAGGAGTAAAGATCTGCAGCCATAACAACCTATACACTGAAGTCCGCGAACAAATCAATTAACACGGATATTCTATGTATACATTCGCGTGTCCAGTTTCTAGTGTCGTCTTGTATCCTGAGCAAGGGAGGTGTGTTGGTACGGTACCTAATTGAAATTCTATTTGGACCTCTTTACAAAGATTTAATGATCATATAAATACAGTTTAACCAGATTTTGGTTTGAAACTAATTGGAAAATGTGTTTTGTTGACGTTTGAAGTAAAATGTATTATTGGGTATGTGGGTAAAATATGATAGTAATATTATAATATTATGTACATACTAGGATATTACATATTTACGTCGCGTTCTTTGTGACAAAACGTATTTGCGCTGAAGGTACATTATATTATGTAGGTTGCTTGGTATAGGTTTCTCAGGGAAGCCATCGTATCACGTACCAGATATTTTAATTTCTCATGGGGCCAAGCTATAATTTATGCTTCTATTTCACCTCAACCTTTCAAGAGGATTTTGTTATAAATGTATCTATCTATAGGTGTTACGTTTTTGTTTCTAACCTACATCAGTATCTATATACGATTTAAAAAATCTAGCTTTGCTCTTTAGCAGCTTAAGCGACTCAACCACTTCCTAAAAACACTACGTACACTACATATTTGAAAACATCAATAAATAGAAACCAAGAAATATTAAAAATTTGATGCAGAAAGATTAATAAAGGAATTAAGAAGAAGTATAATAATAATAATAAAAACAAATAAATATGTGAACATCATCTTTTTCTTTCTTCTTCTCAGCCTAATCCCGTCCACTCCTGGACGAAGGCCTCCTCCATCTCCTTCCATGCTAATCTATCTTGTGCTCTGAGCAACCAATTGACACCAGCATGACGGCTGATGTCATTTCTCCATCTCATTGGCGGTCTTCCAACACCTCTGTCTGTCATTCTCGGTCTCCAAGCCAACACTATCCTTGGCCATCTGTCTTCGGGGTATCTAGCCACGTGGTCCACCCATCTCCACTTCAGGGTAAGAATGTGGTGGACGACATCAACCATTTTTGTTCTTACCTTGATGGTGTCGTTTCGCACCCTGTCTCTCAGACTTACAGTACACACATTATGTCCAATTCTGATTCGTTTCAGAGTACGAAGACGTCTAAAATATCGGGCAACCGTGGATAAAAGGATTTTATCCGCGCGGTGTGAAATAATGAGTCCCGTATAAACGCAGTCAACTTTTTGACATTTCTCATATACTTAAGTCCGTATAAAATTTTTAGTCGAATCTGAATAGGGCCTATTATAATATACTAATATACGGTACCTATGTTCACATAAATTAGTAGGTTTCTATAATGTGTGTATTTTTTTAATTCTGTACGGTACATTCATGTTAAATTGTAAACATATTGAATGTCTTCCTACATTTCATTGTAAAAATATAAAAATCTAGAGTGTAGAAAATAATGAAGATCTAGGTTCAATTGCCGCTATTTTTATTATTTATTTTTTACTTTTTCTTGGGCTACTATAACAGGTAGGTATAATAGGTCAAATTTTAGATACTCATATTTAACCCACTTACAATAACAAGTTGCCACATTCTAAAGACTTAGATATTTATCGTCTCACAGATCCAGACTGAAAACACAATTAAGAAATTTGTCTCCACCGGAAATCGAACCCAGGATCTTTGTCTCAGCAGTCAGATATCTAACCAACTAAGCCACGATACATGATCATAATGAAAAAAATATGTAGGTTCCTCTTTTGCTTACGCGAGTTTCAAATTTGTTTTAATTATGATGGTCGCGATTGTAAATATTTAAGGAGAATATAAAATATTTGATTACATTGTATATAACTTGTAATATATTTTTATATTCTCCTGTACATAACTAAAAATAAAATATCAATATTTAATTTTATATCAATCATGAAATCATTGTTTTAAATAGGTACACTTCTTACTTGTAAGATTTGTACAGTAAACAATTTGTTGGGGACTTTTAAAAAAATATAGTTTTAATACGTCACTTCGCCATGTATACCTACTTCAGCACAGATAATATAATTGTTTATGTTAAAATCAACTTTGCTTTAGTTAAGCTATTGATTTGGCCTTAAAATATAATATAAGAGAATGTTAATTTAACGTCATGTCTAGCAAAGATTCAATCCTCTATTCCCATAAGGCCATAAATGGACCGGTTTTCTAACAAGATTAAGCGAGTATTTGGTTTTCCTATTTACCGACAGAGCGCTCTGCTAGCACCAATTCTAGAAATTCATGCACTACATTATATTAAAGATATTTAACCCGATAATATGCATGTAAATATATACAAACAATTATTTCATTATTATAAAATGATATATTTTAATACAAATCGTATGATTTTAATATTAACTAGTTTTTTTAGATCTAGTTTAAATGAAAAAAAATTGAATAATGTTACATTTTACTATAGGTACTAATAAAAGCAGTAAAAAAATCATATAATTATACAATATACATATATTTATAGAACGATCGTTTCGCCTTGCAAGGGTGCAAAGGTAAATAATATAAAATAAATAACATTACTTTTGTAATAACATATATATTGGAAAAAATAAAAAATAATTGTATTTGTAACAAAATTATCTAAACAATGAATTGATTTTTTTATCGGAATAAATAAATATTTTTATTTATTATTATTTTTAAATTGTTAACAGCTGAACATTTTTTTTATAAATAAATGTTTTACATAAAAATAAGCCGACATTTTCATAACTATTTTGTATACTATTTGAGATAACTATAATAAAATTAATCCTACTACCATAATATTATATTATATAGGATCCATTTTTTATAATTTTTACTATAGCAGGCTTATTTAGAATGTATAATGTTTTCTATTGAAAAATCAAGGTGTATTATAGAATGATTAAGAAAATAATACCCCTATATCTTTCTTTGATAACGGCTATCTTCCGTGGCCTAAGATAGATCAGGCCTGCGCCCGAACCCAAAATGCTGTTGGATAATTTCGAACTTAGTGCTGTTACCTGCTTCAACAACACGCAGTTCAGTATTGAAATAGTTTAAAACGTGTAACGTTTCTCCGCGTTGTTAGTTATATTTTGAAGTGTTTTGTTAGTAAAATTATTTTCTGAGTGCTATATCATATGTTAATGTGTATTATATATATTTTAAAAATATCTACCAGGTTTCTTTGCTATTTCTTCCCGAAACGTACCTACCTAAGTAGCGGAATGAAATATAAAACATGTTTCATTGTATCACTTAGTACTTACTAAAATAATACTAAATTTAATAAAAAAAGGATTATTAATACATATTAAAAAAAGTAATATTAATAATGGATCAACAATAAGGTAAACGTATATTTTTCGATGTATTTCCATAGTTATAGGTACTAAGTGCTAACCATGAAACGACAGCACTAAGTTCGATGTCGGTAAAAAGCGCGCGCAGGCCTGTATATCGTAGGCCACGCTATCTTCCAACTGACGTCATTTTGTTCTTAGAAATCGATAAGATAAACTTGACAGAATATTAATTATATAGGTAAAGATAATAATTATATACTCGGTGTGTGACTATCCAATATTTATGTTTATGATAAGACGAATTATCACATTGGATATAAAGATAAAGAAAACTAAACAAATAAGTGTAATATTAGTGAGTTTTTGTTAAAATTTTGGTTAGTACGTAGGTACCTACATATTTTCGTTATCTTTAGGTAAAAAAAAATATATGGAAAACTAAAGATACATGTGTGTTAATTTAAAGTAGGTTTTGGCAGGCTATTTTCTAAAAACTGATGATTTTGGACAATTGAGTAGGTACTTACCTCCTTAAAAATACTGATGATTTTGGACGATTGAGTAGGTACCTACTTTTTAAAAAAACTGATGATTTTGGACGATTGAGTAGGCACCTACTTTGTAATCATTTTTTACTATCTAAATCAATTTACAATAATGAAGATGTTCAAGTAATACTTCAATGTTTTAAAAAAATGAAGCGAGAACTATGAGCTTTAAAATCAATCTAATTTAAGTCCTATCTCGTTTTTTTCTATATTCGTACTGTCGTGGTTTTGTCTACATCTTCTACTTTGTGAGACATAATAGGTATATAAATGTGTTTAATAATAATACATCTAGGTAAGATTATATATTATTTGGTTATGTTTTTATTACCTGACATACTCAATCACATGTGTTTCGTCCCATGGGTCTACCATATAACCCCCATCCATCATCAAGTGTCACAAATCAACACAAAGAAACTCCAAATCCTCACAGACTTGTCTCAGAGTTTCTCAAAACTTGATAATACCTGATAATAATTTTATCTCAAAAATTTAAAAAACGTCACTTGCATAAATATAAATACCAACATATAGGTAGACCTTCGTTTATTATTTATCGTATGGGTCAATCACATACACATCATAACAAAACAAAGTTTAGATATAAAAATAATAGTAAAAAAAAAACAAAAATAATAAAACAATAGCACAAGTACCTAGGCTTGCTTGTCAAAGACCTTCGTTAATGAAATAATACATAATCTAAAAAATCTTTATTTAGTCCACGAATTCATTAAATGCATAAAAAAGAAAAAAAACATTAATTTTTTTGTTCCACATCTACATAGGTATGTACCATCACGTCATGTCCCTTACGGGGTAAGCAGAGAGAACCGAGCGCCATACTCCTCTATTCATGCATGCTCGTCAATTGTTCAGGCTTCTTGTGTTTCCTTCTTTCAAAATATCATTCACATGGTCATGCCATCCCTTTCTGGGTCTGCCCCTGCTATTCCCTCCATTTCTTATACTCGTGTATATTTTTGGTCAGTCGTTCATCATTCAATATGTCCAAATCACCTCAAGGCATTCACTTATATTTTATTTTTTGCTATAGGTACCTAAAATAAGAACCAACTAGACAATGAAATTGCTGTAGCGATATAGTTATGTCATCTCAATCCGTACAAACTATATTTATAGGAAAACTTAAAAAACTATATTTGTCAAATAGTTACTAAATATTCCTTCTACGTCCTATGGTTTCCTCTTTCCGTTCCTCGTTGCTATTATCAGTAATATTTAATCTTCCTTGTATTTAACTAAGTTTAGTTTGTCGATCGACAATTCTTGATAGAACTCCATTGTACGTTGATATGTTATAAAAAATATAAAAATACTTGGTAATTGTTCTATTGTGTTTATTTGATTATTGACGCGTTTCGTGCAAAGCACATCGTCAGAATAATGCTCTACAAGACTGAGACTAGTGGTTATATACAAAATTTACATGGCAGGTGTATAAAAATGTTGGTTTTTGAACGGTTGAAAAGAAGTTATATAATGCAAATGAATCTATACAAATCTACGTTTTAATACAATGAATGTAGTTGGGTCACTGGTTGTAGTCCCCTGTGTCCATTAGGCCTGTAACAAAAGGAAACGACAGCAGTAAAATTCGAAAGGTAAATAATATTGTATTTATTGGTTTATTGTTATCTTTTAAGTGTGGTTAAAACCAATGTATTTCATAGATATTTGGTAGTTATAATTACAAACAGTTTAATTTTAATCTTAATGTATTTATTTTTGTATTTTTTTAGAGGCACTTAACACTATTGTACCATCTTAATAACTTCTCGTTGCTTCGGGTTAGTTGTACGAGATTGTCTTATGGCAGTAAACCAGTCTCTGTGCATTTGCTGTACCTGCATTTAGTGTATAAATACATACATACATAAATAATATAAGAAATGTCGTGATAGAAAATTTAAATATAAATTGTAATTAAATCATGACATTTCTTACTATAAATGAAAGGTCGAAGGGCTTAACTATGTTTACGTAATCTTCATACGTGCTCCCCATTTTTATTTGTTTATATAATTTTAATAACAAGCTACCTATTTTTTTAAACTTTTGAGTATATATTATTAAACTGGATTCAGTATTTTATAGGGAATACAAAAAAATCATGTTTATTGCATTTAAGTGAATATAACCAAGCTTTAACGTATTCTTTGATTCTTATGTTTTATATGTTAAGTTAGATATGTTCATTTTAAGGTGTGAACGTCTGACGAAGAAAATATACAAAGCTGACAAGAACGGAATAAGAGGACGAGGGCGCCCAAGAAAAGGATGATGAAGGACGACAATCTGAACGATATTTTGAATAACGCAGATGTATGAATCAACAATAGCCGAACATATACGTATAAGACGATGCTTGAATGTTGACGAGCCGATAAATGTGTATCAAGATAGAAAAATGTGGCGTTCGGTTCTCTCTGCCTACCCATTGGACATGGTGTGATGGTGTGTATATATTTACAACCTTTTATATTCTCTGTTTCAGTTTTGCATGTTATTAAGATACGCGATATTTAAATACCAACCTTATTTCAAAAAATCTGTTTTCATTAATTCATAAATATTTTAAAACCATTGAAAAATACTAATTCCAGTAGGGTACGTCTAATATGTGAAAAAGATAACATCTCCGTTTAGATACAAATTCTACCGATGTGGTATATAATATGTGAGGTTTTGTCAAAATGTTAATTCAAAGACCTATAATAGATTTTTAGTTTCATATTTCAATTTGTTCTTATTGAATGACGGAGAATTACTATTGATCTTTAATTTTAGTTGAATACCAAACTACACATGGTGAATCAACTACAATTATTGAGGAATGGATGGAACTGAAAAATTCGTCGCTTTCGTCGAAAAAATAAAACCATTCGTATAGCAAAAATCTTTCTACAAGCAGTTAAATATTTTTTTTTTGTTTGATGGTAGATACATACTCTTTGTGATTAAGGTGTGCAGCTAGTTGGTACATTGTTCAACCATTTAAATAAAATTTTTTGTTATAACATCTAGCAAAAAATAACTAATCACAAAATTAATTTGAGGTGCTCATGTTCAGGAAACACTCAAGATTACCTGGTTCAGGTTGTAGGTGCACTATATACCTACATATCGCCGTTCCTACATACCTATACCTACATACTTAATACCAAGTAGAATCTCATAAGATTCACTTTCCACGTAAGAAATTAATTATCATCCTAAGAAGACTCCCCACACATTTAATACTAGGTGTCAATAATCAATATCTAGCCGATTGATTTTATTGTTTGGACTAAGTATACCTACATATGGCACAAAATTTCATACCTACTACACCATACACATAAAAAAACATTATGTCGAAACTCAAAATATGCACTTTTTACATTATACATATGTACCTACATAATAATAATAAATAAATTGGGATGATTTTTATAGCGCCATTTTTGTGATAACTTCACCTCAAGGGCGATTTGAATATACATATTACAGGTTTTTGTAAGACTCGCGGAAGAAGTGAGTTTTCAGGTGTTTCCTGAATAGCACTAAGTTATCGATTCGCCTCAGTTTAGGTGGTAGTTTATTCCACGAGGCTGGTCCAGCCACAGCAAAAGCACGATCACCGAATGATGTAGTGTTGGCTCTATTTCTTTCAGTTAACTTCCCAATCATGGATGTTAACATACCATCATCACATGTCCCTCATGGGGTAGACAGAGAGAACCGAACGCTATTTTTTTCTATCATACATTCATCGCTTCTTCAACATTCATGAATCGTCTTATACATGTTCGTATGTTGTTCACGCTTCTACGTTTCCGTCTTTCAGAATATTGTTCACATGGTCGAGCCATCCTTTTCTTGGGCGCCCCCGACCTCTTATTCCGTTCTTGTCAGCTTTGTGTACTTTCTTCGTCAGGCGTTCTCCATTCCCAAGTCTCCCAAGTGACAAAGCCCATCTTGCATTTTTTCCTTTTGTCCTGATTTCTTACCCTGTCATGCATCGTTCTATTACAAAGTCTCCTTGGCAATTTCATTTATTCTGATTTCGTATGACTTTTGCCATGTCCAGGTTTCACCTGCATACGTCATGGTTGGCATTACGATTGCGTTATTGATGGCAACTTTGACATCCTTTGATATGTTACGATCGTTCACAACTGAACTACGTGAACCTTTTACTCTGTTTACTGCCAAAACTCGTCTTTCGATATCCTTATCAGACCGTCCATTCCGTTGGAACATGCTTCCCAGATATATATATATAGATTTACTAGTCAACTTTTACGAGCCATTTGTTTTTTACTTTTATTTGACATGCTGTTCTGCTTTCATTAATTTCAAAGACCATTGCCTGAAAGACTTTCCACTATTTCATAGTAAATAATTAATACGTAGGATGAGAGATGAGGGAGCACCTAATTGCAATCGAATGTTCATTCAAATGTTGCTTATTAGCAACAAATCAATTAATATAGGTACCTAATACTTACATATCACGGTTGTACATTTGTAAGCAGTATAGATAATACTGGGTTTTATGATACTGATATATTCAATAACACATATAGGTACCTACGCAATTTCACAGGAGTATATCGGCAATGACGCAGTGATATGAGGCATGGAATACCTAACTCCTATATCCCTCCCCACTCCCCCCAATCCCTATTATATAATTTAAAACTTACTCCGCTATTTATATAAGTTTTAGTTATTTTTTTATATTATGTTTAATGTAATCCATGATGATGTGGGAACTATTTTGGCCAAGATTTAACTTTCACTGCTGTCTTTTGTAATTTGCAAATTGCTGTATGTTTCCCCTTAATTTATATAAATAAATAAATATCAAATAATTGTATAGTAGGTTCAAGTGATTTTATAGGTACAAATCAATATGTTTCCTTGCGTGAAGGTATGTGTGTATGTAACTATGTAAATTATGATGATGATTATCTTCTGAGAACCCTTGTCAGGGGCGTGTAGGTGGATCTCGGGCAAAAATTTATTATGATATTCTACCAACCATACCATCCAGACCTACCTCTGGGTCTCGCCTGACAAACACTGCTGCTACTGGCAGATACCCACCTACCTACCTACCATTTACCTTCCATTTATCCACCTAACCCATGTTAGTTTTTGTGAAACCAAAGGTAGCCCATTATACAAACTACACGCAAATCAACTTCATATATGTCGATAGTGATAAATCAGTTGTGATGTTTGTCTCTTATGTTGTAAGAGAGCGCCATAAATAAACCAATTTTTCAGAGATCATGAATTCGAAATGCTTAGAATTTTGCTTTCACTCTTTTCTATTATAATAGTTCAGCTATTAGGTTCACCACACATTCTTAATGTCTTTTTAGGTGAGGCGAGACATTTACGTGGCGATATGCACGCATGTGTCGTGCTTCCTTTTATAGTGTAATATATACCCGCATACCTGTTGTTGGTTACCCCACATTGTGGGATATGCCGTGATGGTTACAATGACGAATTCATACCATTACGTTTTGAATAGTAGGTACCTAATGAAAAAAAATATATGAACATTATTACAGTAAAAATGTATCTACGTAGGAAAATTTAAAAAAATTCCATAAATTTCAACAACAATAGAAGTAAAACACAAAACAAAACAGTAAAACAAAAATAATAATAATGATAGGTTAGTACATATCCCAACATCATCTCTATTTAGATATACAATTTTGTCAATAAAAAATAACGAACATCAACTTAATTAAAAAAAAAAGTCGTATAAAAGTCTTATTTTAGGTTTCTTAGTACATAAGTGCCCCTTAATGTGAGGTTACGTTAAAATGAACATCAACTTAAAAATAGTTAGAATAAGTTGTGTAAAAGTCGTATTTAAGGTTATTAGAAAATAAGTGCCCATTAATATGAGGTTACGTTAAAATGACTCGGTTATCAAATGAAACGAATGACAAATTGTTCAGCTATAGTGATGAATGATAATGATAAGCAGTTATCAAATCGAGAGATAATATCTTCTTCCGTCCAAGGTACCAAGTACACAACGAATATATTTTTACCTATATCTTATATTTAAGCAGGCCCCTCTCTGCCGTATATTTTGTCGTTTTTTTCGTGGCAGGATATTTCATATTATAAACCTCAGCAGGTCTTTGTCGTTGCCGCAAGACGTCAGCCATGTCAAATTGCTTGATTTGGGTTGTTATACCTGGAATATGGGATCCAGCGCACAACATTCTCCATCCACCATCATCCGATATGGGCCAATAAAATGTGTTCATTTCCTTTCGGGTCCGTTAAAAAAATATCTTTCCTTCTTATTTTTGTAAATAACCCGAGCGTAAAGGCGAGTCTGTTTTCGGCTTTATTTTTTACAGCCTTAATACTATTATATACCTTCCCATGTTGTCTACCTACCCGCTTCTTGATCGGAGATATCTATAATTTAGATGATTTTAATATGTAACGATGAAGACGATGTATTATACGACAGAAGATTCCATTAAATATTCTAAGTCTAGGAATCTCAAGTTAATCAGTAGCCTAAACCCGTGCATTTCGCACATTAACATTCAGGAATCAGCTGTACTGCAACGTAACGAAAAAGCAGGGTGATTCGACACAGTCAATGTACTAGTGAATTATCCAGGTGTCGCACCGAAAAACATAACACCTACACACTAATGTAACCAAATGGGAACTTTTGATCACTTTATTTTACTTTGTTGTTGCTTTTGTTTTTATTGCTATTAATTTTGTTATTACTTTTAATTTTATTTTGGTAATTACTACTTGGGTGTTTGAGCAGTGCATTCTGCCAGTATTCACTTATGGCATGGAAACAACGACCTGAACCAAATTTTCTGCCAACAAGCTGCGTATAGCACAAAGGAAAATGGAAAGAATAATGTTGGCAATAAAACTAGAAGACAGGAAG
The DNA here is from genome assembly GCA_963576475.1 of Molanna angustata. Taxonomy (NCBI): domain Eukaryota; kingdom Metazoa; phylum Arthropoda; class Insecta; order Trichoptera; family Molannidae; genus Molanna; species Molanna angustata. The sequence continues at coordinate 9,275,790 of OY754973.1, forward strand.
AGGAATGGCTGGATACGCAGTCAGACCAAACTGTCCGTTGTGGTTGAGAAAATAGCCGTGCAGAAGTGGAGATGGGCAGGACACCTATGGCTGATGATGATGAATTACTACTTTGTTATTACTTGCAATTAATTTTGTTATTGCTTTTAGTTTTATTTTTGTTGTTATTTTTGCTATTACATTGTTATTACTTTTGTTACTACTTTTGTTATTTTTTTTCATGTTTGTAATGTACAGTATGTCGATGAATAAATTATTATTATTGTGTATGAAGATTAACTATAAGAGTCCCAGTAGATATTGTGTATTTTCAAATACCAATAACCAGTGAATACCGGCTACTGTTCTTAATTGCTCTCTACTTAGACATTCCTGATCCGATTTTTTGGAGGCTCTTAGATGAATTCTTTCGCCTGACGTTGACCACTTCTTATAGGTCATTCAAAATTTTCGATGTTTTATTGTTATCTAGTCTACTATTCTCCTTCTTCGTCCTAGCCCTTGTTCCATCTACATACTTGTGTACGACTCTCCTAGTCCTCACCCTCAAAGTCTTCTGTCCCGTTATCTAGCCTACTCCCGATTTTCCGAATTGTAATTGCAGATAAGCCATGTGCAAAAGTTTCCCTTCTTCGTATAACAGTGGAACATTTATCTAAGTGATTATCGACCTGTCACTTTTTCGACTGACGGACGGACAACCAGACATTTCTGAATGTTGATTTATCGACAGAGAATATTTTTTTTTTACATATTTTATTTTCTGTTTTATGTCGCAAGATAGATAACGCAATGCGATGAGTGGAACAAAACTACACATAGAATGCCTCTAAATCTCGAGATGTGTAATGAAATTTTTATTGCAACTCTAGTAATTTTCGGAATTTGTGCAAATTTCAATTTGCAAATTAAGACTGTTTAGTGCTTTGGACATCGAAAGAGCACTAAAAATATAAAAGATTACATCAGTTCAAGATGTGCTGTGCCAAAGAAAACTACGTTACATGAGACATTATGTAGATTATTTATTTATATTAGAGAAATTTAATAATAATAATTTTATTCATTTTCTCCCCTTAAGAATACACATAGAAACAGCTACAATTGTTGAACTTATAATAAAATTTAGTTGTTGGGAAGTATCTATAGTTATATCATTTTATGAGTTCCTCCAATTACATAATCTAATCTTTGTCTATCAAACTAGGAGTATTTCCTGTTTTAAAACAGACAATTTATTACAAATTTAGTAACACGTAATATTTTCTTTCCCCTTAGCGCTTTTGTCCCGTTTCTATCGGGGTACGCTTTGAACATGATCCTGGAATTGGCGAGTCTGGTTATTACATTGAAGCGACTGCCATCTGACCTTCGTAACCCTTAGAAAGGGGAACCAGACAAATTGGATCATGGTTACACATAGCTAGTGATATAAATCCGCACATAGATTTTTTTTAAAAATCCAGAGGTGCGTGCCCCGCATATTGAACCGGATTCGAACCGTCAACCTCACGCATGTGAGGCGACGACCTTACCGCTGGACTATCACCACTATCACAAATTTAGTAACACGTAATAAAATTAGATATTTGCAATAATTTCCTATACCTAACAGATACAGTAGGTACCTACATAAAAAGTATCTACTTCAATAACCTTAAGAAGCGAGAAAGGTATGATATTCAGTACGGGTGGAAGTGTTGAATTTCATAGATGAACCGCGTGAGACGTGATTTTGCTTCTAGTATTTTCGATAACCCGGCGCTTACGTCATCATCACTGGTGCTTCAGTTCGCTACGGACCCAGGTATCCTCCAGAAATCGTCTCCATCCCCCCCTATATATGGGACACTCTAAAACTATGATGATAGTAAAGTGTGAAAGTTGCCGAACCAGATACATAATGAAAAAATAAATTATAATAGAAACGTAGATCGATTTATAACAGAAGACCAATGTACGGACATATTTGTATAAAACCATCGGAATAGTAAGTATATTTTCGGGAACGGAACCCAAAATTTAAATATGCCGAGTAAAAGATCCAGAATGACTGCACCGAAACGCAGATGAAAAGAAGTGGTGATACATGATATTATAGTATGTAACCGAAGACAGTGCAGGCTTAATACGCAGAAAGCAGACCCCACCATCATGTGGGACAAGTGATGAGGAAAAGAACAGATTTAACGGGTTAATTTGTTATAAAAGCACCTACAAAAATATAGGTAGGTAGATATATATACATAGGTACATAATATATAGGTAGGTAGGTAGGTATTGTATTATTGCGACATTCCATTTATGTTCCAAGAGGCAAACCCTTGAGGCAACAAGAGAAGTACAAGTGAAGAAAGGTTACCAAAGTCAGCCCGTGTTACATTTATTGGAAAAACATTCCGATACAACGAAAACAAAATTCAATTCAATTTTCTTCAATGGGTGGTACCTACCAAGATCTAGGTATACCTATCAACGTGGGGGTACAAGTGGTCTGTCCACCTACTAGACAATTCGGTTCATATCTACCTAGTTAGATATCCATCTGCCTTGTATTGTTCACTTATATGTTTGAATATTTAATTTATACAATAAATAAGTACCTAAACCGATGGAAGATCAGATCAAAAATAATAATCTTCTTCCTCCAACGCAACAACTGCTTTTATTGAGAAAAAGAGAAATAATCGGTTAGGTATAACTACTCATAGAGATATAAATAAATGAATAAACCATTTATTTGTTGCCATTATTGTTACATCACATAAAAACAAAAAAATATATTATACCTATACAATTTTGAACAACAATGGGCAACAAAAACGCTATTGCTCAGCTACGCACTACCAGGTATGCTGCTGGTTTTCAGCAAAGCCTTGGGACAACACAAGACATTGAGAACAGACCACATGTCATAACCTATAAAAATTTAAAAAAGTAATTAAAAATAAAATGTATTTCTTCCTTTTTTTACTACTGGCATCCTTGTTGGTTCAAAAACCATATCGTGCAGTGTTTCTAAAACCTCTGCAAAGAGGTCATTGCATGAGGTCATAATGTTTAGTATACCTATAGTTGCGTATCAAAATTTTTAACATTAAATATAAAAAATCATAAATAAATAACTACCGTTGAGGGTTTAGTAAATAAAAATCCGTGTCCCAAAACAAAATAAATGAGTATTGTACATAGTAGTTATATACTCAAGTAAAATTTATGTTTATACATAGAAATAACTAAATAACCTTTTAGCATCCTCCCATTCTTCCATCTTTGTATATCTTAACATAAAAATAATATCCGAAAAAGGTGTCCATTGTTACCGTATATTTTTTCTCCCAATGGCTAATATTTTTTCAAGCATAAACTCTGAAGGTACTGGTTACAGTCAAACAATGGAATCTCAAATCGCCAAGAATAACATCGAATAACTATTCACCGAGACATGGACGCTAAACATTTTGTAATGAATCTACAATAATTCATTTATTTAGTTTGGGATGTCCGTATATTACGGTTTCAAGTGGAATAAATTGCACCCTGATATATTTGGAAGAAGAGATATACTTGATACCATCAATAAGATAGACCGATCAGACCAGTCTTATAGCACCAACACTCCAGAGGAAGCAGTTCACCTGGCTACAGATAAAAGTCAGTGGAGAGAGAGAGAGAGCATAATGCTTTGCTTGCCTCGAAATAATGAAAAAAGGGATAGAAGGAAGTGGAGTACAAGAATGCCGAAGAAAATATTTGCCGTTCGCCAGCCTCCGCAGAGGAGACGACTGCACTCGAGGAACTGAAAAATTGGAAGTATTTTATAATACCTACTGTATAAACTTAATTTGTTTTCTTGGGTTGGTACAAATTTAGTTTGCATATCTTTCACTGCAAGCTAAAACAAATAACCGATTTCGCATTTGACAATTTATTTATAAAATTTGATAACTGAATGATTTACTTGCCACCACAATTCTCTTTAGATGTACCTATTGAGAGAACTTTTTAACATTTTTTTTTCAATTAAAGTAAGCTGTTTCCAGCTCCCGTGCCAGCGTTATTCTATCGGTGATGACTGTTGTGTCTATTATTTTGTACCTAAATAGGTACTTATTTCTCGAGTTCCCGCGGTGTTGTGTTGTATTATGGACACCCTACCACCCAACTGTAAGACATCATCTTATCATACCTAGAAACTATATAATGTACCTAAACATAATTTCTGTGAAACTTTTGTGTTTTCTGAGAACGGTCAAATAATATAGTGTCAGTCAGTGTGTATTCCCCAGTCAAATATTATAAAAGATGCTCATCCTACTCTTCGTATACTTCACTCCATAACTCTTTTACTTTTGTGATTTGAATAGGTAGGTATATATTTACCTATAGAGGTATACTTTGAATCAAACACACAATATATTCCAACTGTCGATTTGTTCAGGAGAACTTTGTTCTCTTAACATATCGACAATGTATCAAGCCAGAATACGCGAGAATTGTATGGAGAGGTCTACTTTTTTCATGGATTTTCCAACTTTGAAGTCAAAAAACACCAACTTAGAGGCTTCGCAGCATATATGTTTCATACACGGATTTACTCAGAATTCGGAGTAGAACATTTCGTGTGTCTGTGTGTGTGTGTGTCTGTGTGTGTGTCTGTGTGTGTGTCTGTGTGTCCGTCCCCCCCTTATAACTTTTGATCCGCTCAATTTACAGAGCCTAAAATTTCAGAATATATAAACAGTTACAGGCCTACAAAACTTTTATACTCGGAATTTTGAATTTTTGTTTCAGTCAGGGGTTATCAACTTTTGAATTTTTATTTTATTTTTCCATATATCTCAGAAACCATAAACGGTAGAACGCTGAAAATTGGTACAAACATAGACAAATACAAAATCTCAAATTAGTTTTTTCAAAAAAATTCCAGGGTTTCTCAAACATTTTTTATTAAGAAAAATATTTTTTTTATGATAAATTTATGAGTTTAACTGCCTATATTTCCAAAACTTTTAGAATTATCGAAAAAAGCCGAAACACCCCAACTAGATAATTTAATTTTCTATAAAAAATATTAACATTGTAGTAGAAGATCTCAATTTTTTTTAACAATTTTTTTAAAAATTGAATTTAGTGACGACATCGCTTCATACATTTTGTATGGCAGTCGCCTATACACAATATGTAAGAAGACTTAATAGTTTGTTACTTCATCTCCAAACATACATACATACCATCATGCAATTTGCATATTCTGGGTAGGAAAAAGGATCTTCTTCCATACTATCCTATCTTGACATACATACCTACATATGTTGTATAGAAAACAAAATATCTGAAAATATTCAATAATTTGTATCTATGGGTTTATAGTTTGGTACATATTCTTCAACTATACATACTATCGCTATCGACAGTTGGATCTCATGTGTTACATGCAACTAGTTTTATATAATACAAACTAGTGTATTTCGAAAACTTCTTTATTTGCATATTTAAAATTTTACGACTTTTGAATTAGAGTGAGTATGCTTTTTCATAATGCGTAAAACGTACGTATCACGCCATGTCCCTCGCGGGGTAGGTAGAGAAAACCTGCTTATTTCTATCTTGACACACATTCATCTCCTCGTCGACATTCATACATCGTCTTATAGGTACATGTTCGTCTGCATGTTGTTCACGCTTCTGACATTTCCGTCTTTCGAAATACCTTTAACATGGACGTGCCATCTCTTCCTTGGGCGGCCCCGATCTCTCATTCCATTCTTGTCTGCAATGTATATTTTCTTCGAAGAAAAATGCGTAAAACAAGAATAAATAAATTATTAAGGCAGGTATCTCCGTATAAAAAATGTCACGGTACGTAAATAATACATTATATCATATCCAAAGCACCATTATATGGAAGTATACAAACTTTCCTTTCATGTCTATTTCTGAATACGGCTGAAATACACAGATTATGGCTGCAAAAGTTAACTTCTTCCTCCTCGGCTTCATTACTGTCGATGGCGACTGCACTCTCCACGAATATTCTGCTATCATGTAAGGACGGTCTTATGAGCAGATTGAAGGGCTTCGCTGATTCAAGTTCCTGTTGCAGGCAAGGTCACTTCATCTACGTTTCCCATTACGACGAGTTTCCTGGGGTTAAGTAGGTATTATCGGGGCTTCTTTTGGCAGTATGTCCAATATATCGATATACTTCAATGACATTTTATATATAGACACGTTATATGGAAAATGACACAGTTTACGAATTCCACAGATCATATTATGACGAATATCACCAAGAAAGAGACGATGTAATACATTAAGTGAGAAATCAGATTAGGTATATTATATAGAATAAGAAATGTACAAACATCACAGAAGAGAGAATCTAGAACCTAAAATCTCTCTTCTGTGACAGACATACACTGCAGACATATTTTCTCTTCTACTACCGTGCAATCACATTATAAATAGGTGAATGTGAAAGAGACAAACGTATTTAATTTGCGTGCGTGAATGCATACGTACAAGCAGATATTACTTGACAAATCCTTATAAATATAGGTATTCCAACTGTCGATTCGTTCATGAGAATTCAATTCTCTGAATGAATCGACATTATTAAGCCAAGATGCGTGTACGAAGAAACATTTTGTATGGCGTAGTGGACTTTTTACATGCTAATAACACCAACTAGAGGCCTCGCAGCATATATGTTCCCAAACATGGATTTACTCAGAATTCGGAGTAGAACATTTTGTGTGAGTTTTGTGTGTGTGTGTGTGTGTGTCTGTGTGTCAGGGTATGTGTGTGTGTGTGTGTGTCTGTCTGTCCCCCCCTTATAACTTTTGATCCGCTCAATTTACAGAGCCCAAAATTTTAAAATATATAAACACTTATAAGCCTACAAAACTTTTATACTCAGAATTGTGAATTTTTGTTTCAATCAGGGGTTATCAATTTTTGAAATTTTGGTTTATTTTTCCATATATCTCAGAAACCATAAAATATAGAACGCTGAAAATTGGTATACCTAAACATAGGAATATACAAAATCTCAAACAGTTTTTTTTTTCAAAAAATTTCCAGGCTTTCTAAAACATTTTTTATAAAGAAAAATATTTTTTTATGATAAATTTATGAGTTTAACTGCCTATATTTCCAATTTTTTTTTTAAATATCGAAAAAAGCCGAAACACCCCAACTAGATAATTTAATTTTCTATAAAAAATATCAAAATTGTATTAGCACATCACAATTTTTTTTAACATTTTTTATAAAAATTGAATTTAGTGACGACATTGCTTCATACAATTTGTATGGCAGTCGCCTACACATAATATGTATCTAAGAAGACTTAATAGTTTGATACTAATCTTCAAACATACCTACATACATACCGTCATGCTGTTTTCATATTCTGGGTAGGATCAAAGGACTGACCTCCATACTATCCTATCTTGACATACATACCTAGGTACATGTGTTGTATAGAAAACCAAATATCTTAAAATATTAAATAATTTGTATTTATGGGTTTATAGTGTGGTACTTATTCTTCAACTATACATACTATCGCTATCGACAGTTGGATCTCATGTGTTACATGCAACTAGTGATAATGAAATAAATATGCAGCATGAAATGATACATCTGGTTTGTCATTCATAATTCAAGTGTAATCTTTACATGTTTTCATCACACAAGATAGTATTTTGACTACGACAATACGTCCGAACACTACAACATCTGACGTATAACTTACCGAATTTTAAAACTAGTAATTCATTTATTATTTTTATATTTCACTATCATACTTCACCGTCAATAAATGAATAATATATTTTCAAACAACCAAAGTGAATTCTTATTTGTTTAGAAATATATTTAACCTGTGATTTACCCACTTGAGACGATGCATGAATGTGGACGAGGCGAGGGATGCGTGCCAGGATAGAAAAATGTGGCGTTCGGTTCTCTCTGCCTACCCCGCAAGGGACATGGCGTGATGGTATGTATGTATGTATGTATTTCTTTTTAAAAACAATGTTTAATGCTAGGCATAAAAATCGATTAGATATATTTATTTATTTATTTATTTATACATCTTCTTGTACATAATAGGTATAAACAAATATATTTGTACACTGGCGGGCTTATTGCCATTAGGCAATTTCTTCCAACCAACCAGATTACAAAGTATTACAACATTGTGTATGTACAACAGCAAATAAAAAAGAGTAAAAGAAATCAAAGAAAATACGTATAACACTTAAATACTATTAAAACAAAAAGGAATAATAATTCATAGCAAGAAAAAAGGATATGGTCAGGACAGGAGAGGAAATCGGGATCAGGTGTTCAAGGATAAATATTCCTTCTTTAGTTGTTTCTTGAAAATACTGAGTTAAAGTGCACTTTACACGGACACTATTTTCAACGCGACCCGGTTTCCAACGCTTAAAACAGCATCCAAAATATAGGTTACTCCGAGCATCGCTTTACAGTACCTACTTTACACAGTTTACACAATTATATGTGCAATTTTTTTAATATAATATAAATAAATGTAGGTATATCGAAAAATTATATAATAATTAATATAATATATCGAAAGTTTCGACACTTTCCAAATAAACAAAATACATCGCGAGCGAATGTCACACGTAAAAATCAACGCATACGGCAGCCATTTTGACTCGTCGGTAACGAAGACAGCGAATAATTTTAGAGATTTCTGTTTTACCAAAAAGGATGAAAATAGCGTTGAAAATAGAACACGTTCTATTTTTTTGCCCATCGCGTTGAAAATCCCGTCGAAAACCTGAAAACCGTTGAAAATAGTGTTCGTGTAAAGTGCACTTAAGGCTATTCCATAATCTTGCTGATTGTACTTCGAACGAAGAGCTGAGAAATTCTGTATTATGGATAGTATTGATTACAAAGTATTATTGTGTATGTACAACAGCAAATAAATAAGAGTACCTAAAAGAAATCAAAGGAAATACGTATAACACTTACATACCTATTGTTTTGCTTTTAAATACATGCATACCCATAATTTTAAGATATTTTTGAGTTATTATCAGAGACAGAGACGGTCTAATTATATTGTACCTATGTATTAACCTATCCTTTATATGGCGCTGTGTGGTATCGGCCAACACATGTTACGTCTTATTTTTCTACTTCTACAAAATATGACAATAACTTTTTTTTGTATTCTTCGTCTCCACGTGTACAAACGAAGCATTTTGTGTTGCCCACCTACAATTTACGAACCCTGATTTTTTTGTTCAAAATTCTGAAAATACATTTATCAACTAAGTGAGCTGATAATTTGGCTAGGTTTTTCAATGAATTTTATCATTCAAAATGATTATATTTGATAACAACACGTTGACGGTGCTATATTCTTCCTCTAGTTTGACGCAGAAAATTATTTTTTAATCGCAAATAATTCAAATTACAATTCAATCTTTGTATGGAACGTAGTTTACAGTAATTGGTTATTTGGCTTCATATTGATATAGTAAAATATCTTTTTATAGACTATTTCGATAGTCAAATTTTTTAGAATGATCAGAAACGTTTTTATAAAACAGAAGGTAGGTAGGTACTAAATAATAATAAAAAAATAAAACCATTGACACACCGAAAAAAAATGTAAATAATAATTACTTTTCATGTTAATAGTAACCAAATTATAGTGACAACATTTGATAACTTGTAACCAACTGTTTTGTGCATACAGCCAAACCGTATTACAGTTAATAATAGCTAAACATTAACATCTAATTACAAAAGTTTAGTTATAATATCGGTAGTAAAACAGTTTATTGGCCACACTTTTTCAGTGCAGACCTGTGTTCAGAAACAACGCTCGACGTCGGGTGTCGATTGTACCTGAAGTTGCAGATTATGGTGTTTTTCACACCAATCTCACTGAACGCTTTCGAGCGGCGTTTCAATCTGAACGAAGCATCGGACATTGAATATCAAATGTCAGTTATCATACATATCTCTTTTTAGGTTATATTTTCATCGAAAGACAACAATTGGGCAGTGAGGTAAATAATGATCGCTGACCTTTTATTGGATATTTTCGAATGATATTTTCATAAAATAACATTTTTTTGTGAATGCATATTGTCATCATAAATAATGTCAACTGACATAATAGAAACTACAGAAACAAATATAAGTCAACAGATACTGTAACTGTCAGAGCGTTTTTTACCCGACAATTTTACCAAGCGTTTTTGTGCGTACATTCAATCTGAACGCACAGTGTCTTTCGAGCGTCTGTTTCCGGTTATTATGAACGGCTTAGAGCGTCACTAAGTGCACTCGGCGTTCACTGTGAACGTTGCCCAGGGTCTTAAATATAAAATATTATATAAAATTAAAATTTATATTGAAAAACCGTATTTGTTGGAACACCATTCATTAGGACAGGTTCTCAAGGTAATTAAATGAACCGACATCTGTTTTACTTTATTTATTTATTTTCTCATACATATCTAACATATTTGTTTGTATAATAAATATGTGACATATGTAGGTATTTATACATACCTTGGTGTTCGTCTACTCGAGTAAAGTAATATTTGGGAACCATACCTAGACATTCAAAGTTTGAACTTTGATAATATGAAAACTATGGTTAGTCCTGTCGTAAAATATTTATGGCCAATAAAACCCAATGCTTGGTTTTGTGTGTCTTTATCTAAATATTCTAGATTCAGTAATGCACACGTTTCACGAGTTGACAAAATTAAATATTATTATTTTATTTTTAGTCATTTCCCGGATTTTAAAGTAGGTAATAAAAATGACATATAGACATGTATACTTATTGTACCTACCTACCTACTTTCATGTACCTATATATTTTTATATTTATACATAGGTACAAGTTTCGTCGGTATATTAAAACTGACATTTTGATGACACCAAAATAAAACATAATCCATGTGACTAGGCAATAAAAATGCGTTTTACACTTGTTAGATAATGTGTGGCGTTCGTTTATATCGGCTTATTTTAAAGTTATTCTTGTCATAGCTTTTTTTTTTAATGAATATGTCCTTGTTAAACAAGTACATATACATCTTCCTACGTTCCCTAAAACAAGCAAATAAATGCTTGTGCTATAGGTGAACGAAATCGGTCGAGGCAGGATTCGAACTCGCGATCACTGGATTACTAGCCCAGCGCGCTAACCGCTCTGCCACTGACCCATCTAATTTTGAAGGATATCTGAATAGTGCTTCTCAATTTTTTTAACTGTCAAATATTTCAAAGTGACCCCAAGCTCAGAAAATTTAAAATTTGGAATTTTTATTTTCAAATTGGTAAAAAGGCACATCACTTTCATAAAATGGCATTGAAGAGTTATTAAGTTTTCATAATTAAATGTTTAACTAAAAAAATAATTTAACAAACTCATTTCATGAAAACGCTGAATATTTTCCATACAAAATTTGAATACTTTATAGAATAACTTGTTAGTGAGGAGTTTGGCGTTGGCCACAACCCACTCATTTCTTAATGTACAAAAGTTGGATATATTATTATGTATTTAGTAACTCCCACATTTTAGAATCCCCAAATATTCAATTCACAGGTAGTCTCCAAACTCCACCTGCTTGCCTTTTATCACCTTGTCCGATAGGTAGAAGGGGTGGCTTATATCAGAGCCAGGTAAGAATATTTTCACCTGTAAGGTATTATGTGCTTGGTGTGTAGGTGTTTGAGAGAACACCTCCGAGCCAATGGGATAAAAGCAGGTGTCTTGTATACTTTGCTGATAAGGTGAGTGAGAATCAACCTCTCTCTATCTCTCTCGCTCTTGAGGTATGGCTGCCTTGATAAATCTCACCTGCGCGGTGAAACAGCCAATAGCGTACAGGTGGGTGGAGACAGGTAAAAATTGTAAAATTTATCGTTGGATAAAGGTGAATCAAGTTGATTCGTAAGTACCTACCAACGTGAGTTATATACAATCATCTATGTATTTCGTATATACATAATATATGTACATTGTACATATAAATACAACTTTCAATCTTTCCATATTTAGAGTTAATAACTATTTGCATTGAATAAATATTTTATTGTAAATTCATTTTATAACAATCAACAGTTTTGTCATGACTAGTTGCATGTAACACATGAGATCCAAATGTCGATAACTGCCTACTATACGAACAATGTCTACCAGCAGAGTCATACATTTATTGACACGAGCCGGCCAATAAAACGGCATCACTTTTTCAGCGAGGTATTGTATGGGAATGAGTATTCTATAGATTTATTATTATTCATTCATTCATACCATCACGGCATACCCCACAATGTGGGGTAACCAGCGAAAGGTGTGCGGATGTGCATTGCCTTATAAAAGGGAGAACAACACATCTATGGACAGAACAAATAAACACAGTTGCAGGTAAAATAAGAAGGCTTATTTATATTTTTAAAAACATTCGCAACATAATGACTAGAAAAGACTTAAAAACAATATATTACGCGTTAGCTCAATCGATTATAACACACGGAATGATTGGTTGGGGTGGCGCTGCTAAAATTAATATGGATCCTCTTATTAAAGCACAAAAACCTTTAATTAAGGTTATAATAAAAAAAACATTTACATATCCAACAGTTCAATTATTTAATGATTTTCCAGTTTTCAATATTCCACAGTTATATATCAAAATTATTTCTATACATTTTCATAAAGATAAAACAATTCACATTACACCGCAACACAATTACGAGACGACACGCAGGAATTTTCTCATGACTCCAAAGACAAACACGACATTCGGACAAAGACATTACTATTATTTAGCTCCAAAAATTTTTAATAAGATAAAAAGTGAAATAACGGACATACAGTTGATGAATAATTTGAAACACAAGAAAACAATAGAAACATGGATTAGAAACAAGGGCATTATATACTGCGGAAACATGATCAAGCTACAATAGTTTATATTTTATTTTTATAATAGGTATATTTTATAACAAGTTTTAGTTAAATACAAGTTTAATATTTTCTGTCAGATATAACGCAAAAAAAAAATCTGCCACCTCGGTACAGGCTCAGCCTAGTGAGGTGGTATATACCAAATAATCCTATAAAAAAAATGTTTCATAAAACTTATTTAAATTGTACTTTTTTGTAATATTTTTACTGTTTGTAACTATATTGTTATATTTTGTTTGGTTTCAATAATAAAAAAAAAAAAAAAATGTATACCCACACACCGGTCTCGTTTCACCAAAAAAGGCACTACATTCAGAATGGGTGGTGAACCTCATTGCTGAACTATGTGAGATGTTATTGTTGCCTGTTGTATTTTCGATTACCCGGCTCTTACGGGACACTTGAAAACAATGATTTAAAAGAATGGAAGCACTATTCTAAGCCGGTGCCTCACAGCTAATTTATTATTATTCTATGCATATAATAACTATAAAGAATCCTTCTTTCAATATAGTAACTACATCGTGATGAACACTTAACTACCTATATACAAAATCTTGTACGGAATTTTCTTTAAATTAAAATATTTTTGAATTCCTGGAATCCGACGTAGATCCGAGGAGAGCGAGCTACAGATTTCTTGGAAGTTGTTAGCAAAAAAATCAGTTATCAAAAAGTAAAAATATTAATAATAATATGTAAATAATGAAATTTGTCAACGAAATAAAAAATAATCAAACTGAAAATCTCATTAGACGATGAAGGGAAGCTATTGAAGGCTAGCGTCCATACAGGCGCAGCGGACGGAGCGCAACAGACGGATTTGTTTGTCGCAGTGCGTCCACAGAGGCGCACCAATCGGATTGCCGACACAACTGTCATTTGGATAGTTGACAATTTTCCATGGAAAATAATGCAATTTTTTTTTTCGGCTTGATAATCGCATGATTGGCTCGTAATACGTGGTTTTATTCAATGAAAATATTTAATGAAAATAAGAATGACGTATGCTGTGGAAACGTGAGCAGACACTGTACGAAACAAGGGGCTCTTAAGGACAATCACTTGAAAAATTCTCCGAGATCGTGTTCGCAATGTTCAAAGAAGGAAAACACGTGGAAGAGAGGACATCGTTCGGTGGAGTAGATCCAGAAGAAGACATTGGAGGGACCACATAGCCAGGATACACTTGCGTATATAGGGGCGAATGAAATCCCCTCTGGTCGCCGCCTACCCGGAAGACCACCCAAGAGATGGAAGGATAGTTGGACTTTATCATCCCAGGAGGCATAGTTTCTGAAGAACAGACTAACAAGGTCTACCAAACGAAGAAGAAGAAGAAGAATGAATATAAAATATATAGAGCTCATAGTGTTATCTAGGCTATACAAATTTCATCCAAAATCTTCCAGAAATTTTTGCGTGATTGAGTAACAAATATCTAAACATTCGAATTTATAATATTGTTAAGATACCTACTAACTACGCAAAAATGTTGAAAATCTGCCCGAGGGAACGGTTTTTTCCGAAACTGGTCAAATTTCAACGTGGTTTATTTTTATTGACAATAACATCTCAATAGAGAGGAAGTTTGGATATTATAGAAGAACCAGGAACTCATGCACCTACAGGGCTTACGACCTGTGATCGGCTGGTTTACGTGATCACTTTATGCGCTTGCGCAACGTTCACCTATGCCTTTATTGAGTTCCCTTATAAATGTAATTTTTGAAAGATCTATATATTTGAATAAGTGTAAACATTTCACCTGAATAATAAAATATCATTTGACTCCCGACACAGGGAAATAAATCCAATGTTTGCGTATATGCAATTAAAAAAAATATATTCGAACGTGGTTTATACAAAATAATAAAATATTGTTGGAAAAAAATTAAATAACAATTTTCCATAAAAAGAACATATGACAGGCGTCGGCATTCCGGCGATTCGATGCACGTACTCCGTCCGATGCCTAACAGTGGACGCACTTGAATGAATTCCCATACAAAGATTTCTAAAATCCGTCTAATGCGCTCCGTCCGATCCGTCCGTTGCGCCTGTATGGACGTAAGCCTCTAGTCTATTACTTTGTGTTAGTAGGATAAGACCGACCACCTCCAGAAAAAATACACAATAATAAGCGTCTAAGAATAAAAGTAGGTAATAACAGCAGGACGACGACAACCTACGCGAACGAAATCTTATTAAAAAATATTATTTTTATAATTCGGCAACGCATTTTTTTCCACCCTCGTCCATCTACTGCCCTCGAATTTTTCCCAACTTCCCCCCAATCTTCCTCTTCGGCCCCAAGTCCCCCCCCCCCACCCCTCCACTGCCCCCCTTAGCAATAACTCAACATTCACACAGTGACCACAGCATCACACACCGCGCGGCTTGCGACTGTATCCCACGGGCCGTGCTTCCTTTCCTTTTTGTCCGAAACTTTGGCGTTTCCTCCCTTTGTCCTGCTTCTGCCCGGGCCAAATCAAAACTTTTCAATATTCAAGACTCTCTCTCTTTCTCCTCACTTCTTTTACTTGCTTTCCTCTCCTCCACCCCCTCCGTTACACTTCCTCTACGTCTCCCCTACTCCATCCCTTAACCCCACACGCTGCTATTTGCCCACAACTGTATCAAACCTACCCCCTTTCCGCGGCGGACACGTTCAGAATAAACAGGGTTGCAAATTCTTTACGAACAGCCTAAATCCGTAAAAAGAGTTTTAAACCTTTCCGAAACTTGACACATAGAGTTTCAGGAGTGCTTCTGTAGAACGATGACTTAGAAGATATATAATTTGAATTATTAATTTTGAATTATAAAACCGTTATAGCTGACTGCCTCAGGGAACACTGTCTGTGGAAAAACAAACATATGCTCACAGAAAGTAAAACCCGAATTTACAAAACATGCGTAAGACCCATAATGACCTATGCCATCGAAGCCAGAGCCGATACCGTCAGAACCAAAAATCTCCTCCGGACTACTGAAATGAGGACACTGCGCTCCATAGTGGGTGTGACACTCGTGGATAGATTCCGGAACGAGGATATAAGAATGAGATGCCATGTAGATGACATCATCCGCTGGGGTAGAGGGCGAAGGCGTCAATGGAGAGACCACGCGTCAATGGAGAGTATGGGAAACACGCGACTACCCGAAATTGTCTCCAAGGAAGTCTCGGAGGGTCGTAGAACGATGGGGAGACCAGCAAATAGATGGAGTGACAGCTGGACATCCAGATCACAAGAGGCAGTCTCCGACTGAAAAAAAAACAGGCCCTCGATCTAAAACCAGAGGAAGAAGAAATACAAGGATAATTCATAAAATGTACAATAGACTTCTTGTTTACAAAATTTATCAACCGATTTTTCTGAAAAATAATAAGGATTGGTTACCGATCTTGATTTTTTACATAACTTTTTGTAATCGGTTTCACTGTGAGCACAAAACATTGAGTAAGGAGTACCTAACCAATAACAGTAGTCACAGTAATTTGGTAACTATAAATATTTTTTTCTGTGTTGTTTCAAAGTTTAATTTTAATTTTAATATACCTACATAGAACATTTGGCAGCCCTGAATCTCGACGAGTTTACAGCGTGAAAAAAAGTTACGTACAAAACCGCGACGAATTTGTATTTTGTCGAAGTTTAGCTATGACTCCCACACCACGCTCCACAAACACCACACTGGGCAGTGCCTTTCTGCCTTGTTCACACAATAGACTCAGCCCACCTAACCTTGACGATCCTTAGGCGCCCGGAGTTGTTAAAAATTATTGTAATTTCAATTCAAAATCTGTATTTTTTTTTATTCCGTGCCGCCAAAAAAGTTTCCCAGTTTGTCAGCCATGTTTTGAATACTAGGCAGTAACTAGACATAGGTAGGTAGGTACTTACCTATTTGGATAATATAATAAAAATAATATATTCTTGTTTTCGTCATCCTCCCGTGACGCACTTGAGGTGTGGTAAATAGTAATAACGTAAAAGTTTTCAAAAGTACGTAGGAGTTTTATTCAGAATAACAACAACAAATACACATCTACATAATATGTATTATATACCTTTACAAATATATTTAAAAACTACCTATCAATATCTATTTTATATTATTTCATGCATGTAGAATCCGTAATGTACCTACACAAACATTATTGACTATTTATGAAGGTATATTTTATATTTCTAATACTGCACTGAAAAAAAAATGTTCATAGTAACAAAATTTCACGTTAAAATTAACCAACCTATAGTGACTACAAAACATTTGATCTGTGCAACTAAATATTTTGTGCTCACAGCCAAATCGTACAACCATAAATTGATACATTTATTACTGATAACAAAGGTTTGGCTAAAACGCAGGTAGCCAGTTCGGTTGTCATAAAAATTTTTTCAGTGTAGGTGACCTACTGGTCAGAAAATCTGATAAGAGTATAATTTATTGTATAGTTCAATTTTTCTACAGCAAATTACCTACCCACAAAAAGGTGAGTTATGTCCATAAGGTAATCTCTTACAACCAACCCAAGCATAGTGAATTCAGTTTGGTAAGTCAACAGTAAAAAGTATATACCTATCTAAGAAGAAAAATATTCAAGAGACTGATCATAGACATGAGTATAGGACGAAGGATTCAGAACAAACTGACTAACTGTATTTACAGTTAAAAGTAAAAATAATTGGGACCCGAACTGGCTATCTGTGTTTTTAACCAAACCTTTGTTATTAGTAATAATCTGTTTATGACTGTACCTATTGTTTGGTTATACACACAAAATATTTAGTAACACCAAACGAATTGTTTTGTAGTCACTATAGTTCCGTTAATTTTAACATAACTTTTTTTTCAGTGTATAATTTCTAATGTAAATTTAAAAAAAATGTGAGGCACCGCTTAGAACAGTGCTTCCATTTTTTTTTCTATTATTGTTTTCGAGAGTCCCGTGAGAGACGGGAAATCGAAAATAACTACAACAGGCAACATTAACATGGTTCAGCAATGATTTTTAGGTGAAACGAGACTGATGTGTGGGTATGCACGCATGTGTTTTGTTCTTTTTTTTTACACCCCCGCACACCTGTCGCTGTTTACCCCACATTTTGGGATATGCCGTGATGGTATGAATGAATGTATGAAATAAATGTAAAATATAGGTAGGTACCTACCTATTTTGTTCCAGAAGTAATTATTTTTACTAAATACAGTCGGTAGGTACCTACCTCTGCGGATTGTATTACTATTTTATTTATTTATTTTTCACACCTTTATCACAAAGACTGTTATAAAGATTACTATTGCCAAACTAGGTAACCCTGTTCTAGGGCTAGCATTTTACAATTTTGCCAAGCCAAATATTTGACATTTTGGTTTTACATTAGTTATTTTGTCTTTTCCAAAAAATATTAGAACGGAACCAGTTATCACAACACAACAAATAACAATATTACGTATAGTTACTAATATCTTAGACACAAAAGTATAAACCGATACAGTAAATTTTGATATGTTATTATAGGTACTAATATTATTTCTATCATAATATGCACACCCGTTGTTGTCATTTATGTTATTTATCTTTATATTTTATTTTGGTCATCACAAAACCAAACTACATAGTTCAATTTGCATGTATTTAGAGGTGACTAATTTTCATAGTCATCCAATCATTTCTTATATAATATGATTTTGGTAATCTGTCGAAATTTTCAATATGCTCTCACGTTCTGGAAAATAGCGTTAAATACCTACAAATAAATTTCCTAATTCATAACTACAAATAAATTCAAAACATTGTCAACCTCTCAAGATTGTTGATTTTTATCACAATATATGTAGGTAGATGCCGATTTACCTACCTCATTACCAATAATTCTACC
Organism: Molanna angustata; assembly: GCA_963576475.1. NCBI lineage: Eukaryota > Metazoa > Arthropoda > Insecta > Trichoptera > Molannidae > Molanna > Molanna angustata. Next base: position 9,294,675 of record OY754973.1, read on the forward strand.
ATCTTGTTAAAAAATTGTTTCCCTTTAACGCACATAAATCTTTTACCTTAGTCCCGCCATGACATTACACACGACACGAAGCAATAAATTATTAATAATAATATTTCGTTGAGATAATTAGCAGAAATTTTTGCACTTCGCTTTAAATCATGGATGGAAATTCAAGTAGGTAGGTATCTTAAAATAGATGCATATTTTTTAATATAGATTCCTACGCATATACCATCGCGCATTGTCCATTCAAGGGTAGGCAGAGAGAACCGAGCATCGTACACCTTGCAGATATGAATGGGTTTTTTTTTAATTCACATGCTTGCCGCGATTGTATAAGTGTCTTAAGTTTCTTTCTTTCAACATAACTATGTATGTAAGGTCTTTTATAAGAGTAGGTATATTCAATATGTACCTATGTTTCATATTAAAATTCATAAATAAAAAAAAAGTAGTATCATGAGAAAAGATAAATATATTCCTCCTCAGAACAGGTTCAGCCTAGTGAGGTGGTTTATACAAAAAAATGTTTTATAATATTTTTAACTATTTTGAATAGTATTTATTCTTTAAATTTATCGCTCGTATTATGAATTTTGGTTTTCAATAATAAGTGGTAAAAAAATCCATAAATTGCATAAAAGCCACGCATTTTTCTTCTTGTGATTAATAATATAAAAACAACGCACTAAAATGATCAAAATCAAAAATAACAAAACAAAAAAAGGGAGTACATATATATCATAAAAAATAGAATATCAGTAAAATTTCCAAATGTGTGAAAAAAAAATTATTGTAAAACTGTAATTAGGTATAAATTAAATTGTATTTTGTTCCTTTGTAATATTTATACTGTTGTTAATATATTATTCATTCATTCATTCATTCATTCATTCATTCATCCATTCATCCATTCATCCATTCATCCATTCATCCATTCATCCATTCATCCATTCATCCATTCATCCATTCATCCATTCATCCATTCATCCATTCATCCATTCATTCATTCATCCATTCATCCATTCATCCATTCATCCATTCATCCATTCATTCATTCATTCATTCATTCATATTCATTCATTCATTCATATTATTCATTCATTCATTCATTCATTCATTCATTCATTCATTCATTCATTCATTCATTCATTCATTCATATACTCTTTATATATAGATGCATAGCGGCGTGACCTTTTTAATTTTTGTAGGTAGGTACCTATTTTTTTATTTGTTTTTATTCTTATATCATAGTAGCACATTTAATCCTTGTCCCATTCTTTTCCTTTTTATTTTCCTCTTCCCTTTATTTACCGTCACCGGCAAACATTCAATTATTTTTTTAATAACATTTTAATTTATTCTAATATGTAGTATTTTTATTTATTCTGATTATATTCTTACTTATTTGACGTTGTAATGTGTGTGCTTGTAGGTACCTATATTATTATTGTCATATGTGGACAAACGTAATTGGTCTGTTTTTTTTATGTATTTTATATTGTATTCCATTTATATTTTTATTAGACTGTATTTGTCCCTTAAATAAATACATAAAAATGCATAGCGGCGTAAACCTGTGTATTGTTGAAAAATTTACTTTTATGTACTTATTTTGATTTTCGTTTTTATCTACCTAGCAGATTTTGTTATTTTTCACAGCAGTAACAAATTAGGTCCTTCTCTCTTCCTTTTTCCTTCCTTTCCTTTTCCGTCACGGGTAAATGTGTGAAATATGAATATGTAATAATTTTAAGTATATTTACATAAATAATTTTTTTATTGTATTCTAGGTACATACCTACTTCAATGATTATTTAATGTAGGTACATTAATTGTGGACAAAAGTAATTGGTCTGTCTTTTTTTTCATTTCATAGTATAAAAGCGTTCCGTTTTCCCTTTGTCCCTCTATCCTTTTCCCTCTCCTATCCTCCATCCAACAAACATAGTGTATCTATCTGGTGTATCATTATTTTTAATTTTGTTTTTATATTTATTTTGTATTTTTAATTTATTATTCCTGTAACTGATTGAATTTACAATGGTAAATTCAATCAGTTATAGGAATGGTTGACTGGTAGAAATTGCCTGCGGGCAATAAGTCCGCCACGTTATTGTTTTATCACAATAAAAGTTTTTAATTAGGTATTATTATTATTATTTTCTTTGTTTATCATAAATAAATAAATAATTAACGCCTGTTTGTGGGTAGGTACTTATCACAAATATCACTAATCAAATGAGTGGGTTGTGGCCAACGCTATACACTTCACTACCGAGTTACTCCACAAAGTATTCAACTTCTGTATGGACACACAGACATACTAAATGTTCTACTCCGAATTCTGAGTTAATTAATATATGGAACACATCATATGCTACGAAGCCTCTAAGTTGGTGTTTTTTGACTTCAAAGTTGGAAAAACCGTGAAAAATATAGACCTGGCATACAAATCTCGCGTATCTTGGCTTGAAACATTGTCGATATGTTAAGAGAAATAAATTCTCTTGAACAAATTTACAGTTGTATAAATATCTCAATATTTTATTCCGAGCTTAAAATGGATATATGTACATACGAGATGGTACCTATGGTACATATCTGAGTTTATATGTTGTTCTCTATCAAAGTTTGTTTTATTGTTATAAGAACAGTTTTGATTCAGCATGTATGATTTATGTAAATACTTCAAGCTTTAACTTGTACGATGCATTGTAAACTTATCTATGTATCTTACAATATTTACATGTAGGTAATGTACCTACGAGTCAAATATTTTATTTATTTATTTGATACTTCATATTCAATAATGTGTACAATGGCGGGCTTAGAGCCATAGGGCAATTTCAAAACTTGCAACGTGAGGCCATAAATAGTTATACTTAATTATACTTTAAAAAGAAAGATAAACACGTTACATTTTTAAATGAATTAAGATAAAAGGAAATTAAATAAATTCACAGCAACAAAGAAAGTAACAGGAGGTGGAGATTGTGCCTAAGGAAACCTTTGCGGGATTTCAGCGTGGATTGGGTAGTCTCACAGTTGTTAAGGTAGTGAAAGGAGTGTTGTTGGGCTTTGTCCAGTTCCAGGGAGTGCTTTCCCTGCAAGGAGTATACCTACTGCTCTACGAATCGATGATTCAGACATATCAAACTCTCGGAATTTTGTAGATACCTAATCTATGTATTCCATTTTATATGAACACTAACTCTAAAACCCTTGGAAAGTTTAAAATTAATCCCTCAGATAATCAGAGAAAAAGAATTTAATACCACTTTATTTCATAGAGTCAGCAAGCCTCGGATGATTTTGAAATTTTGAATAGCGCATTAAAATATCATTATTATTTTTGCCAACTAGGTATTTTATCTACTAGGATTCAAATCCTCAATGCTATAGGAAAAGTGTTCTTTCACTGTTGAAACTGATCCAATTAAAATGAAATAAATAACGTTTCCTAGGATTTGATCCCACCTCCCACGTGTGACAACACCTAATGCAAAGCAACATCCAGACCTGACTGAACGCCTACACTTGGTCATTAATCATTCCATTGGGATCCCATCTATCTTGTGTTCCGGCCTTAAACTGCAAGATGCAAGACCATCATCGCACTTTGATGTCATTTCCGATTAAACTGTCCAAGAATGTGACCTAACATGGTTGCCACTAATCTGGATACTTTATTTAACTAATAAATAATTAACCTATTTAAAATTTGATATTTTTAATTGATATCAGAAATATTGTGTTTGTTGCTTTTTATACAACGAAAACACGTTAATCTCTAGTATTTATAATAATTGTCATACATTTATTGGAAATGGAGCGCAAAACATGGAATGGTAAGGTGAAGCTGCACGAAAAAGTTATTTAAAGACTTTAAAGATGAAGATTCTCTTCAATGCTTTTTTAATCTTTGAGTCACATACATATTACATACTAAAATATTGAACAAGATTCAACAAAAATGGGGAATATAGTAATTTTATTTTATGGTAAGTAGGTACGAACAAATGTGTAATAAAATCTATGTTGAGGTATGAGTAGGTGTATACCGTACCTACCGCTATCCCGAAGTATCCCGAATAAACAGAGCTGTATTGTTTTCTGGAGATTGTTTATAACATCTATAACTATTCTGGAGTCTCTAGGACTGCAAAAATGCGAAAATTAGAATATTTCAGTTGTAAAACAAAAATTGCACTTTGCTGCATCCGATCGTTCAAGGCAAAATACAGGCTCGAATAAGTGGCATTGTAGTTGAATAAACTTTATCAATGGTACACCAGACCAATTTTATCTATCTTTTGAGCCGTCGTGAATAAGACCTTGATTTTAATCAAATTTCATATAATATGTTGTCCCTGATCAATGAAATCTAAATTCTGTTTTAAATTCCGCATGATTTATGTGGAATGTTAATATGAGCACTGAGCACATTTCAGCGGTATTTAGATTGGCGAGGAAACAGAATTAATACTTAGATTTTGTGAGTCTTCACGATACACCAACATTGTACCTATAGATTTATCATTTGTTCCATTTATCATGATTACTTAATGACTCAGTGATTCCGTTCAGAACCTATTTGTTTCTAGTAATTGCGTTAAATCTGTTGCGTTGCTCAAAGGTGAGCGGATATATCAAATTAGCGATAAATTCTTAATGGCATCCGTGAACTGTTAACTATGTGCATAAATATTATACTTAAAAATATCGTGGACGTATAATATTCCCCGCAGATTCTGACACAATATAGCAATCATAAGGGTGTGTTATGACAATGATGTTTATGACAATGATTATGCCAATTTCTACCCTTATTAATTGTGGATTAAAAATTTCTTGAAAACTCCATGTTCATTGTCTTCATTTTGCTGATGTCATTTAAGATCCATAAAAACTACTTGAATTGTAAATTAATGTAGGTTGATTATTGATAGGTGGCAGAGTGGTTTGTACGCTGGATTGAGTTCAAATCCTTATCCCTACACAATATTTTTCCCATTGTTTTGAACTGAATGATATTTTTAAAAAGCGGTGTTATTTCATAGTAAAATTTTTAATAAATTGATGTTATTTTCTACAAAAGGATATATAAATTAAGAGAAATCAAAACATGATTTAGATTTGCAAGATTTTTAATAGAAGCCTATACAGTATAGGTACAGTATATGAATCGAAAATTAGCGCAAGGCATCCATAATAAGATAAAGCTTACGGTATTTATTTTATCAACAAATTCTTATAAGCATGTTGTCTTATTTTAATTAAACTATATTTAATGCATTGGCTGGGTAGATTACATCCCCAGAAATTTTAGTTACAATTATTTTATTCTACCTTTTCGTTGGATAAGTGCTGTGCATTTTTTACGAAAATGTCCTTATATATCCTAAGAGCCAAAAACTTATTCTAATATTATTTTTACATGTAACATTATTGTTAGCCATTTATCATATTCATCTATATATTTTTTCAACTGGCCGTAAGACCCATTTGTTAGGAGTCATCTCGCCAAAAAAGAAAAAAAAAAAAAAAAATATATATTTTTTCTTTGACGTATCTTTGATCTTAGAGACGTGTTTTTGTAAATAATACAACAGTTATAGGTACAGAATATTTATAAAATTGTATTTTTTTCTGCTGTCTGGAATTAATTTGTTTTTTGAGATATGATGTCAATAAAAATAAATCTATGAAAATATTTTCATTTTTTCCTTGATATGCAAATAACTCAATAATATCGATATGGGCTATGCCTAGTTAGCTAGATATAAAATAAAATAAAGCAGTATAAATAAATGCATAATGTGATATGATGTGACCAATAATAATTCTTACCCACAATAAGTAATACAACGTAATAGTATATTCTATACCTACATTGTATACACTTTATTGTAAGACTTTTTCAAATTTGTCCGCGGTGTTTGATGACAAATAATATCCCCGAGAGTAGGAGATAGGAGTAGCAGCAAACAATGGATGCCCTGTGAAAAATTGTCATTTATGGATAATTCCTACTGAAGCGCTTCAAACGTCATTAATATCCTCGATGAGGAAGGGTTCTATGCCGTGGATCCAGCAGTCATATCTTGGCGTCGCATAATGGCTGAATACAAGCGGAATAATGAAATGACCGAAGACAAAGGGGTACACCCACCTAAAGTCCTTCCGCGATCTGCGGACAATAAGATGCTGATGAAAAAAATAAAGAAAGAGAAACGAATATTAAGGAAAGTCGACGGGGCCGGTGTCAGGGTGGAAATATTTCAAGCTGAAGACTAAGGGCCTTATTGTTTATTTACTATTCTCAGTTCTTCATAAGGCGATGCTTATCGAACACCAAAATGTAGGTATTTTGTCACGCTAGAAGTCTCAAATCGAGCCAGAACAACCAGGCAACTTCTGTCTACAATAAATGTCCACAAGATCTAGATCACATAATGAGGGGATAAAAATACAAATTGCTTCAATTAATACTGGTGGGAAGATAGAAGGTCGCCGAGTGACTGGAAGGAGACATATGTACTGGCTGCGAAATATTAGGGAATGACCGGGTTTCAGAACTGTGGAGCATATATTCCGGGCAGCACAGTACAGAGAGTGATTCGCCAGAGAGATCGCCAACATCGGGAGTTCTTGACAGGGCACCAGAAGAAGAAGAAGCATTCTAAGTTTGTTATATAAATTACGCCCTAAGACGCTGTCGATTTAGTGTGACATTTTAAATGACTAGACATTTGTTATAGTGGAAATATTCAATAAGGTGAACTGATGGCAGAGCGGCTGGCTAGTATGTAGTTTGTGCACTGGGCTATCAATTTTATTTTCCTTTAACATTTTATTATTTTAGGGAAAATATAAGAATTCACTTAAACCAAAATGATGATTTTTAGCTTAGATAGCCATCTAAATACACATCTCCAACTAATGTGTATTAGTGTCGAAAGGGTAAAACAATTCAAGTACTTGGGCAGTATAATTACCGAGAATCTACATTATTATAGACCCTGACACTGAAATAAAATGCAGAATAGAAGCGGCCTGAACGACATTTTGCAAAATGAAAAATCTCCTAGACGAAAACTATTTAATGTAAAAACATACATATATAAAAATTTATACATATAATAATAAACTTAAACCTGAGACAGAATGGTCAAGTGTTATGTATGGTCAGTGCTGCTTTATGGGGTGGAGGCGTGGACTCAAGTTAATATTATATACCGCCTCGAAGTATTTGAAATATGGATCTACCGCAGAATGCTGGGATACCATGGACTGACATGGTCAGTAACACTGAGGTAGGTACTACGTAGATCCAACACCAACAGAGAATTATTCACCAACTCTAAGCTCCGAAAAGGGTTGTACTTTGGCCACACTCTGAGAAGTGAAAAATATATCATGAGGGGTCGAATGAAAACAGCTTTCCTTGCTTCGAAATGGGCAGGAATGGACCGATAGATAACTGTGGAGGAGCTGCTTCGCACTGACCAGAACAGGGACTTTCTTTGCGGTGTTCGTCAACGTCGGGGGGACCTGACATGACATGAGAATAAGAATAACAACGCACATATATGTATATAATTAATTCTAGGGCATAGGTAGCAATTAAAAAAAAAACAGTTGCCACATAGTATCATAGAATAACAACTTTTCCATCTCTATCGAACAGTATTAAACATTTCATAAATTTGCCTAAGAATAAGGTGCCTACGTTGTGAGTTCAACAAAAAAATATAATCTCATCTAAATTACTCAGATTCTGCCGAGTTCTTTAAAATTAGCACATTGGAAAACCGTAGATATATCTCCGACGCCGTCTTTTTATTTAAAATCGCCAATTCTATCGTGGATTGCCCGGAACTGCTTGAACGAATAGCTCTTCGGGTTCCCACTCGAGCAACCCGATTCCAACATACATTAAACCTGTATTCATAAACACAGTAACACGAACGCCAAACAACACTCATTCATATACCGTACATCACACTTCTTCAATACGCACCTAAACGAATTAGATATTATATTTAACTCATCAATAAATGTTATCAAATCAAAACTTATCAATCATTATGTATTCATATATAATCTTACCAACACATATTCCTCTCCATCTGCACTCTATCTTTCCTCTCTATACCCAACTCTCTCCTACAAATTCTTTATAAATTTTTGTATAAACTTACATACTTATTGTTTTTTTACTTATGTGGAAACACATTATTGGCATAATTGCTATAACTTTATTGTCCATACCATAAATTTTGTAACGCTGTTTGTTTCCTGAATATAAATAAAATAAATACTTGAGGCCAGAAAGACGTCTCACAGTTTAACGAAAGCAATTAATTTCGGAGATATAACTAGGCTTCATTAAGAACTTCTTTTATTTTCTTTGTGTATATTCGAACTACTTATTTTCTTATTTTGTTACTAGTCTACACATTTCATATAATTTTTTCGCTTGCTTCACAACCAGAACAAGACTGCTCCGACTAAACAGCACGAATGCATTATAATTTTATTGCTAAGACTTAAAAAAAAGTGTTTTTTTTTTGGCGTTGTAGTTCCTTGCGCCTGTCGCGGACAGCCGGGGAAAAAATGCACGCTTCGCGGGGCGAAAATGAGACAATGAGAAAGTAGAAGGAAGAAGTGGGGTGTGGAAGAGGTGTCAGATCCTCATTCCGGCTCCGCTATGATGAGCAGGAACAGTGGAACAGAGGAGGAGAGGAAGACAGGGGAGTATTTGTCACTGTTGGCAAAAAGGAGGTAACAAAAAGAAGTCGTCTTGCTCTGGTGAATTCGCAACGAAATGTTGTATAATCCGGTTATTCACACCTTGGATATTTTTATACAAGGAATATAAATATTTTTTTTGTTATTTCACATTATTCAAAAGAAGATTTATAACCCCTGTATTTTTACAGAAATGTTTTGTAAAGGTACCTAGGTATTTACAAAAAAAAAGATTTTTTTCAATCATAGGTACTACTTAATGTTTTCAGCATAGATTTGAGTTATTCGTGATTATGTGTATTTAAACCACATGATAATTCTTATTTATTTATTGAATTAACTAATATTGCTTCTCGGGCAACTTACAGGTTACAACAAGTTACCACATTCTGGAGTCTAACGATATGTATATCGTCTTACAGATCCAGACTGAAAACACAATTAAAAACTGTACCCCCACCGGGTACAGTTTTTAATAAGAAGGCATAATTGGGAAGCGTTGCGAAAGCGCATAAAGTGATCACGTAAACCAGTCGATGACAGGTTGTAAGCCCTGTAGGTGACTTGAGATCCTGATTCTCCTATAATATTCCAACTTCGTATCTATTGAGATGTCATATAAATTGTCATAAAGTGATTAATCATTCGCTTTACCTCTTTCAAGGTAACTGAACTCAACCATAACAAACATCAACTCTAAAAAAAAAACAATTTTGTCATACGCCCTTGTTTTTGTACATTGTCTATTTAACAAAAACTATTCTTAATACATCGAACAAATGATTAGGTTAACTTGTATGTAATTAGTAGACTGGACCAACTATGGGATCAACATAAACGGAGAAAAACTGAACAACCTTAGATTCGCTGATGACATTGTCCTATTTGCCAATACAGAGCAAGAAATTAAATTAATGTTGACAGACCTCAAGAATCAATGCATTAGAGTGGGACTAAAAATGAACATAAATAAGATAAAAATTATGTCCTCTAATATAGGTTCAGAACCCATAAAAATTGATGGTCAAGATATTGGCAGAGTAGAATAATATGTCTAACTCGGTCACACTGTGAAACTGGGAAGATATAATTTAGAAGCTGAAATAGAAAGAAGAATAGGTCTAGAATGGGCAGCGTTCAGGAAATCAAATGTTCTTGAATCTACAAATATCCCAATCCACTTAAAGAAAAAAGTTTTTGACGCTTGTGTATTCCCTGTGCTCACTTACAGCTTTGAAACATCCGCATTTACTAAGAAAATGATGGAAAAACTAAGAGTGACACAAAGAGCGATGGAAAGAAGAATGTTGAATATCTCCCTAAGGGACCACAAAACTAATGAATGGATTAGGAAGAAAACAGGAGTAGCGGATGTGGCCAAAAGAACAGCGGAGTTAAAGTGGAGTTGGGCGAGTTATGTATCTCGGATGTCAGATGGACGATGGACAAAAATTGTGATAGACTGGAGGCCAAGAACGGGAAGCAGAAGAGGCCAAGAACGGGAAGTGGGAAGGCCCCAGACCAGATGGTCCGATGACATAAAAAAAGTGGCAGGTCCTGAATGGCGAAGAATGGCACAGGATAGAGACCAGTGGAATTCCAAGCGGGAGGCCTTTGTCCAATACTGGACTCAAGAAGAGGCTGAGTAAGTAAGTACATAAGTAATTAGGTGCATTTGTGCATAAATGAATCATTCGAATTTAAATTGTATATACCTACTAGCTGACCGGCGAACTTCGTACCGCCTAACATTCTATGAATTGACAGATTTTTAATTATCTCAATAGAGACGAAGTAGGAATATTTATTGTAGGAGAACCGGGAAATCATGATAATAATTAAAAACTTGTCAAAAAATATCTTTGACTCCCGACAGGGAAAAAAATCCAATGTTTGCGCATATGCAATAATAAAAATATTCTATGAATGTCGTTTTAACTTTTAGGATTTTATTAACATAATAAAATAAATACAAAAAAAATATTAAAAAGCTAAATTCAATTTATTTTTCACACTCGCATTGCGGTGTATTTTAATTTGTTTGAAAATTAAATTTCTGTTTATTTTTATACGAGATTTTTTCCGATTCTTTTTGTCCGTAAATTTTTCCGATATTTCAATAGTTATTATTTTAATATCGGACACGAATCGAACAAAAAAGAAATCATTCTAATGAGATATACTGCAGGTTGACATGGAGTACAGTTGAATATTATAATACTCGTAGTATAGACATATTGCAATGTTAAATATGGGGAAATGATTCATAGTTGGAATTCACAAGAGTTGTGTCTATATTTAAATGTAGGCTTTTAGGCCAGAATACGCCAGTGTTAAATATTCAATAAAATATGAATATTACCTTCTTTCCATACGAAATAAGATATTATCCCTTGGCCATTCGCCAGGGCAACGGAGCATTTCGAGTGGAATTTTCAAAAATCATCTTGTCCTTGTGAAAGTTAGTTTTCCTGTTCCACCAGCACAGATTCCCCATTGAGAAAGTGGGTGGGATTTGCCAAAAAACATCCTTGAAAGTAAGTAGTTACTCGCGGACGGAATACGTGATTCATAACATTATATTTTAACAATTAAAATACATTATCTAGGCCTGAATTTAAATAATGCCAAGTTGTGCCGCCGCGGACTATGGAAGCGGGTTGTTTTTCGAAACTGAAAATCTTTGGTGAAATTTGGCATATTTTCAATGAAAACATCGCCCGGTTCGAGGGAATATAAAACGCTTTAGTGGACATTTAAATTTATATCTTCTCTGCATTAGCGAGGCAGTTAAATATATAAGTGAAGAATTTACTGCCTCTATTAACATTGTTTAGTTAATAGGTATTATCTTCTAGTCAAAACATGCGAATGGGTAAGTAATATTATCTACTTACATACATACATAGGATAGACATTTTATGAAATATCTGCACAGTAAACACTGCGTATATACCTACGGTTGATTCAAAAACTTTTAATTTAGAGTCTATAGTGGGCTAAATAGTAAATTTTTAAAATCTTTTCCCCAGTACCCTCTAAGAAATGTCTTTGAAATAAAGAACAATATAGTAGGTATTACATCTTTATTATATTGCGTGAGTTTTATGAAATTTGAATTTGTTCGCAACTTTTCTTGTAAAATTAGTTTTAATAAAACCCTTTTTTAATTTTTCATTGTAACTAACTTAAAAACTGCAAGGTCTGTGATAAAGATTTTTACTTCAAACGAAAATAGTATATATAAATCTACCGGTTGAGTTTATTCAATTTAATTAATATTCTTAGCATTTAAAAAAACTTAAATGTTACCTTTTCTTCACGAAAAAAATATTTTATATCACATTATGGTGATATACAATATTTTTTCGTGTTTCATATATATTAGAATGTAATTTAGTGTGCATATTTGTGTACATCCGTACATCCCAAGGTCCTTAAGTTATTAAAATCAAATAATTTTTGCACTATACTTACTTTCCGTGTCCGGAACACCATCATATTCGTAGCCCCCAATATTCAGCCACTCGCACTATTATACCATTTTTTCCATTTTTGATTCCACCATTTTATAATTCATCGTGTATAATATGTAACTAATAGCAATAGCAGTAGGTAGTATTGCTCTTTGTAAAATTAAACGTGTCAATTTCAATATTCAATACAACATTAAATTTTAATTCAACGACAAGTGTACATGATTTTATTTAATAAAAAATGAAGGATGAAGAACAAAACACGAAGAGATAGATTTTTTTATACATATCTCATCCATATATCTTTTGTTTTTTTGACATAGGTACACATTATTTATAATCATTTTGTTATTAGAATATTAAGCATACTATATATTTTTTTACATCTCCTATTCGATAATTCTCAAATAATAGGCCTTAGAATAAAAAAAATGATATCTTCCTACCGATGATGCAAGTAAAATAATTTCCAGTACGATTTACACTTCTACAGGATGGTGTCACACCTTCCTACATTTTTTTTAACCATCAACCTTTTTATTGTGACTAAAATTTTTCAACCCGTATTATTCAACAAAAACTTTTCTTTCCTGCACAGATGTTTTTCAGTTCAGTTCACCGTCGTATGAAAAAATATATAAAAAAAACATGTTGAAAAATAATTCACTGTTTTAGCAATATTTTTCTCATTCGTGGGTTGCAAGTACCTGAATCGAAATTTAATTTATCATCACTCTCATCTAGACGAATAACCGCAGACTCACTTTTTTGTATAAACTATTTCATAACATTATGATTGTCCAAATTTATTTGAAAATATCTCACTTCACATCCCAAACCGCTATGTCAGATCAAAACCTATCTACTTTTTATGTCACACTGTAAAACTAATCTTAGGAAAAACTTTTTTAGTAACCGGGCCATCTCCAATTACAACAACCTGCTCAATAACATTGACTTTTTTCATACCCAATATCTACTCTCGTTCAAAATTGCGATAAAGCGCCAACTTTGCACTGATAACTAAAACACAGCACTTTGCACAGGCTAAACTCCTAATACCTAGACTCAAGACAACTTTTGGACAAAGAAATTTCCTGTATTTTGGAGTCAAATTATACAACGAACTACCTTTAACACTTAGACAAAACAGTAACTTGAAAATATTTAAGCGAGACATTAAAATTTGGATTAAAAAAAAGGGCAGAGACTATATTAAAAATAAATTAATCACCTGAACTCTGAAAATACTCCCATAGTTACTAATCAAATCTGAAAACTAATAAGACATCTATATACTGTCTCAGAACAGGTTTTACCTAGTGAGGCAGTTTATGACAATAGTAAAGTATCTGGTAACTATTATGTAACCTAAGTTAAATATATTATAATGCATTAAAAAAATTTGTTACTAGATTTAAGGAAAAATTGTATTTTATATAATAAATAAATAAATAAAATAACATAACTCAAAATTCCACTCTCTATACATAACTATATGTATGTGTCACCCTAAAGGTTGCAAATACACATTTTACACCTTTTTCGTTAAGCCGTAAGTACGTTAGAATCCCATGTTATGACTCTAGAATATAATCTTCTTTGTACAGTTCCTTGTATGTTTCAGGTATGATCCTATAATTTTGTTTTTCTCATTTGTTAAAATTATATGTAAAACTTTAAAAATCACTTTATATGATGTCCTGTTATAATGTACCATAGTCTATCATTTATTGTTTTTTTTTTCCATTGTTCTTAATCTCATACTACATATGTTTTTATATTCTACTGTACTGTTGGATATCCAAAATAAAAATAAAAATAACAATTATCAATGTATTTATTTTTTTAAAATATAATGAATAATATAAATTATCAACACTATTTCCTTTAAATTGATAATCACAATACAATTTAATTATGTACAGTAATAATATAATTAATTGGGATGATTCTTCACTCAAAGATACCAAAAATGAGAAGGAATTTCCTAATATCATTACAATTTGTATGGATATTAATTTGATAAATGAACACAGACAGATGATGGTTATCAAGAAGCCTCTGAAGTCATACTTCTTATTCACATACCTATAATACCTTTATCCTTCATCTCTTCATATCCTGTGAAGTACCCATCCTTTTTATATATTTTTGGGCATTATCATCATTATTTCAAAATTATATTTTTTGTGTTAAAACTTGTAATCCTACCTAAATGATTATAAAGTACGTAGTTTTTATTTATAGATACTGATGTCCTTGACATTTCTCACATATCAAGATCAAAATTTAGAAAAAATTATACTTAGGATAAAGTAGAGGTAGTTTTCTTATTTTTTTAAAATCTTTTGTGACATTGTGTTTTGTGACATTGTGTTTTTTTGTAATTTTATTTTTATTCTTAAATATTTCAAAACTGTTTTTTTCTTTGTTCTTTTTTTTTTACTTGCGCTACTCTTTCACGCTTCCTCCGCCCTGTTTCCCTTCTTCCTAGTTTCTTACGGCCGATTTCCCCAAGGCTCCTTAACTTAAAAAATCACATTTATGAACCACTTAGTGCAAAATTGCATTTCACCAAACAATCTTAGCCTCGCTCAGCGACGTCGGCGCATATAATTTTAAGTGGCGGTCTCTAGTGGATTAAACTTTCATAAACGTCACTTAATGCGTTTGAAAGATAGATATTTGGGTTACGATTTCGTCGCAGAGTTGTTTTATCATTGAATTTATCTTTTTTTTTGTAAAATTTAAGTTATATTTTGTTTATTATCATCATGGAAGATGGCTGGATTCGTGAAATCGTTGAATTGGCAGAATTGGTCGATGAAATAGACATGCTCTATCCGTTTGATTTGAAGTAATTGCCGTGTTTTTTGAAAATAATTCAACTAATTTAGTTTTTTCACTGGGGGTAAAATTTGTAAAATGTTTCCTTGGTTTATCCATAATTATACTCTGCTAAATATTATACTCTGATAAATATGCGCGTCCCGTGTCGAACAATCTCAACAAGTGCGAAGCGAATAACAGCCATGACAGTGAGTATATCCTAGGACGACCTAGGATGTACACCGATTTTTTAAACCTAACCTACAAAAGATTGGTAAAAATTGGTTGGTTAGGTTCGTCTGTAGTTATAATTGCGACTGACGTGAACCAGTTGCATTATATATTAAAAAAGTAACAAATATTAAAATAAAATAACTAAATTGGTGTGAATACTAAATAAACTGTCTGTATATGTGTCAAAAACAAAAACTGGTGTACAAACAAGGCAGCGAGCGCCAATTACCAATTACCTATACTCATGAGATCAAAGTAATACTTTTTTTATAATTATATATAAAGTAAAAATCGTGATGATATTTTTTATAGTTTATTATGTATTTATTTGTATATTTTTTAAAGTAACGTTATCTTGAGTCCATATTCATGTTCACCGGAAACATAACAAAAAATAATCCTGACATCAGCTTAGTGTGGGTGTTTTTTTTTTTGTTTAAGGCAATTCACCCTTTAAAGAGTGCTATATGGGTGTTATTTGTTGGTGAAATGCAAATTTATTAAGTAAGCCACTAAAGGATTCAAGTGTCGAATGGGTACTTAGCTGATGTTCGGTTTTGAGGGACCTTGGAGAAATCGGCTATTACTGACTAACCTTTTTTTTCTTAAACTTATGTTGCAATTAAAATAAGGACATATCTTACATCGTAATATTCAAAGGTGACTCGAGTTAGGTAGGTACTTTTTCTTGTAAAAAAAATGTTTCATTGTTCCATTATGTAGTACGTGTACTTGAATTTTGAAAAATTTATAGGTATATGAAAACCTAGTGAAAATATGTGATTTATAAATCACAAATATAATATCACTATTAAATAATTGTTAGGTACTTATACATGACGAATGCGCTGTATAATTCATCTGAAAATAACAGGTTTGTCGTATATTAATAGCAGTCACAGTAAGAGTTGGTTTGTTATACATAATATATTTCGCATCTCAACTACATACTACTGTAGGTATGTAAGCCGACGAGTCCGTTTCTCATTAAAAGCGGATTAAAAAGGTGCTAATTCCGGGAACGTCACTGTATGAGGCCACTATATCATTCCCCACAAACATACAAATATAAGTAGGTGTATGCATGTTTCATGTTTGTAGTATGAAATCTCTGAATGAAGTGTAATGCGGGATGCTTTTGGACCATTGATTACTTCCTGTATCTCGTACATACAATCGCCCTTTGCGAAATTGTACTACAGTCCCGCTTTTCAGACTAACTATACGGCCAGAGATATTTGGATTTATATTTTCATATTATTTGACATCATCGCTTTTATGTGTTTTAAAGACACAATATATTTAAGATCAATAAAAAGATAACACCTATGCTTGTAAGCTAAGTTGAAACGTTAGAGTTTGCGTTCATCTTCCGTAACAGTTCATTTCAATAACTAGCTCTCAAACGTTATTATTTTTATTTAAATCCATTCGCTACTCCCACCACCACCCGCTCCGCATATGGGGACTGTCAACGGCCCCTTCGCAGAACGCTAGAATGAATGACAAAAAAAAACAATGCATGGCACGAAGAGTAGCTCATGGAGCCCTCTAGATTAGCAATCTCGGCACCATGGTGCAAAAAGAACAATCAACAAGTGCGAATTGAGATTCACACTTGCGGACTGTCGGCGACTTCAGATCCATATATATATAGGACATCAGAGAAGTGACCAAGATCTCTGGAAACAGAAAAGTCAGTGAGAATCTTCGGATAATAAGGCACCGTATCTATGGCAAAATCGTTTGAAGGCTTTGTAATTGTTCTTCGAGATCACTAAGTCCGCATGTCCAATGGGACCTTGAAGAGGCCCACGGACAGCAACGAGGAGCTCCGATCTGTAAGAGGACACAATTGGGTTTTAATCCATTTAATTACAAGGACATTGGGAACGAGTAAAAACCAATAAAATGCTAGTTAGAGTCATTGGAGTCACATGGAAGTGTTCACTCTATTAGCCCATGGGCATCTGCTACATATTTGTTTATTTTAAGTAAGATGAAAATAAATGCCCTAAGGTGGTTGGGCCATATAGAAAGAATGAGTGATGACCGTCTGACAAAAAAAGTATACAAGGCTGATAAAAGAGGAACGAAAAGTAGAGGTCGGCCAAGAAAAAATTCGATCACATAAATGGGATTTTGAAAGATGGTGATGTTAGAAGTAAGAATAATAGAAGAGCGTGTATGAGACGATGTATGGACCTGAATGAAGCGAGGAATGTATGTCAAGAGAGAGGAGTCTGGCGTTCGGTTCTCTCTGCCTACCCCAAATAGGGAAATGGCGTGATGGTATGTATGTACATTTGGTAAGCCGTTCGCTGTGGCACAGTTGGTAAGCCGTTCGGTTTCTGTGCGGGCGTCCTGGGTTCGATTCCCAGCAGAGGAGAAGTTTATTTAAATTCATTTCTCACGCAAATATTGCTTCTCTGGGCTGGAAACACTGCTTAGTTGGAAGACATTGCCATACGGCAGTTTTTTGCCGTATGGCAATTTCTTCCAATTAACCGGGGTTTGTCCAGCCCAGAGTAGCAATATTTGCGTCAGAAATGAATTTAAATAAATTTTTAAGTCATGTTGTCAATAGTAAGAAAGGTGTAAGAAGATCTGCTTGAAGAAAAAAAAACGGACTTTGGTATAATGTATGTGAATGTAGCGAGAAATGTATGTCAAGAGAGAGGAACTCTGGCGTTCGGTTCTCTCTGCCTACCCCAAATAGGG
This sequence comes from Molanna angustata, assembly GCA_963576475.1. NCBI lineage: Eukaryota > Metazoa > Arthropoda > Insecta > Trichoptera > Molannidae > Molanna > Molanna angustata. The sequence goes on from OY754973.1 coordinate 9,312,687, forward strand.
ATATAGCGTGAAGGTATGGTCTTTTTATTTAAAAAATAAACTTGTATAAGTTTCACACGAAAATAAAAAGAAATACATAAGTAAAAGCAGTAGCGGAATTGCTTACCTATAGAAGCCGAAAATCTTGGCTTGCCTATAAATATCAAGTTGAGAAATTCAAGACCTAATATTTTTTGTTTGTTTTATTGAAACCACACTACAAGATTAAAAATTGAACCCTATGTAGATATATGATGCTTGACAGGACCATAAATGTAAATATATTTTGGCATGTTATTTAAAATTATTTTCATGGCCACTCAAATGAACAATGATGCTGAAGAAATATTAAATTTTCGACATTACCTAATTTCTTTCAGGGTTTGCCTAGTCCGGAGGTTCTAGGCACGCCCCTGAGTAAAAGAATAAATGAAAAGAGTTGAAGCAATATTTAAGCCGGTGCCTCAGAGCAAAATAATATTTTGTTATTGAGTCTTCTGGTAGTTGACCTCTCAGGAGACAAATCGATCTTTGAGGACGAAGAAGAAGAGATAATTTGACTACACTTTATAAAACATAGTTTGCAGCTCGTGTAATCAAATTGGGGGGAAATTGAGCAAACAAGTAAAATATATTGGTTTAGTGGGCGATTACTCAAGTAGGGCATAAATCAAAAATAATCTCCGATCTTGTACGATTAACACAAGGACTTGTCACAATTGCGGCCGGAGTCTGTGGCCGGGGAGTTAAGATGTTTACACAGTTGGGTGGTGGTCCGTGTTCTTTGGGCGGTGACCGCTCGGTTAAGTTTAAGATTACCAAAGGCTTAGCAGACCAGATGTTAAGGGACGCCCTCCACGGACATTCTGACCAGCGACAGGCGTATGTTTGCCGACAGTCGAAAAGTCAACTGTCCCCAGAATGACCAGCAAATCGGGCCCTACCGAATGTAATTATGTATGTATTTTTAAATAGATAACTGTGTCGATTAAATTAAAATCATTATATTATACAACGATTGTAAAACTTCATAATTTTCTTTTTGAACATAAGGTTATTTTTTTTGTTTCTAGAGCAACTAACGGGTAGGTATTATTTTTTTTATTTATTTTGTATTTTTTTATAATAAATGAATAGGTCCTTGTTAAACAAATACATATACATCTTCCTACGTTCCCTAAAATAAGCAAATAAATGCTTGTGCTTAGGTGAACGAAATCGGTCGAGGCAGGATTCGAACTCGCGACCACTGGATTACTAGCCCAGCGCGCTAGCCGCTCTGCCACCGACCCATCTGAAAATATGAATTTAACAAACACCCAATAAAAAGTTGCCACATTCTGGAGAAAGACGGAAAGCACAATTAAAAACTGTGTCTCTATCGGGAATCGAACCGGAAACCTTTCGCTCAGGATTCAAATATATTATCAACTGAACCACGAAGGACGACATAGGTATAAACATACCATCACTTTGTATAATATTTCATACCAGTGTATAAAATATCACATACATAATATATACAATCACGACATATCCCACATAGTGGTGACTAGTGACAGGTGTGCGGGTGTGCATTGTCTTGTAAAAGGAAGCACGACATATTCACGTATCCCCACACTCCAATCTAATAATATTATCGACCAAGAAAATGAGGAAACTTAAAATAATATACTTTCTCGTGAAAGTGAAACTATAAAAAAATGTTTTGATTTGTTATTTTTTTTATTATTTTGAAAATAAATAGGTATTATATTTAAATTCTTCGAGAAATGCGAATACGAGTGTGTATAGTTTATTATTTTATAACGCTCAGTCAATCTGATTGTACTAGCATTTGTACAATCGTTATAAAAAAATACTATCTAATTATTATAAGACATCGAATCTGCTGTTGAAACTTGACAATTTGCTCTTGAAATAATTTAATTTCATGAAACGACGCTATGTCTATAGGTTTTACTTTCATTATTAGCTCCGGAACCATAACTAGCCAGTCTATTAGCAGCTTTATAAAACAAAACTATTGAATGATCTAGTTGTAAAGCGTGTCAGTTTTGAGGGTCCTTGGATTTTTTAAATTTTTGTTTTCCTAGTGTTACGCCGTTGTGAGTGGCCACCGGGTATGACCACCTGGCGCCTTAAGAATTAACCCCTTACCGTCCCAACCAACCCAAGATATTGAAATCTTATCTACAAATAACCCTTTTATTGTGTACGTGACTCTGTAACCAAAACATTTAGGCCCTCAGCTGCCGGTATATACATAATGTTATGTACTATTCTCCGTCCGGTTATCGTTATTTCTATAATATTATACATATACCTATACATCATCCTATAATATGTATTTCACTACAAATAAATTTACCTTAATTGTATTTATTTATTTATTTATTTAATATTTCTTCTCGGGCAACAAACATGTACTATGTCAAATATTAATTTAATACGTAGGTACCTAATAACAATTTGCCACATTCTGGAAAACTACGATATTAATCGTCCCACAGATCCAGACTGAAAACACAATTAAAAACTGTGTCTCCACCGGGAAGCGAACCAGCAGTCAGATACCCAACCAACTGAGCCACGAAGACCGACAATTTTATATTAGTATATCTACTAAAAATTCTATTTATAAAATAAACCAAAAAAAAATAGGCCATAACAAAACCTTGGAAACTTGGAAAGTTGGTAATCCCTTAATACATTTTTATGAAGTTCATTTTTTACTAATTATTATTTCAACAAAAGTTTAAAAAACTATATTTTCCAGAACGTGAGAGCATTTTTTTAAAATAAATGGATATCTATGAAAAACCCGCAGATATCCTCGAGAAACTTTTCAATGGGAGGCATGGAGGGTAGATGATTTCAGTCCTTTAGGGAAAATGCTCTTGCTTTTCCCCAAAGGAATAAAGAAAGCTGTTTTCAGTCCTTTAGGGAAAAATGCTCTTGCTTTGAGCATCTGGAGGCAGTGCATTCCACATGATTGGACCGCTCACACCAAAACATCGGGCATACTAAGCCGCTTTGTTGACTATGTCCAACTCCTTTAAGGAGTTGTTGCTCTGTGATCCAGACGACCTGAGTGTGAGATGTCTCCCAAAGAACTCTTTTATCTCGTACAGCTCTGGTATGTATTGTGGTGCTAGATTGTTTAAAGCTGAAATCTATTTTTTTAATAGTAAAAAAATTCCATATTAAAATTAACCGAACTATAGTGACAAACATTTGGTTTTGTGCACACAGCCAAACCGTATATTCATAAATGGATAAACATTTATTACTGATAACAAAGGTTTGGCTAAAACGCAGATAGCCGAATTGGCTATCTGCGTTTTAATCAACCGAATTGGTTGTCATAGTATTTTTTCAGTGAAGACACGGTTAAACCAATTTCGTAATCAAATCGCTCTGGACATATCAAGTTAACCTAGTAAATTTGTTAACAATTTGTTAAAAATAACCAATTAGCTTGTTTATCAACGGAAAAGTCTGCAAAATTATCCAAGTTAACTGTCAAATTCAAAATGCCAAAATGTTGTTCAAAATTCAAAATGTTCCACTATAGCATTGAATTGAAGATTATGTAATATCATAATTACTTGTAGTAAAACCATGGTCGATGATATAATATGATCTCTCAATTCGCTGATACTTTTCCATCTTATTAATCAGAAGATTCTTTTATTCACAAAGTTTTCATCTACCTATGAGCATATTCTTGCTTCACCGATTCCGCGAAGTAATATTACGAAACCACTTTTTCCAACAAAGATGTTTTTTTTCTCTCTCTCATATAATTATATTTCTCAAAAGTTGCCCGAATATAGATACGAAGTATCCCTCATACTATCTCTGTCTAACAAGGCCGACGGCGAAACCTTTGTGATGTGATTAAACTTTATTTCAAAGAAAATACCTTAAATTTATTTACAACGTAAAGTTATATATATATATTTCGGCGAGAAGAAAAATTTAATTAATTTTCTTAACAAAGGAGAAATTGTTTTCATTATCGGCGACCTTGCTCAAGGAGGGACTAAAGGATCTTTTATATAACTGTAGGTATATAAAAAAGCACTCCCTTAAATGTAGGTCTGAAATTGGAAGGGATCGGTGAAAATATTGATGGGTAGGTGGATTATATTCCTATACCTACCCGTGACTTTATAGGATTAGCTAAACAACATATTTTTAAAAGAGTAATATTTTACATACTGGATCCAACTGTCGATAGTGTGTGTATAGTGTAACAATACGTATGTTACAAATCAAAGTACCAAAGTATAAAACCTCAAACCCAAATTATTAAATATATTAAAATATTTTGTTTTCCTATACAAAACATGTATGTCAGGAAAGGATAGTGTGGAGTTCAGTTCTTTTTTTCATATCTTATCCAACTATATAGGAGTCCCCGTAGATATTGTGTATTCTGCCATACGAATTGTATGAAACGATTCTATTTTTTCACTTAATTCAATTTTTACAAAAATTGTTCGTATAAAGGTAATGTTGTTACGGTGTTTCGGCGTTTTTAAAAAAATGGAAATATAGGAAGTTTAACAATTTTGTCACAAAAAATTATTTATTAATAAAACGAGTGGGTTTTTACCAACACTAAACTCTCCACTACTTTTGTTCTTGTTGAAAAGTTGACAATCCCAAAATGCATTTTCATGAAGTACATTTCTATTAGATTCCTAAACAAATATTGGTTACCCTGGGGACAAAAGTTATCATAATACACCATACACACAAAAACTCATAGTATGGACTCTCTGCATGATAAGAGTTAAGAATTGACAATAGAAGGTGTATGAGACGATTCATAAATGAATGTTGACGAGATGATGGATATGTGTCAAGATAGAAGAATGTTGTATTTGGTTCTCTCTACCTACCCCATGAGGAAGATGGCATGATAGTGTGTAGATGTATACTAATACATACATTCATAGTAGTGAAGAGTAAAAAAATACAGTTTTCTATAGAAACCCATACAATATCTATATGAAGTCGATATACATTTTTCATATAAATATGCAATATCTTACTTAATAGTTTTTTCTTTGAAGGTTGAAAATCCCTGAATGCACTTTTGAAGAGAGTATTTTAACTGTATCAAAAATTAAAAAGATCGATTTTCCAGACTGTGAGAGCTCTTTTATAGTTTTAACAAAAGATATCATAGAGAAAAATTAACCGTTTTCTATTGAAAACTAATTAGCTTTAAGTCAATGTATTTCACACATATGGTATCGATATGAAGTTCTTCGGCCTTTTACTTTGGGCTGTATAGAGGACGAAAAAAAATCATATTTGTATACGGCATACGGATTACGGCATACACACAAAAACATCACGACGAAAATCAAAGTAGGTATGCACTCTCTACGGGATACCCATTGAAAAATTGATGTAAAAAAACCGCTTAAAAATTGTAAAATTAAGTCTCTCCACTATTCCATAGTAGTGGAGATTGAGAAATTTCATATCTACGTACCTATACATATAATATGTAGGTATATTCTCTGATAATCGAACTCCAAATTCGTATTCGTTACGTATTTTCTTTGTATAGATACAATTTCTAAACCTATGTCAGGATATTTCATAAAATGTTTTATGATTTGAAAATCCTCAAAGAAAATACATAATTTCCATTTTAAATCGTCTATTACAGCTTGTCTCTATTCATTTAATCTGTCTACATAGCAATTGGGAGGCCATCTTGAGAACATTTTCCACCTTAATTCCTGTTTCCCACCCATTCCCGTTCTCGTTCCCCGATATAATTCCCGGGAAAAATAATATTCCTGTGATGTTATTAATGCTCCGCCGTGTGGAACTAATGTTTAATATTCTGTTATTTCATCAGAGGGCGGGTTCTCACTTAACGTTTAAGTATAATGGAGCGGTTGGCGCAATGTTACAGCAATCCAGTAGATTCGGGTTTTAATCCTGACACAATAAAAACAATTCATCTACATACAGCATATACCTACATAGACAATATTTTTAACCTACTGCTAGCAACATTCGTTCCACTGCTGGTTTATTCCAAATTGTTACAGTGCATGTACTCTAATTTTGGGTATTTGGGTGACCCGCACTTCCTACGCCTGTTTTGTTGGTCCAAAGTATCCACTGTTTGGATTCCAAGTAACCATCTGAAACTGTCTTGTCTCGCCGCGTGACCTGCCTACTGCCATTTCACCCATTATTTATAACAATGAAATTATGGTCTTCAATACAGTAATCATCAGGGTCGATAAATAAAATAGTAGACTATATGAATGATGTTTTGAAACAAGGGTGTTCATTGAATAACTCGATCAAGTATCATGCCTATTCGATACAATACATTTGTTTTAATTTTATTTTGCTAGGACTGATTATGGTTTAGACACGACGACCCTTACAGCAAAAAGTGTCCACGAGTTGAAAGTTGCACAGTGATCCATGGAAAGGTAGACGCTTGGCGTGAGTCTCCACGACAAAATGTGAAATGAAGAGATTATGCGCCGAAATAACTAAGGTTGCCGATATAATTTAACGTGTTGCTGAATAAAAGTGGCACTTGGCTAGTCTAAGGAATGCTAGGTGGACAACTTGAATACTACAGTGGAGACGTTGGAAAAATAATATGAGTGTTGGAAGACCCCCTATAAGATGGTCTGACGACATTCTCCAAGTGGCCGGCGAATCCTGGATACGGACGGTACAGCACAGCGACGAGTAGAAGTGTATGGAAGAGGCCTACATCTAGCAGTGGATGGACGAGGACTAGAGTAGAAGAAGGGCATATCTTGTATAAATGGATATGACATTTCAATCTCTCCGTTGATTTCTTTATGAAAATAATATGGTTCGTGTATCTTTCTACTTCCGTGTACCGTGGTATTAGTGGTATGCCGTTTGGATTCGACGATGGCATCCTGGGTTCGATTTCTATCATAGGAGAAATTTATTAAATTTTGCATTTCTGGACTGGAAACATTGGATCGTTGGAATACATTGCCATTTGGTAAAAGACGTAAATGTTTATAATTTCAACTTGTGGATATCAATTGAATAACTGTGACAAAGGAAGGACACACGCTATCTTGCACATTTAAGAAAACTGCTATTTCGTCCTAAGTATGTATAATGTTCCTATTCTACTACTTATATTTAACAATGAAATGAACATATAAATTATCAAATAATGCATGTATAGAATAACATTAATAATATATAACATGACGATCACATGGTTAAAATGGCACTGGACATACCGACTCCTGGAGAAAGGGCCGACCCCAGATGAAATGGGAAGAGGCAAGGAAGAAGAAGAAGAAAAAAGTGTAAATTATTTTATTTATATCATCTCGACACTTATAAAATCATTTATAAATACTATCCCAACCTCACTAGGACTACGCCTGTTTCGAGTTTGGAGAGTCGAATTGAGTCGAAAGTAGGTATACATATATACTTACTTACTTTCCGTGTCCAAGATCATCAACATATATTGTGTCCTTCTAGCGATTTGCAGCCATAATAGCATTCTGATTCGCTTGCCACAGATCGTACTCAGAGCAACCTCCTTCCATAAGTGGACAGTTCAGCAGGTGTGACATGTTCTGCGTCTCTCCACATTCGCATGTCATGTCCTGGTCATCCTCTAGCATACCCCATCTGTTCAGGTTTACCTTGCACCTTCCTACACCCGTCCTTAGTCTATTCAGGGATTTCCAGGTTGCATATGGTAGTTGGTGACCCGTTGGAAGTTATATCTCTGTTGGTTCATGGAAGTTTTCACTTAGTAACCCTTCCTTCCACAGCTCGACTATTCTCTTTTCGCTGGTTGAGGTTAGTGCGATTGTATTCCTGAGAAAACTGTTACATAATATATTATATGAGTTTGAGCTTGATGGTTGACTCACAATTTATAATTGAGTCGAGAGTATGCATACATTATTATATAGTATGAGTTTGAGCTTGATGGTTGACTCACAATTTATAATTGAGTCGAGAGTATGTATACATTATTATATAGTATGAGTTTGAGCTTGATGGTTGACTCACAATTTATAATTGAGTCGAGAGTGTGTATACATTATTATATAGTATGAATTTGAGCTTGATGGTTTTGTGTGAATTGAGTACCTATAGGTAAAGGTACTCTATACACACAAAACCATCTAACCCTACCATAAAGTGTCTGTTTTGTTTCTTATCTACTTAGAGGAGAGTGTGTATGAAAGAGTTAATTTATGAAAGAACCGATATGATTTTGACATTGTTCTAAATATCTAATCACTATATTTTATTGTTTATGTAGCCACACCGAATAACTGTGTGAAAAGTCTGAAAGTCTTCTTCAAAACATATTTGTACCATGTTTCGGCAGACAAGAAGATGCTTATCATCCTTATGGACCTCCCCGAAATCGCAAGATACGTCCTCTTTTCAACCTATATCATTATACCCCACCGTATGCTAGTGAGACATGGACATGGCAGAAGACGCATGAAAGTAGAAATAACGCGGTTGAAATGAGGTCACTAAGACGAATGTGTGGTAAAACGATGTATGATAGAATAAGAAATGAGGATATTAGACGAGAATGTATGATTGAAAGAAATATCGTAAGTAAGATGAAAATAAATGCCCTAAGGTGGTTCGGCCACATAGAAAGAATGAGTGATGACCGTCTGACAAAAAAAGTGTACAAGGCTGATAAAAGAGGAACGAAAAGTAGAGGTCGGCCAAGAAAAAGTTGGCACGATCACATAAATGGGATTTTGAAAGATGGTGATGTTAGAAGTAAGAATAATAGAAGAGCATGTATGAGACGATGCATTGACGTGAATGAAGCGAGGAATGTGTGTCTACCCCAAATAGGGAAATGGCGTGATGGTATGGTATGGTACCTGTATCTACAGTTTCTTTTTATACACCTTGTGACACCTACTCGAAATATATTCAGTGTCTTCCATGTGCGGTAGGGTAGATGGCGTCATGGTCCCTAAGTCTTCGACAGCTCGTTACGACCTACACTGCACTTATTAAAATCCAGTATTCTTACCTTGGTACGATGTAACTATTTCATGACGGATGTCCATTATTATGGAACTTTTGAGAGATTTATTTTTATTTTTTACATCTTTCCTCTTTCCTCTTAGCGCTTTTGACCCGTTTCTATCGGGTTACGCTTTGACCATGATCCTGGAATTGGTGGGTCTGGTTAATAAATTGAAGCGACTGCCATCTGACCTTCGTAACCCTTAGAAAGGGGAACCAGACGAATTGAATCATGGTTACACATAGCTAGTGATATAAATCCGCACAAAGATTTTTTGAAAATCCTGAGGTGCGTGCCCCGCCCGCATTCGAACCGTCGATCTCACGCATGTGAGGTGACGACCTTACCGCTGGACTATCACCGCTCATTTATTTTATTTTTTACATCAAATAGTTTTAAAAATAGGTACCTACTATGACATTCGTGTAGTTGTTTTTGTGTGTGAACTGCATCTATCATAAGTGTTAACTTTTCTTTAATGTCACAGAACAAAGAATCTAATCTTCTGTGTTTAAAGTCCAAACATTGATTTAGTAAAACCTTTGTTATTAGAAATAAAGGTTTATATATTTATTTATGTCTGTACGGTTTGTCTGTGTACACAAAGCATTCAGTTTTACAAAACCAATTTTTTGTAGTCACTGTAGTTTGGTTAATTTTAACATCACATTTGGTTAGGAACTATTAAAAAAAATCACTTGTATCTATTATTTTTTTATTTAATCTAATTACGGACAGTTTATCAATGTTTTTTTTATTTATGTAAATACTAGGTAGGTATAATTTTCGCCACACATCCTGAACGAGCTTCCGGTTGCACAACGTGAAAATTTGTGTCTTTTTGCTTCGTTGGTTTATGTGCAAATCGCCCCCCTCCTCGACTAAAAGGACAAGCTATTTGGCGACAACTATACAACACATAAAAAACACAATATTAAGCTATATAAAAAGATACACGGTAAAAAAAATGCTGCATACATACAAATATACATACCATCACGCCATGTCACTCGCGGGGTAGGCAGAGAGAACCGAACGCCACTTATTTCTATCTTGACACACATTCATCGCCTGGTCGACATTCATACTTCGTCTTATTCATGGTCGTCTGTTGTTCACGCTTCTAACATTTCCGTCTTTCAAAATACCGATCACATGGACGTGCCATCCCTTCCTGGAGCGGCCACGACCTCTCATTCCATTCCTGTCCGCTATGTATATTTTTTTTTAACAGGCGTTCCTCATTCATTCTCCTAATTTGGCCAAATCATCTCAATGTGTTCATTTTCATTCTATTCATGATCTTTCTTTATCTTACATTATTTCCTTGTGTCCTCATTTCAGACCCTGTCATAGATCGTTCTCATTTCTATCTCATTTCAGCAATCTCGTCTCAACTGGATTTATTCTGCTTTTATGCTACTTCTGCCATGTCCAGGTTTCCCTTGCATACGAAATATTTAATATATATTGCCCTTCATATTTCGATAATTACTTAAGTATATCTTGTAGGTATTCTCCCTATTGGTATGTATGTAAGTAGGTACATTATTACCTAGACTATGTATATTTAAAATATAATCTATGTATGTATATAATTCATTCACTTATAGGTAACCTAACTACATATTTTATGTTGGTACCATATATAGTATTGGTAACGATCTTCTTATATTCAATTTTAATACAAACTATTTCTCATTTGATATTCCACGCGCATCCTCTTTCTGCTTCGGACACTTCAGATAGGTGAACTCCATGTAGTGCAATAGTCCATGTCTTCAACAGACATTTCTTAAACTTCCTTAAAAATAACATGAAATTTGCTGCTCACGTATCTGACAATATATAGAAGTTTAAATTGGTAATACATAGGTACTTTACATATTTACATTTATAATTCAAAAAGTGAAATTTTTTTTTTGAAAAAAATTAAAACTGAACAAAATAAGCCTTTTTACCAATTTGAAAATAAAAATTTCAAATATTAAGTTTCCTGGCCTTGGGGTCACTTTGAAATATTTGATGGTTAAAAAAATTGAGAAGCACTATTCAGATATCCTTCAAAATCTAATGGGGTATAAGCGAGTATTTGATATACATATTTGCAAAAATTCAAAAGAATCGATAAGTACTTAGCACATAGCACACAACATATAGCACAAACACAGATAAATTGTGATGAAACTTTCAGAATACAGTTGATAATCTGCAGCATGATACTAGTTGATAATCTGCAATAAAAAAAATAACCTTAGATAAAAATTGTGAAATTATAACTGCCCACTATATCCCCTTGGGTTAGTGAGGAGTAAAAAACAATAGAATCATGTAAGTATAAAAATAAACCTATATTTTTCATTATATCATAACTCGTTATATTATAGAAATTTATAAATTAAAACTTTTAGGTATGTCTTTACGTTGGTATATTATATTGTAGTTATGCATTGCACGTAGAGAAAATGATTTAACGTTGAATGTGCCTTAATAATAAAAGAAATTTCATGATCCTAATTACAAGTTCAGACATTTTCAGTTAAACAAAGGCGCCGCGAAGGCTTCAACAAAATTCCAATCAATTTACATAAAATCTTTCGAAAAATTACAATAGGGCCAAGATATTTAAATAAGGTTTCATTACTAATCCACAAAAAATGATGTAGGTTCTTCCGCGTTGACCTCATTATGTAAATATATTTTATTAATACATACATAAAAAATCATTTGATTTTATCTGCGACGCATGCGAGTTAGATCAACTACACCAACGTACCTGACGACTAAATCTCAAATGGCGTCGGGGATTGGATTGATGACAGGTATCATGACCCAGTTCATAATAATGTGGCAGAATACCTTCATGGGTACTTCAATATTCAACATTGGTATTTCTGTCACAAGTAAATACAGAAAAACAATTAGAAAGGTCATCGACTTTTTATATATTTCCTGACGACAATAATACTTTATTCATATTGTGATACCCATTAATGTACTTGACGACATGGCAGTACATTGACCTCTATATGTCAAAACAGTAAAGTATATAATGAAAACAACAGCTGATTCCACATCCCTTTTACTTGTCTAAATTCTTTCGTGAAACATCAACTTGATATTTTCTACTCGCGTGTGTTAATTGTTTTTTGTTTATATAAAATCGTGTTTGTGCTCAATACATCAATTTATTTGTAAGTTTAACTCGATTGTTATTTCTTATCTCGACTCTCTATCAACTCACCTACCTATTTCCTCTAGTACTAATTTGCATTAGAGTAGAAATAGGTATTTCACCCTCAGTGAAATACTCTCACTCTAATTGATGGTGACTTGTTGGAACTTCAATAATACTAAATAGAGTTCACACTCTTTTTAGTGAACAGAATCTCTTCTGTTGACCTCTCTTCTAACACGTCACAACAAGGAGTTCAAATCGGATGCTAAATCTTAAAATTTCCTTCTGGAGTCAAAATCTAATACCTAGAACCCAACTGAGGCGTCTAACATTTATACATTAGCAATATCTCACACTTGCTATATCGGTAATCCCTCGGGTTACCAACTTGCTTCATTGGTAACTCATCTGGTTACCAACTATATTTATTAGTAACCCCTCTGGTTACCAAATTGCCTTAATATTATATTGTCACTTAAAAATTGTATAAGTACTTTTAGCCGTAGAACAGGATTTCCTAGTTGGGCAGCTGCTATCTGCTTGTTATTGTCTATGTAAAATATGGTGCAATTAAAAAAAATATTAAAATTAATAAACTTGGTCACATACATATATATTTTATTTAACCGGTCAAATATAATAATAACTCATTTCTAAAGTACAATATGTGTATATGTATAACCTATTCAAAAGATAAATCACAAAACTTATAGCTCAAAATTATCAGGATTAGGTATAACCCTCTCTAATGCATAGTTCATACAACTGTGAGTCATGTTGGTGTCTTAGAGATTATGTTCCAGTTTTCTTCTTTCCTGAGTCCTCTTCCTTGATGATGCTACCTATAGGTATAAAAACTGTTCTTCCCCCACCACCACCCGTTCTGCTTATGGGGACTAATAACGGCCCCTTGCAAAACTCTGAAAGAACACATAAAGAACATACGAAGAGTCCGGAGAACTCTAAAACCTTGCAGACACTGCACTTAATGTGCCAAAGAGAGCTAATCATGTTGAAACAACTGGCTCACTGCTCAGTGATAGTGAAGATAATAGTGCACCGAATTTAAGACAGAAAGTCTTGAAAGCCCTAAAGTTGCTCTTCGTGGCTACAAGGTCCGCATGTCCAATGGGTCCAAAGAAATTCCCTCGGACATCGTCGTAGAGTTCTCGTCGGAATGTTGACACGGAGAAGTTAGTGCATTCCCATAGGATATGCTCAGAAGTCTGTTCAGGGTTATCACAAAGCTGACATGAGGACGAATCGGATAAGTGAAAACGAAAGAGATAACTTTTGAAACTGCCGTGTCCAGTAAGGAATTGCGTGGTCCAATAATCGGGAACAATCCACGAGGAAAAAATTCGAGTCCTCACATCAGGAAGAAATAAAAATGTCAGTCTGCCCACGGAAGAAGAAGACCAGCGACGTTGCCAAGCATCTAAAAGAGAACTCCGGGCCAAGTTCTCAATCTCTCCACGAACTGTGGGTAAATTTACAGGTGGGAGAGAAACACCACCCAAAATTGAGCTTCGACCTCTATACAGGTTGTGAATTGAAGCTCGTCGCTGTGTTTCCAGATCAAGGGGAGCCATACCTGTGAGAATAGAAAGTGTGTCGGTAGCGCAGGTTCTGTAAGCCTTTGCTAAAGCTATTAGAGCGAAGCGCTGTCCAGAAAGCAGCAGACGACTAATGTATTGGGTTTCACAACGATGAGCCCAACAAGGAGCGGCATAACACATAATACTCAGAAAGGTAGCGTTGTAAAACAGTCTTGCTACTGGAAATTTAAGGCCCCAACTAGCTCGAGCAAGACGTGAAATCTTTTGGAAGGCTATTTTTGCACTATCGGATACAGCACGAACATGGTATTGGAAAGTTAGGCCTCTATCTAGTGTAACACCCAAAACTTTGACCCTATCCTTAAATATTACACGCGTATTGATAAATTTGATGGAGGGAGGACTTTTCATTATGCCTTTTAACACTAACCCATACGTCTTCTTAGGTGCGAAATTGAGTCTATGACTTATACCCCAATCTGCAACAGAAGAAAGTAACTGAGTAGCTGCGCGCTCAATAAGTGCTCGGGTGTTACCTTGAATAAGGATTGTAGCATCATCGGCATATGCCAAAATACTGCAGCCCGTAGGCGTTGAAAGTGATAGAAGTTCGTCGAACAAGATGTTCCATAACAGTGGACCCAGAACAGAACCCTGAGGGCACCCGATGCTAATTGGTCGCCAGTGCAAATCTTGTCCCCCGGGCATGGCCACATGTCTATTAGTAAAATAGCTCTTCACTAATTTATATATGTTGCTAGGAACCTTACGGTCTCGAAGTTTTTTTAAAATTAGAGGCCACCAGGCATTGTCGAATGCTCCCGCAATATCAAGAGATATAGAGATAACATATTTACTATCAGAGCTTCTAACAATATCAGATATAGCCAAGATAGCATCAACCGTTGATTTCCCAGCGCGAAAACCGAACTGACGATCGGACAGTGGGTGGGTACTGGAAAGATGATCTTCTAAGCGTCGATATATAAGCTTTTCTAAGACCTTACCCAAAATAGGTAGTAAAGTAATCGGTCTATATGATTTTGGGTCAGAAGGATCCAGGTCACTACGCTTGGGAATAACAGTCATTAAACCTGTTTTCCAACAATCCGGAAAGTAGCCTTCTCGCAAGCAATTGTTGTACAATAAGATAATCTCGTGGCGAGCTATGTGCCAGCACCTTTGTACGAGAGCTGCGTCAATGCGGTCAATGCCAGGAGATTTGTTTTGGTGAAGATTCTTGATTATAAAATCGAGCTCATCGAAATTGGCGAAGGTCGATATGGGAGTTTGCGGGATATCGGATTGGTTATTGCGTATTTGTGAATGAAGAGGAGTATCAGATGAAATGTCATCAGAAGAAATAAGTATGTCAAGTAGCGTGCTTGTCGTCGAGTCAGAGTCTATTGTGATAATTCCAGTTCGTGGATCACGGATACACGAGACTGACGCATTTGGATATTTTTTCATTGATGCATATCTAAACACAGCACCCCAAGGATCTGTGGTTGAAACCTCAGATACCAAACGGCGCCATGCATCAGACTTGGCACGAGAAATCTCGCGTTTGTAGATATTATTTGAGCGTCTATACTCACATTGAAGTACAGTTACAAAGTCATTTGAACTTCCTCGACGACGGGCCGCTCTCAATGCGCGGTGAGCTCGAGTCGAAGTTCGTTTAAGGATGTCTAAGCCAGGATGCCACCATTCATTAGGAGACATATGACTAGAAGAAGATCTGCCGATCGCCTTCTCGGCACAATAAATTATACTCTGAGGCCATTTCCGCAGTAGTACAAGATCTACAAGATAAACGATCCAGTGAGCATTCAAAGTAGCGGTCAAAGTCTAACCAACGCCATCTGTCACACCTTGTCCGGAATCTTCTAAGCAAAGGTTTCGCTAAAGGAATTGGGGGTACATTGGAAATAATCTGAAACGTGATAAGGTTATGGTCACTACACGAGGCATCCTCGTCAACAGACCAATTCCATATTCTGTGGTTAATCTGAGGTGTAGCTAAAGTGACATCTATATGACTTGTACCCATGTGGTTGGAGAAGGTAGGTGGACTAAAAGGATTGTTCAACACACTCAAATTATGGCGAGAGATAAAATCTTCGCAGCTTACACCTCTGGTGAATTTCCTGGACCCGAAAGTGGTAGTGTTACACCATAGAATAAATTCGGCATTAAAATCACCTCCAATAATTAATGATGCGTTGCCGAGTTGACCCAATATAATATCCAGTTGATCCAGAAAACGAAATTCAGATTCACTAAACTGAAAATATATCGAAATAATATAAAACGAATCACTTGGAGAAGAAATCTGGACTACAACCAAGTGACTAGAAGATAAGTGATCCAGGCATATGAAGTTAATGTTGGGATTGTAAATAGCTATACAGCTCATCGGAGGGTTCGTTGAGGTACAGCTCGAAGCCATAGTATAAAAACTATGAAAATAAAATATTTTCTGTAATTTGTGTAAAACGTCTATTAACTGTACATTTTTTTTAATTTTCCTTGTTGTTGTTGGCTCACAGATACAAGGCAGTCTTAAGAAATCTACCCAAGGTGTCAATGCTCTGAACTCCACGTATGTCAAGGGGCAGTTTATTCCATTTCAAAGGCCCGTTCACACTGAAACCGCTCATCATCAAGAGCGTAAGACCAATTCTTTGGTCTTACGTACCTACCTACTCTTTATAAATATTTTTTGTAATATTTAGAAGCTGCTAGTTTTTCAAAAATTTAAAATGATGAATTTCCACAATGCAGAAGCCTCCAATTCAAATTGTAATCCAGGGAAGGATATTATACGAGGAAGAAAAACCAGGACGACGAAGAGATTCATAGCTCCGTTTACCTGTGGACACGAAGGGCAACTTTAGGGCTTTCAAGACTTTCTGTCTTAAATTCGGTGCACTGTTATCTTCACTATCACTGAGCAGTGAGCCAGTTGTTTCCACATGATCAGCTCTCTTTGGGACAAGTGCAGTGTCTGCAAGGTTTGAGAGTTCTTCGGACTCTTCGTATGTTCTTTCAAAATTTTGCAAGGGGCCGTTATTAGTCCCCATAAGCAGAACGGGTGGTGGTGGTGGAAGAACAGCTCGGTTAGATGAGAAAAAGCACCGCGTCTCCGTGTGGGATGATCGTGAAAAAAGTAGAGATAACCCTGATGGTCGTAAACCTTCATAGAGGTTACGGCACGTGAATAAAATAGAAGAAGTCTACACGTTTGATTATTTCTTTAATATAACTGCTTCTTGCATCATCTAGAATCAAGACCCAATGCATTTTGTCTCTCAAATTCGAGACACATGAGAGGACACTTTTATCTTGCAGGTACCTACCTATCTATTTATGCAAATTATTTCCTTTAAACATGACATCGATTAAAAGAACCGTACTTCCTTAATCCATAGAAGAATGTAGAAGACTTCAGTATTGTTTATTCTCAACGATCTTATTATAAATTGCTTTTGCAAGATTATTGGCACATGTCAGTCTGCGTTAGCGTCCCTCAATCACTGCTAGCAGCCTCCTCGTCCTTTCTCCTTCTTTTCTCTTTAACACAATATACAAACACAACGGTATCTAACAGACGATTATATATTGAAAGGTTTTCCCTACCCAAATATCCATCTCCGACCTACTCATCGCATTCATTCTCACCCCTTGGAAAAACAACAATTTTTCAATCATTATTTAAGTTCCTGAGCCTATATCTTCAGCATCATATCTCTTACCTAGTCGTATCCGAAACAGGGTTCTGTTGCATAACTTATAAATCAGTCAGGATTTAATGTTCTCTTAGTTTTATGTAGCTATCCTTTGAAATTATTCATATATGTATACATAAGTTTTCTTGTGATATACTTTTTCTTTTTTAAAATAATTATCCAATATCCATCCTCATACATTCATTAAGTATATATTTTTTTATTTTACATTGCTTCTTGGGCAACTAACAGGTATCTAGTATGTCAAATATTAATTTAACACGCACACAATAACAAGTTGCCGCATTCTGGAGACTTACGATATTTATTGTCTCACAGATCCAGACTGAAAACACAATTAAAAACTGTGTCTCCACCGGGAATCGAACTCAGGACCTTTGGTTCAGCAGTCAGATATCTAACCAACTGAGCCATGAAGGCTGACAAATAATTCCCTAAACTAAGCGAAAATGTTTGTACCTACTAAATAAATGCACATAAAAAAGTCGGTGGGACTTTACACTGCTTCAGACTAACCTGGCATGTATATATACAAAATAATGTGTATTACAAAGGTTTTTCCACTGTTTAATGATTTGCCAGAATGTGTGAAGGAAGCACCTGGTCTTGAGCTTTTCGTCGCCTAGGTGTTAATTATATAAAAGAAAAGTTAAAAGTTCTTTTAAGATATTGTGTGCTTCCTTTGTATTTTGTGCAAATTGGAATATTTTCTTGTTTTTTGTTGATTTTATACAATTCATACTGTGTAAATTTGTAATTTTTTCAACATTTCAATATTCTTTTTGTTTATACTAGATCTAAGAAAACGTATTTATTTTTTACATCTAAATATTTTTTTTTTTATAAAAAAATTTATATGTCCTTATTAAGCAAGTACATATAGATACATCTTCCTACGTTCCCTAAAATAAGCAAATAAATGCTTGTGCTTAGGTGAACTAAATCGGTCGAGGCAGGATTCGAACTCGCGACCACTGGATTTCTTGTTAGTCCAGCGGTTAACCCAGCGCGCTAACCGCTCTGCCACCGACCCATCTACATACATACACAATATTCTTAATAATACTTTTTAATCTCCATTATTACCAAATACGAGATGTACCAAAATATCACAATTTTGAAGTAGTTTATAATATCATGTAGAGAGAACCATATTATTATGAATTTGGTTATCATTTTTTGTATGACGTATGGTGAAAATGGTGTATGGGTATTATTTATATATTTATTATACATACACGTAGGTACACCCTTTAAAGAGCATTTACATTTAACATATTGATAGGTAGATACATATAATAACAATGTAAGTACAACATATATAGCTATCCTGGCTCCGAATCATTCGCAAATGGACTGCGATGAGGCGTGTGGAAGACCTGTTCCTCACTGTACAAGAAAAAGAATATTTCTCCCGAGTGATCGTCAACGTCGGGGGACCCGACGAGACACCCAAAGGGGATGAATGTGAAATGTGCAATTGATTTATATTTTTTTTCATTATTTTATCTGTCAAAACATACAAAAAAAATTAAAAAACCTAGGCCACCTAGAGATGAATACACAATATCTACAGGGAATCTATTAGTTTGATTCTTCATACATACCTACTTACATACGCACTATCCTATCCTACTTACATACGCACTATCCTATCCTACTTACATACGCACATATTTTTGTTTATGAAAATAAAATATTTAAAAATATGTAATCCATTATGGATTATTTTAAATGGGTTTTTATAGTTTGGTAACGTATGTATTCTTCAACTATATCTGCATATTATACTAGCGTCTACAATCCGCATTCTGTTTCGGGTTGGCTCTCTAATTGGTTGAGATCTCGTAGTATGGAGTCAAATGAGCTGTGAAATTTTATATTAAATGCGAAAAATTATTATTAATTAAATTTATAAAGCAACTCGCTCACGCGAGTCGCTATTATTATTATAAACAAACTTAAACCTAACCTAAGAATGCAGAAAAGAAGAGCTGGGACTAGACGCTACTCATATTATCGCCATCGACAGTTGGATCTCATGTGTAACATTCAACTTCTAATATACAGCGCCTTATAGGGAGAAACAGATTAACCTATATACAATTTTCTAGAAATGTTGAGTCAATTATTAATTTGATGTTTGATTCATATTTTTGTGTATTGTTCTCTACTCGGTTATTTGGAAAACCAGACCCTAATGCCAGTATACCTACTTTATACATGAATACAATAAATAAAATACCTTTATAATAAAAATAAAAAGATTTGATGTCCAGCCGTTAACATTAATAGCTGGGAAATGGAACATGGATACTTATATTTCAGTTAATTATCTAACAAACTATTTATATTTATATTTATAACAAAAGTAAGAGAAAACGGAGATATTATCTATTGAATTAATAATAATAATTATTATATTACCTAGAAGAAGTTGAGCAAATTGTGATAACTCTGTACTAAAATTTAGGAGCCACGGAAACACAACACACGGATAAAGCACTATACTTACGTGATGTTTTGAAAAATATTATATCTGTATATATTATTGTTATAATGCATTTAAATTGGTGCCATGATTTACTTTGCATTTTCATTGCACTTGAAAGCCATGTCTATTTCAGTATTTTTAATCAATGTACGAAATCTTCTTCGTTGGTTTTAATCTTGGGAATTTGGCTGGCTGCAAAGAAATGCATCTCTTCCTGCACTGTTTTTTGTCTTCAGCGACTCTCTTCAACTCTGTGTCGAAGGTTCACTTTATAGGTAGGTACTCCCGTTCTAAATAATATACTCCCGGCGCGGCGAGCTGTACTCCTTTACTGACTATAGTTACTCCTTATTCCTGTTTAATGCTGTAGATTTGATCAAATATTGACGACAAGTAGGTATCTTATGACAATGTTTTTTTTAGATTTACGCTAAAAAATACATTGTCTGTACAAAGATTCTGCCTACGGATAAAAAGTTTTATAACGACAATTATGACATGTTTCGAATTGTTATCGCTCTTTCCATGATTGTTTTAAGTAAGTTGGTACATATATGTTGACCTACCTAATGTTGACGTCGTAATTCTTGACGATTTACGGCTGTTCTTGCAATAGAAGACTTTATTGCTTCATATGTATTCTAATCTTGTATCTTTACCTATGCGATATATCCTATCCTCCTATACATAATATGCCCCATATAAACATTAATACTAACATAATTATTATCTGGTATCTGCTGCTTTCTTGCGTGGAATTACTTCATTAGTATTTATGACAGAGCCAGCAGGTTGACGGACGAAGTAAGATTAATTATATTACTGCATTGTATTATTCCATTTATTTTTACATCGTGTACCGAAGGTTAACCATAACCTTCCTACTAACTTCTTTATCGTATATCTCTTTTCCTCTAACTTAACCCTACATACATTATGTGCGTTCTTTATTAATTTTCTATACCTACGTACATAAGTACTACACAATAGGGAGAGTACCTATAATATACCCAATTTATTTGGTACTTTATACATATCATACACTTATCATAGGTACATACAATTTATAATAGTTACAACAAGATGAAATTTCGAGGAGCGATTTTTTTTTTATTTTAGTATAACCATATATAGGTATTGCTTTACGGGCAAATAACAGTTACTTTGTCAAATATTAATTTAACACGCACCCAATAACAATTTGTCAAATTCTGAAGAATAACGTTATTTATCGTCTCACAGATCCAGACTAAAACACAACTAAAAACTGTGTCTCAACCGGGAATCGAACCCGAGACCTTTAGCTCAGCAGTCACATATCCAACCAACTGAGCCACAAAGGCCAACAATGATGAAAGAGATATCATAGTTACGATATGGTTTCGATATTTCGAAAGAAGGAATGATGGACGTCTAACGATGCAAGTGTAGGTACAGGACTGGTATGTTGGTAAGTATTTCGGCGTTTTCATGATATGAGTTTGTTCAAATATTTTTTTTTTAAATATTTTACTATGAAAACTTGATAATGTGTCTTTTTACCAATTTGAAAATAATTTTATCAAATTTAAATTTTCCTGAGCTTGGGGTCACTAAACTATTTGTAAAATATTTGACGTTTGAAAAATTGAGAAGCACTATTCAGATATCCTTCAAAATTTGAAAATAATAGAATGAGTACTTTAGTCTATAATTGATAAAGTAAAATAAACACGCCGTACATGGCACACAGCACGCAGTACACCCACACATAGATACATTGTGATGAAACTTTCAGAATACAATCTCTGCATGATACTAGTAGTTAATCTGCAATAAAAAAATAGCCTTAAAAATTGCGAAATCATAACTCCCCACTATATATCCCCTTGGGTTAGTGAGGAGTAAAAATACTCACGTTGAATTGCATTTTTGTAAAATGATAACAAAGAATTTTTGTAAAATGATAAATCCTGAAGGAAATAATTCTACCAAATAAAATGTAAAATGCACTATTTCAATCAATTTTTTCAACAAATAATTAATTTTACAATTTTTGTTTTGTGTTAATGACTCATAATGAAATATTGTGTTTGGAAAGATAGAAAGAAGGATGCATACGCTTGAATGCGTAGCGTATGTATGTACATTTACTTATATTATATGTAAATGTATCTATAAATAAGCAACGCAATAGACAACAATATAAAACTAGCTCACCTTAGCACAGGCTATGCCTAGTGAGGGGGCTAGTAACAAAGATACAAACAAAAAGGATAGCTTTAACTATGTAAGCAATGGTGAAATAATGAAATTATATTTAATGCAATGAAATAACTTATATTTACTTTGTATGTCTACTATGTATGAATAAGCTTATATTACCTTTAAATTATTTTGTATCTTATATCTACTCTATGTTTTTGGATAGAAATAAATAAAAATAAAAATAAATAAATAAAGAACATACATACGCAGGTACATGTACCTATAGGTAGGTACCTACTACGTTATTTTTTTAAAGTATTTAATATTGGTGAAAAAGTAATAATTTTACAAGTTGGTTCTTAATTAAGTGCATTTCAAGTTCACTCTGTACTCACAAAAATTCTTTATTGATTATTCATATAACAATAATATCATTGTTAAATACATAACTACTTTGATAAGTTCATGGTAGGTAGATATAATGTTTATTGAAATAAATATAAAATTAACTAAATATACTTAGTATAATTAAACTCGTGCGTATTACTAACCACCGCTGGTTTTTATTTGATATTATTATTCATCAATTTAATCATTCGTTATTGTAAAAGCAAAAGAAAAAAGTCGTTTTTTTTTTCAAAACGTTCATGTGATAAGTATTTTTTTTAATGTTAGTTATTACTATAATTTTCAAGTTGTAAAATTCCGATAATATTATACCTTCCTTGATTGAATAAACTAGATTTATTATACTTCTACGAATTTTCGAATTTTAATTAGGTACTCTTTTAATTGGACGAATTGGGGGGCCTTTAAACTTGTAAAAAGGTATGTATATATGTAGTAAATATGTTTAAAATAATGTCGATGAACTGTACGAGAAAAAAACTTAGAACCTAGTGGTGATTCATTTGTTTAATTTATATATCACTTAGGTAATATATATTTCTTTCAATCACCTATAATATTAATTAAAATAGGTGATTGTATTGAAATTGACGTGATTAAATGAATAGTAAAAAACTCATAAAAAACTATTAGATAAATTGCGCATCACTGGAATTTAAATTAGATATTTTATTTTCCATTAAATTATTGACTTCGTACATTCTTTAACCGAGTGTTTATTAATCTCACAAAAAAATGTAGTGCAAAGTTCCATAGCATTTCGTCAGTGAACTATGTAGACTTGTGTCAGAACTGTTTGTCGTGTGATAAGCACAGTCATTCCTGGAAGTGAGAAATACGTAAGTACCTACTTTCGATTAATACCTAAATATTTTAGTGATAACGCTCTGTTGGTTGGTAGGTATCTACTTAACCAACAGTACATCGGCTGTGAAGGTTTATGTGCTATCGTAGGTATATTTTTCATATCGTTGTTTTAAGAGAGCACCCTAAGCTGGAATAACAGCAGCTGATGAACTGAATGATGTTGTTTATTTCAACTTTTAATATTTGTGATGTGTTTATTTTCCTTAATTTAATTTTTATCCTTTTCATTTTTTATGCGTTTTTATGTGTACCTATTGTTTATTATTTTTAATCAATAGGTACCTATTATTATTCTGATTTTTATATTGTATATTTAGTTTTTTGATTTTTATATAGTCATTTTTATATTTTTACTAGGTATGTAGGTACCTATTTTTGCTGTTCAACTTCTAAATATTATTCTATTCAGTATTTTTTTATTTTTTAAGGAGGATACCTACTATTTTTCTAAATTATGTTATATTTAGATTATGTTTATATCTATATATTGTGTTTGTTTTAACTTTTTTTGATAATGGTTTTTAAATAAAAACCATTAAACTAAAAAAATATATACTTTTTTATGTTATTTTATATACTTTTTTGTGTCTTTTTCAATTATTTACTGTTTCTTACTAAAAAATCTTTGTTTTAGTATATCTAATATGTATTACCTACGTAAAATGATATCATTCATAGTTAAATATTTAAAACTTTATCAAACTTATATATGATTTACCTATCTTATTACTTTTATGTACCTACCTACCTACTTTTTTTTGTATAAGTACATAAAAATAATCCTATTATATAGTAAAAAATATAAATAAATATATTATACTAAACAATAAATCGTAAATTAGGCAAATTCGAGTCAAAATTTATTTATTTTTTTAACACTTCCAAGTACCTACTCTATGCAAGTAGCAAGTTTAATGTCAAACAGTATTTTTTTCCTACTAACCGGATTATTCAACACAGAGAAGCAAAAAATGGAATGAAATAAATATGAATAAATTCCACTTCAGCGACCTCTCACTTAGTACCTAAGATTTTTTTGGCATTTTATATTGAAGTTTTACTGTGTTAGGTACGCTCTTAATAAACTAGTGGTTGTAAATCATTCATCTATTGACGCACAATGTCAAAGGTTAAATAAATACATTACACATTCACCAGGAATCTGTATAATAGATATTATTAATGTTCATAGACACCTACATATACTAAATATTATATTATATGATTTATAAAGAGAAGATTATGTACTTAATGTAGGTATTATAAGTATTTGAAGATTTCTCTGTTTTATCATTCAATTTGTACATTTATTTAATTACTAACTTTGATTTTTTTTTTCTTACAACCCTATAGAACAGGTCATGCGATTTACATACTTAGGTGTAGAAATTTCCAGCAGCAATGACCTGTAAAACGACGTCCGAACATAGATCAATAAAGCGACAGGCGTAGCTGTTTGCTTTTGAAATACGGTATGGAGGAATATACACATACTTACCACCAGCAAAGTCAAGATATATAAGGATTAAGGAATGTGTCCGCCCAATTATGATATAGGTAAAATGGATAAAAGTAAGAGCCGATACCAACAGAACAAAAAGCTGTCTTAGAGTGGCTGAAATGAAGACCCTGCGCTCCATTGGGTAAGCAGAGAAAACCGAGCGCCATAATACTCTATTTTTGTAAAAATCATAATATTTTATGTTCTCAATGATTTTTAATAAGAATTAATTTTATCAATATTTTCCTTTTCGTTGTACGTATGCTCTATTTTGTTACTATCAAAATACCAACATTGAATTTATTAGTCTGCACAGTTATAGGTAGGTATATCTAAATATACCTACATTGTTATGTATTTGGCTTTACTTCATTCTGTGGGATATACCATCACGGTGTCGCTGGTTACCACACAGTGTGGGGTAACCAGCGACAGGTGTAAGGTAATACGTAAACAAGTAGGTACCTATAATAAAAATAATAAGCATGAACCATTTTACGACTTATTTTCATTTGACAGTATTATTAATAATTCGCACTATATCTACATTTTTGTACAATAAATGGCACATGCACTAATATTTAATGGTTTTTTTTTAAATGTACAAAAATGTGCCAAGGAATTATGTTTATTCTATTGTAAATACATTTACTGAGTTAAAATAAATAAAAATAATAAATGTAGATATTATATGAAGGTATGAATTCAAAAACCCTTTAGCTGTTATCAATTGGCAGACAGTGTCATCCAATGGCGTCTATTTGTTGTCACACCTGCTCAGTATACCTGCGCTCTACCTGTCGCTCACCTGTACTCACCTCGCTATTGGTCACGTGAGTCACCTGCCGGGGAGGGCGCCTCTCCTGATTGGCCGCCCGGGCCTCCGACACACCCGCACTATCGATCCGCAAAGTGACTGCCAGGTGTGCCCCTCTCCCATTGGCTGGCGCAGTGAGGTGCGCACGGCACAGGTGAGCCCACACACTGGAAAATTATCGTAGATATTTCTAGAGAAAATTTCGTCTCGAATTTTCCCCCGCGTGAGAAATTATTTCGAGACGAGCCAAACGAAATAAAATCAACGCTCTGTGGAAAACAGCGGATTGATAATAATAACTGAAAACATTTTGGATATCTAAGGTTTTCTAATCTTTGTTTGTGGTCCGATAATAAATTATTCATAGAACTACATTTTGCGCGATAGGACTAGGGTTCGATTCCCGGGGGAGACACATGTTTCCAGTCTGGATCTGTGAGACGATGAATATCGTTAGTCTCCAGAATGTGACAACATGTTATTGGGTGTGTGTTAAATAAATATTTGACATAGTATCTATTAGTTGCTAGAGAAGCAATACAAAATAATATACCTACCTAAATAAAATATAAAAATTAAAATAAAAATAATTGTATCTGTCTCTCAGACGTTCCTCATTCATTCTCCCCAATGTAGCCAAACCATCACAATGTGTTCAAATTCATTCCATTAATGACATCTTTCTTCATCTTACATTCTTTCCCTATGTCCTCGTTCCTGACCGTTCTATTACGGATTATTCTTAGCGATCTCATTTCCACGGCATTTATTCTGATTTCGTGCGACTTCTTCCACGTCCAGGTTTCACTAAGATAGCGTTATGAATGGCAACTTAGATTAATTATTATCTGTTAAAAAAATGGTAAGAGATTAC
Organism: Molanna angustata; assembly: GCA_963576475.1. Lineage (NCBI taxonomy): Eukaryota > Metazoa > Arthropoda > Insecta > Trichoptera > Molannidae > Molanna > Molanna angustata. The sequence goes on from OY754973.1 coordinate 9,339,385, forward strand.
TTCGTAAACAATGAGAGCCACGATCCTCATAATATGAGGTAGCAATACCGTCGCATAGATGTCTCCCTGAACCACCCTAGAAATATTAATTCATTTTAACCAATGAGTAATGAGTATGTAAATTGCAATGACATTTTATATAAAGACACGTTATATGAGAGCAAAATGTTTTACAAAAATAGTACCGTTTAACGAATGCTTACAATATCACCAAGAAAGAGCACACATCACAGAATACATTAAGTGAGAACGGGATCATACAGTAAAAGACACACACTGACATATTTTCTATTTTACTCCAGTGCAATCACATTATAATTATCTCTCACACCAAGTAATGACTGAAAGAGACTAATATAATATAAAAAGTCATAGCTGTGTGAAAAAGCGAATACAACAAAAGAATACTTCTGTTACCTACAAGCGAATATGACTTTACAACTCTCTCGTTTATTTAAAATACAAATAACTGTCGAAAAATCCATATAAATATAATAGTTATCGAATACATATGCAGAATGAAATGATATATCTATCAGGTCGTTCCTTCACAGTTCTAGTGTAATTCTTACATGTTTTCATCACACAAGATGGTATTTTGACTATATTAATATATTAGTTATCGAATAAATATGCAGCATGAAATGATATATCTATCAGGTCGTTCCTTCACAGTTCTAGTGTAATTCTTACATGTTTTCATCACACAAAATGGTATTTTGACTATATTAATATATTAGTTATCGAATAAATATGCAGCATGAAATGATATATCTATCAGGTCGTTCCTTCACAGTTCTAGTGTAATTCTTACATGTTTTCATCACACAAAATGGTATTTTGACTATATTAATATATTAGCTATCGAATAAATATGCAGCATGAAATGATATATCTATCAGGTCGTTCCTTCACAGTTCTAGTGTAATTCTTACATGTTTTCATCACACAAAATGGTATTTTGACTATATTAATATATTAGTTATCGAATAAATATGCAGCATGAAATGGTTAGCTATCAGGTCGTTCCTTCACAGTTCTAGTGTAATTCTTACATGTTTTCATCACACAAAATGGTATTTTGACTATATTAATATATTAGTTATCGAATAAATAAGCAGCATGAAATGATATATCTATCAGGTCGTTCCTTCACAGTTCTAGTGTAATTCTTACATGTTTTCATCACACAAAATGGTATTTTGACTATATTAATACATTAGTTATCGAATAAATAAGCAGCATGAAATGATATATCTATCAGGTCGTTCCTTCACAGTTCTAGTGTAATTCTTACATGTTTTCATCACACAAAATGGTATTTTGACTATATTAATATATTAGCTATCGAATAAATATGCAGCATGAAATGATATATCTATCAGGTCGTTCCTTCACAGTTCTAGTGTAATTCTTACATGTTTTCATCACACAAAATGGTATTTTGACTATATTAATATATTAGTTATCGAATAAATATGCAGCATGAAATGATTAGCTATCAGGTCGTTCCTTCACAGTTCTAGTGTAATTCTTACATGTTTTCATCACACAAAATGGTATTTTGACTATATTAATATATTAGCTATCGAATAAATATGCAGCATGAAATGATATATCTATCAGGTCGTTCCTTCACAGTTCTAGTGTAATTCTTACATGTTTTCATCACACAAAATGGTATTTTGACTATATTAATATATTAGTTATCGAATAAATATGCAGCATGAAATGATTAGCTATCAGGTCGTTCCTTCACAGTTCTAGTGTAATTCTTACATGTTTTCATCACACAAAATGGTATTTTGACTATATTAATATATTAGTTATCGAATAAATAAGCAGCATGAAATGATATATCTATCAGGTCGTTCCTTCACAGTTCTAGTGTAATTCTTACATGTTTTCATCACACAAAATGGTATTTTGACTATATTAATACATTAGTTATCGAATAAATAAGCAGCATGAAATGATATATCTATCAGGTCGTTCCTTCACAGTTCTAGTGTAATTCTTACATGTTTTCATCACACAAAATGGTATTTTGACTATATTAATATATTAGCTATCGAATAAATATGCAGCATGAAATGATATATCTATCAGGTCGTTCCTTCACAGTTCTAGTGTAATTCTTACATGTTTTCATCACACAAAATGGTATTTTGACTATATTAATATATTAGTTATCGAATAAATATGCAGCATGAAATGATTAGCTATCAGGTCGTTCCTTCACAGTTCTAGTGTAATTCTTACATGTTTTCATCACACAAAATGGTATTTTGACTATATTAATATATTAGCTATCGAATAAATATGCAGCATGAAATGATATATCTATCAGGTCGTTCCTTCACAGTTCTAGTGTAATTCTTACATGTTTTCATCACACAAAATGGTATTTTGACTATATTAATATATTAGTTATCGAATAAATATGCAGCATGAAATGATTAGCTATCAGGTCGTTCCTTCACAGTTCTAGTGTAATTCTTACATGTTTTCATCACACAAAATGGTATTTTGACTATATTAATATATTAGCTATCGAATAAATAAGCAGCATGAAATGATATATCTATCAGGTCGTTCCTTCACAGTTCTAGTGTAATTCTTACATGTTTTCATCACACAAAATGGTATTTTGACTATATTAATATATTAGTTATCGAATAAATATGCAGCATGAAATGATTAGCTATCAGGTCGTTCCTTCACAGTTCTAGTGTAATTCTTACATGTTTTCATCACACAAAATGGTATTTTGACTATATTAATATATTAGTTATCGAATAAATAAGCAGCATGAAATGATATATCTATCAGGTCGTTCCTTCACAGTTCTAGTGTAATTCTTACATGTTTTCATCACACAAAATGGTATTTTGACTATATTAATACATTAGTTATCGAATAAATAAGCAGCATGAAATGATATATCTATCAGGTCGTTCCTTCACAGTTCTAGTGTAATTCTTACATGTTTTCATCACACAAAATGGTATTTTGACTATATTAATATATTAGCTATCGAATAAATATGCAGCATGAAATGATATATCTATCAGGTCGTTCCTTCACAGTTCTAGTGTAATTCTTACATGTTTTCATCACACAAAATGGTATTTTGACTATATTAATATATTAGTTATCGAATAAATATGCAGCATGAAATGATTAGCTATCAGGTCGTTCCTTCACAGTTCTAGTGTAATTCTTACATGTTTTCATCACACAAAATGGTATTTTGACTATATTAATACATTAGTTATCGAATAAATAAGCAGCATGAAATGATATATCTATCAGGTCGTTCCTTCACAGTTCTAGTGTAATTCTTACATGTTTTCATCACACAAAATGGTATTTTGACTATATTAATATATTAGCTATCGAATAAATATGCAGCATGAAATGATATATCTATCAGGTCGTTCCTTCACAGTTCTAGTGTAATTCTTACATGTTTTCATCACACAAAATGGTATTTTGACTATATTAATATATTAGTTATCGAATAAATATGCAGCATGAAATGATTAGCTATCAGGTCGTTCCTTCACAGTTCTAGTGTAATTCTTACATGTTTTCATCACACAAAATGGTATTTTGACTATATTAATATATTAGTTATCGAATAAATAAGCAGCATGAAATGATATATCTATCAGGTCGTTCCTTCACAGTTCTAGTGTAATTCTTACATGTTTTCATCACACAAAATGGTATTTTGACTATATTAATACATTAGTTATCGAATAAATAAGCAGCATGAAATGATATATCTATCAGGTCGTTCCTTCACAGTTCTAGTGTAATTCTTACATGTTTTCATCACACAAAATGGTATTTTGACTATATTAATATATTAGCTATCGAATAAATATGCAGCATGAAATGATATATCTATCAGGTCGTTCCTTCACAGTTCTAGTGTAATTCTTACATGTTTTCATCACACAAAATGGTATTTTGACTATATTAATATATTAGTTATCGAATAAATATGCAGCATGAAATGATTAGCTATCAGGTCGTTCCTTCACAGTTCTAGTGTAATTCTTACATGTTTTCATCACACAAAATGGTATTTTGACTATATTAATATATTAGCTATCGAATAAATATGCAGCATGAAATGATATATCTATCAGGTCGTTCCTTCACAGTTCTAGTGTAATTCTTACATGTTTTCATCACACAAAATGGTATTTTGACTATATTAATATATTAGTTATCGAATAAATATGCAGCATGAAATGATTAGCTATCAGGTCGTTCCTTCACAGTTCTAGTGTAATTCTTACATGTTTTCATCACACAAAATGGTATTTTGACTATATTAATATATTAGCTATCGAATAAATAAGCAGCATGAAATGATATATCTATCAGGTCGTTCCTTCACAGTTCTAGTGTAATTCTTACATGTTTTCATCACACAAAATGGTATTTTGACTATATTAATATATTAGTTATCGAATAAATATGCAGCATGAAATGATTAGCTATCAGGTCGTTCCTTCACAGTTCTAGTGTAATTCTTACATGTTTTCATCACACAAAATGGTATTTTGACTATATTAATATATTAGTTATCGAATAAATAAGCAGCATGAAATGATATATCTATCAGGTCGTTCCTTCACAGTTCTAGTGTAATTCTTACATGTTTTCATCACACAAAATGGTATTTTGACTATATTAATACATTAGTTATCGAATAAATAAGCAGCATGAAATGATATATCTATCAGGTCGTTCCTTCACAGTTCTAGTGTAATTCTTACATGTTTTCATCACACAAAATGGTATTTTGACTATATTAATATATTAGCTATCGAATAAATATGCAGCATGAAATGATATATCTATCAGGTCGTTCCTTCACAGTTCTAGTGTAATTCTTACATGTTTTCATCACACAAAATGGTATTTTGACTATATTAATATATTAGTTATCGAATAAATATGCAGCATGAAATGATTAGCTATCAGGTCGTTCCTTCACAGTTCTAGTGTAATTCTTACATGTTTTCATCACACAAAATGGTATTTTGACTATATTAATATATTAGCTATCGAATAAATATGCAGCATGAAATGATATATCTATCAGGTCGTTCCTTCACAGTTCTAGTGTAATTCTTACATGTTTTCATCACACAAAATGGTATTTTGACTATATTAATATATTAGTTATCGAATAAATATGCAGCATGAAATGATTAGCTATCAGGTCGTTCCTTCACAGTTCTAGTGTAATTCTTACATGTTTTCATCACACAAAATGGTATTTTGACTATATTAATATATTAGTTATCGAATAAATAAGCAGCATGAAATGATATATCTATCAGGTCGTTCCTTCACAGTTCTAGTGTAATTCTTACATGTTTTCATCACACAAAATGGTATTTTGACTATATTAATACATTAGTTATCGAATTAATAAGCAGCATGAAATGATATATCTATCAGGTCGTTCCTTCACAGTTCTAGTGTAATTCTTACATGTTTTCATCACACAAAATGGTATTTTGACTATATTAATATATTAGCTATCGAATAAATATGCAGCATGAAATGATATATCTATCAGGTCGTTCCTTCACAGTTCTAGTGTAATTCTTACATGTTTTCATCACACAAAATGGTATTTTGACTATATTAATATATTAGCTATCGAATAAATATGCAGCATGAAATGATATATCTATCAGGTCGTTCCTTCACAGTTCTAGTGTAATTCTTACATGTTTTCATCACACAAAATGGTATTTTGACTATATTAATATATTAGTTATCGAATAAATATGCAGCATGAAATGATTAGCTATCAGGTCGTTTCCTTCACAGTTCTAGTGTAATTCTTACATGTTTTCATCACACAAAATGGTATTTTGACTATATTAATATATTAGTTATCGAATAAATAAGCAGCATGAAATGATATATCTATCAGGTCGTTCCTTCACAGTTCTAGTGTAATTCTTACATGTTTTCATCACACAAAATGGTATTTTGACTATATTAATACATTAGTTATCGAATAAATAAGCAGCATGAAATGATATATCTATCAGGTCGTTCCTTCACAGTTCTAGTGTAATTCTTACATGTTTTCATCACACAAAATGGTATTTTGACTATATTAATATATTAGCTATCGAATAAATATGCAGCATGAAATGATATATTCTATCAGGTCGTTCCTTCACAGTTCTAGTGTAATTCTTACATGTTTTCATCACACAAAATGGTATTTTGACTATATTAATATATTAGTTATCGAATAAATATGCAGCATGAAATGATTAGCTATCAGGTCGTTCCTTCACAGTTCTAGTGTAATTCTTACATGTTTTCATCACACAAATGGTATTTTTGACTATATTAATATATTAGCTATCGAATAAATATGCAGCATGAAATGATATATCTATCAGGTCGTTCCTTCACAGTTCTAGTGTAATTCTTACATGTTTTCATCACACAAAAATGGTATTTTGACTATATTAATATATTAGTTATCGAATAAATATGCAGCATGAAATGATTAGCTATCAGGTCGTTCCTTCACAGTTCTAGTGTAATTCTTACATGTTTTCATCACACAAAATGGTATTTTGACTATATTAATATATTAGTTATCGAATAAATAAGCAGCATGAAATGATATATCTATCAGGTCGTTCCTTCACAGTTCTAGTGTAATTCTTACATGTTTTCATCACACAAAATGGTATTTTGACTATATTAATACATTAGTTATCGAATAAATAAGCAGCATGAAATGATATATCTATCAGGTCGTTCCTTCACAGTTCCTAGTGAATTCTTACATGTTGTTCATCACACAGAATGGTAGTTTGACTATATTAATATATTAGCTATCGAATAAATATGCAGCATGAAATGATATATCTATCAGGTCGTTCCTTCACAGTTCTAGTGTAATTCTTACATGTTTTCATCACACAAAATGGTATTTTGACTATATTAATATATTAGTTATCGAATAAATATGCAGCATGAAATGATTAGCTATCAGGTCGTTCCTTCACAGTTCTAGTGTAATTCTTACATGTTTTCATCACACAAAATGGTATTTTGACTATATTAATACATTAGTTATCGAATAAATAAGCAGCATGAAATGATATATCTATCAGGTCGTTCCTTCACAGTTCTAGTGTAATTCTTACATGTTTTCATCACACAAAATGGTATTTTGACTATATTAATATATTAGCTATCGAATAAATATGCAGCATGAAATGATATATCTATCAGGTCGTTCCTTCACAGTTCTAGTGTAATTCTTACATGTTTTCATCACACAAAATGGTATTTTGACTATATTAATATATTAGTTATCGAATAAATATGCAGCATGAAATGATTAGCTATCAGGTCGTTCCTTCACAGTTCTAGTGTAATTCCTTACATGTTTTCATCACACAAAATGGTATTTTGACTATATTAATACATTAGTTATCGAATTAATAAGCAGCATGAAATGATATATCTATCAGGTCGTTCCTTCACAGTTCTAGTGTAATTCTTACATGTTTTCATCACACAAAATGGTATTTTGACTATATTAATATATTAGCTATCGAATAAATATGCAGCATGAAATGATATATCTATCAGGTCGTTCCTTCACAGTTCTAGTGTAATTCTTTACATGTTTTCATCACACAAAATGGTATATTGACTATATTAATATATTAGCTATCGAATAAATATGCAGCATGAAATGATATATCTATCAGGTCGTTCCTTCACAGTTCTAGTGTAATTCTTACATGTTTTCATCACACAAAATGGTATTTTGACTATATTAATATATTAGTTATCGAATAAATATGCAGCATGAAATGATTAGCTATCAGGTCGTTCCTTCACAGTTCTAGTGTAATTCTTACATGTTTTCATCACACAAAATGGTATTTTGACTATATTAATATATTAGTTATCGAATAAATAAGCAGCATGAAATGATATATCTATCAGGTCGTTCCTTCACAGTTCTAGTGTAATTCTTACATGTTTTCATCACACAAAATGGTATTTTGACTATATTAATACATTAGTTATCGAATAAATAAGCAGCATGAAATGATATATCTATCAGGTCGTTCCTTCACAGTTTCTAGTGTAATTCTTACATGTTTTCATCACACAAAATGGTATTTTGACTATATTAATATATTAGCTATCGAATAAATATGCAGCATGAAATGATATATCTATCAGGTCGTTCCTTCACAGTTCTAGTGTAATTCTTACATGTTTTCATCACACAAAATGGTATTTTGACTATATTAATATATTAGTTATCGAATAAATATGCAGCATGAAATGATTAGCTATCAGGTCGTTCCTTCACAGTTCTAGTGTAATTCTTACATGTTTTCATCACACAAAATGGTAATTTTGACTATATTAATATATTAGCTATCGAATAAATATGCAGCATGAAATGATATATCTATCAGGTCGTTCCTTCACAGTTCTAGTGTAATTCTTACATGTTTTCATCACACAAAATGGTATTTTGACTATATTAATATATTAGTTATCGAATAAATATGCAGCATGAAATGATTAGCTATCAGGTCGTTCCTTCACAGTTCTAGTGTAATTCTTACATGTTTTTCATCACACAAAATGGTATTTTGACTATATTAATATATTAGTTATCGAATAAATAAGCAGCATGAAATGATATATCTATCAGGTCGTTCCTTCACAGTTCTAGTGTAATTCTTACATGTTTTCATCACACAAAATGGTTATTTTGACTATATTTAATACATTAGTTATCGAATAAATAAGCAGCATGAAATGATATATCTATCAGGTCGTTCCTTCACAGTTCTAGTGTAATTCTTACATGTTTTCATCACACAAAATGGTATTTTGACTATATTAATATATTAGCTATCGAATAAATATGCAGCATGAAATGATATATCTATCAGGTCGTTCCTTCACAGTTCTAGTGTAATTCTTACATGTTTTCATCACACAAAATGGTATTTTTGACTATATTAATATATTAGTTATCGAATAAATATGCAGCATGAAATGATTAGCTATCAGGTCGTTCCTTCACAGTTCTAGTGTAATTCTTACATGTTTTCATCACACAAAATGTATTTTGACTATATTAATATATTAGCTATCGAATAAATATGCAGCATGAAATGATATATCTATCAGGTCGTTCCTTCACAGTTCTAGTGTAATTCTTACTGTTTTCATCACACAAAATGGTATCTTTTGACTATATTAATATATTAGTTATCGATTAAATATGCAGCACTGAAATGATTAGCTATCAGGTCGTTCCTTCACAGTTCTAGTGTAATTCTTCATGTTTTTCATCACACAAAATGGTATTTTGACTATATAATATATTAGCTACTCGAATAAATAGCAGCATGAAATGATATATCTATCAGGTCGTTCCTTCACAGTTCTAGTGTAATTCTTACATGTTTTCATCCACACAAAATGGTATTTTGACTATATTAATATATTAGTTATCGAATAAATATGCAGCATGAAATGATTAGCTATCAGGTCGTTCCTTCACAGTTCTAGTGTAATTCTTACATGTTTTCATCACACAAAATGGTATTTTGACTATATTAATATATTAGTTATCGAATAAATAAGCAGCATGAAATGATATATATCTATCAGGTCGTTCCTTCACAGTTCTAGTGTAATTCTTACATGTTTTCATCACACAAAATGGTATTTTGACTATATTAATACATTAGTTATCGAATAAATAAGCAGCATGAAATGATATATCTATCAGGTCGTTCCTTCACAGTTCTAGTATAATTCTTACACGTTTTCATCACACAAGATGGTAATTTGACTATATTAATATATATTAGCTATCGAATAAATATGCAGCATGAAATGATATATCTATCAGGTCGTTCCTTCACAGTTCTAGTGTAATTCTTACACGTTTTCATCACACAAGATGGTATTTTGACTATATTAATATATTAGTTATCGAATAAATATGCAGCATGAAATGATATATCTATCAGGTCGTTCCTTCACAGTTCTAGTGTAATTCTTACATGTTTTCATCACACAAAATGGTATTTTGACTATATTAATATATTAGTTATCGAATAAATATGCAGCATGAAATGATATATCTATCAGGTCGTTCCTTAACAGTTCTGGTGTAATTTTTACGTGTTTTCATCATACAATACGTCCTACGACAATACGTCCGAACGCTACTACCTACATCTTGCGTTCATCAAAAGTGCGGTAAGAATTTATGCGTCGTATTTTTTGTTTACCGAATGTAAAGACTAGTAACGTATCTATTATTTTTATATATCATTGCGTGTGAATCATAAAATTTTAAATATCTTCCTGTTTATTTTGTGTCTTTCAACGCGATTTTTGTCAAATAAAAACACAACAATGACCGTTTGTATTAAAGTTCATCGAATTGAATAAAACTATTGTAGCCAATATCTATTGGAATGTCTGAAGCTGAAGATACGTGTAAAATAAATGAAAACCTTGTCTGTTTAATGGTTTTGGTTTGTTTAAAAAGGGAACCATAAAAGCTAGGTTCAATAAACAGAAAACACTTGAAGCATGGATGTAACACACACGTGTCGGCCCCTGACCAAGTGGAGTGTATAATAAGGAGGCCCCATTGTCTCTCTGTGTGGAATCTGAGACGGGACGTTGAATAATGTCTGAGATTGTCTCTAAAACACTGAGGTAAATGGACGTGACGAATCTCTTCGAAACGCCAGCAGTAAAGCATAACGAAGCATAAACAATAAGGTTTAGGAATCAGGTAGGTAGAACCTACGTACATATTTACTAAATTATTTACGATATCGTGCCTCGAAGAGTGTACATAGTTGGTACTCCACCTGATTGAAAACACAGCAGTGTGTTGATCCATCACCACCAATATACAATCCTACCAACATTATACTATATTCATAAAAATCAAATATTAACCGCACAAATCACAGTACCCATTGAAGAGTCATTTCATATATCTGGGTAAAATAAAATAAAATTCAATAAAAACAAATAAACAAGGCAATAAAATATGTAATCTATTCAAAGCGCGCTTGAGGTGAGGTTATCACAAAAACGTCGCTATATAGTCATCCCATATGGTTTATGATGTAGGTACATAGTTATAGGTACAAATAGGTACAAAATTGGTACCTATTATAATATAATGCGCGGTCTATTTATAGCCTATGAATGAGACTATAGTCTCCTCTGACGAATCCTTCGCACCTACGATATTTGTTTAGTACACAAAGCATCTAACATACTGACTGATCTTGCCTGTTGATTGAACTTTTAACCTTCATGTTGGCCATCAACTTGATGTGAATACTGGCTTTGTTCGAAGATGATGATACTGCACCATACCTATCGGATGTGGCCCTCGTATATCTATACATATATAGATACCTACCTAACTAATGATCATCTATAGCAAAATACATACATTGTTGGTTGGATATAGTTACAAATAAAACAATACGTATACTAAATACTTTGGTAAGTTATTTTTATTCTCGTGTGCCTGCCGTATATAATATATAATATAATTTGAATGGTTTATATAGCGCCGGTTTCGTGAATATCTCACCTCAAGGGCGCTGAAAATTGATTAAGATGTATCATTATGGTCCTGGTAAGATTTGCGAAAAAGGAGTGTTTTTAGATTTTTTCTGAAGGTAGATATATTTTCAGTCTGTCTGAGGGTATATGAGAGCTTATTCCATGCATTTAGTCCTGCCATAGCAAATGCACGATCGCTGAAATTAGTGGTATGCACCCTGTTTATTTCAAATAATTTCCCAACCATGGATGAAGATGCAGAACGAAGTGATGATTTTCTGTCGTTAATTGAAAGAGGAATGCAAAGTTTGGAGAGGTAAGTAGGAGCCAAACCGTGAAGTTCTTTGAAGATCATGAGACAGCAGAGCTTATATTAAATCCTTTCAGGATCTTTAAGCCAATGTATACCTACATTTTTTGACATTCGCTTTCCTGTCGGTAATTTCACTGAAAAAATAATATAATTACATATACCTACCCACTGTTTAGTTATAAACCGATATTTTGACTTAAATTTTTGATTAGTAGTTAAAGTTTAACTATTATAACTATACGGTTGGTTACTATTGACAATTTCAGATCCTAAATTACTGAGACAACAATTTATGTTATAATGCCCTTTCTTGTATGCATCTTGTATGACTCAACGGCGCTTTATAAATTATTATAAGTACCATGTACCATTATGAATGTTCGTCATCAGATCTTCCAAGGGCTCATTTTATTTTATTTTATTTAATATACAGAAACACCAACAGAACACTGAACAACACAAACAAAAAAAAACATGAAACAAAAAATAGAATCTCCAGTGCTCCAATAACAGGTATCTCCCGCATGGCTATTGTGCATAGTTAGGTATGTACAATCAACGTCTCCTGACCATTCATATTATAAAAAAGACATTACTTTGCACAGTTAAAAGAAAAGTTTAAAATACACATATACATATATGTAGGAAAACAGAAAGAAAACAAATGTTGAACTAATAAAATAAAACATAAAAAAAGAAATATATTTTGCTTTGAAGTATGAGATAGTTTTGTATTACTCTCCAGTACCTATCATTGTAAGGAATTGATATGACTATTTTTCAAAATATTTTAGAAATATTAATGTCTCAACAAGAATCACGTAGACAGCGCATATATCTAAGTTTTGACTATACCTACAGAGGACACAAACTTTCAAATTACTAACACACGAATACTTCATCTAAACTCATAGATGTTACTATTTACTTGATTGATACCTAGGTAAAAAATATCCACTAAAATATATCTGACCAACTTCTTGGATTCTGATAAGTTTCTGGCCAGAAATCAATCTGCCTATAGAAAATTCCACTCTACGGAAACGGCCACAGTAAGAATTTTGTCTGACTTAATCATTCAAGCTGAATCAGGTAAGATTACCCTAATTTCATTTTTAGACATGAGCGCTGCTTTCGATACTGTAGACCATAATATTCTCTTTTCTAAACTTAGACATGAATTTGGCTTGGGTAATGACTGCATTGCATGGCTGTCTTCCTACTTAGTAGACCGTAAATACAAAGTTGTATTTAAAGATAGTACCACAAATAATATTACCTCCTTATACGGGTCCCACAAGGTTCTGTACTTGGACCAATTCTCTTTAATTTATATACCAATCAGTTGGAAAATCTTGTTCAAAATCTTGGTTTCAACACACATGCCTATGCAGATGACCGCATACTGTTCAAGTCCTGTTCACCTGAATTTAAATATCATTTAACACACGAGGTATCCACATGCATAAATCAGATATCCACCTGGATGTGTAAGAACAAGCTAAAACTGAACCCAACAAAAACTGAGTTCTTTTGGCTTGCCTCGCCTCGCAGGCAACAACACATAAATAATGACCCCATTGTAATTCAAAATGTCGAAATTACTCCTTCTAACTGCGTAAAATTTCTTGGTATACATATCGACAGTGCACTCTCTATGGATAAACACATTTCTTCCATAGTCAGACAAAGTTGTTACTTTCTCAGACAACTTAGACCTATTCGAAGGTGTCTCTCGACAAATGCTGCTAAGGTCCTTATAAATTCTTTAATAGTTTCCCGTGTAGATTATTGTAACGCCATATTAGCACACCTACCGCAATACCAAATCCATAGAATACAACTCATCCTCAATGCAGCAGCCCGTTATATTTACCAGATTGATCGTTTCTCGCATATCTCACCAACACTTCACAAACTTCATTGGCTGAAGAGCCCAGAACGTATAGAATTTAAAACATGTCTCCTTGTCTTTAAAGCACTCAATAGCATGGCCCCGGAATATATATCGGAACTTTGTGTTCCATTTTCACCTAACAATAAACAAAGTACGCTAAGATCAATGACCCAATCCAATAAAAAACTAGTAGAAACCAATCTCACAAATAAGCCAAAATACCTATATCGATATTTTGGCGTTTCTGGACCAAAGTCATGGAACAATCTTCCAATGGATATAAGATGTGCCGAAAATATCAATGAATTCAAGAAGAAATTAAAAACTCATCTTTTCCGCAAGTCGTATCCAGATTGTCCTTCATCCGTTCAATAATATTATGTGTACTAAATATTATGCCAGTTTACTTTGAATCGACTATTTTTTATAATTAATTTCATCTGGATTATGTAACCAGATTAATTTGTGATTTCTAGGTATTTTTTTAAGTTTTATATTTCACCATTTTCAATGTGTTAGCTATAGAACTAATTTTAACTTAATTTTAACTTATTGTATTTTTTTAAGTTTTATGTTTCACCATTTTCAATGTGTTAGCTATAGGACTAATTTTAAATTATTTTTTTGCAAACTGAAAGCGCCCTTGAGGTGACCACGGTTGTCACTAAACGGCGCTTTATAAATTGTCCTTATTATTATTATTATTATTATTATTACCTTCTTACGGTGACAGGAAAATTATTCGATAGGCAATAATTATTCGAATGCTCAATTTTACGAATGGCAATTAATTATTCGAATCACATTTTTTCGAAAAACAATTTTACGAACACACAATTATCAGAAATTACAATTATTCGAATTTTTATGATGTCTTGTTGGTAGCATTGTGAGAGGAACAAACAACCCCAGGCATGGATATGCCTGGAGTTAGGATGTCTCAGTACCCATGGGCTGCATCTTTCTGGTTGACATCTTTTAGTGCTCGCGTGTGATTGACAATTCAGTAGTTTTTATTTACCGTTTTCCATGCCCGCTGTTTCTATTCTTTGTTCGGTGTGTGATGTTTGTATTTTCTTTTCTTTTCATGGACTTCAATGATCTTTTGAATAAAGCGCAGTACTAAACAAAATTTCAAAGTGTCACCCTCATTTTTCTCTTTTATTCCCCCACATCAAATTTGAAATATGTTGCCTCGTGGAAGGCAAGAGGTTTCTCTAACATCCATGATATTGAATGTATTCAACAACAATGCAACAAGTAATAATAGTATTCATCGAATATATTTCAATGGCAACAAATATGTCAAAAGGAGGCAACTTAATGACACAAAATATATGAAATTCGATCAATTTGGTTTTCCAACAAATGTTAGTTCGAATAATTTGCTTTCGGACAAATGTCATTCTGATAGCTGATTTTCGAAAAATTGTTATTCTTATAATAGCGCATTCGAACAATTATGTTTCGAAGAATTTTCATGTAATCCTTCGTAGTAGTGATGTGTATGATAAAAAAATGTTTAGTCATTAAAAAAAAATACAAAATAACATTAATCAGAGTAAATTCATACCGACCTATGAAGATAAACAGTAGGGTGATAATGATGACAATTAGCGAAGTGGACTGTACCTATTCCGTTAAAAAATAAAATAAAATGATCGCCGCCTCACATCCTGCTGGACTTATCTTATTATCCCTTCATACCAACCGGAACCACCTCGGGTTATCATCATCATTCTAATTAGCTTTTCATCATAGCTGCTGATGATTGTGATGATTCACCGAGCGTAACCGCTATACCTACCTAATGCACACATTCCGATTAATTCGCAAAACGTTCATTCAGTTATTTGGGTTCAAGTGTTCATGCACCAACATTAATTTTACTGGCGAGGTGATTTCTATAACAGGGAGCTTACGGCCAGCTTCAAGTGTACCTATACTATTAGGTATTTCTTTATTATTCACGATAAATTTTACTTCATTTTACTATTACAAATTTGTTTTATCAATCAATAATTTCAATTCTCAAATGATGTAACCTCATCTCAATCCATACAAAAATTTAAGAATCAAGTACTGACCTACCTAATAAAACAATATATTACCGATTTTTCAAATAATTCCTAAATTAATTCTGCGTCTTTGAATTCCTTTCTTCACTTCCTCATTTAGCTACTGATCAATACTTTTATTATTTTTAATTTTATTTTATAGATAGGTAGGTACGTACCTACCTACTCAATTTTGTACAATAGTACCGAATTTTATCTTTGAGATTTCACGCAGCTGGGATTCATTGGAAGAGATTGTGTAGTTAGCTGTAGAAATATAAATTAAATGATTAAATTGAAGTTTTCATATAGTTTTAATTTTTTTTTTTGATATCTTTATTTAATATGGTATGAACTATGTAAAATGGATTGGACCAAGATGTGAGCCTTGAGGAACGCCAATGTTGAGAAACTTGTAGGATTTCAATATGTTTTTTCAAAATATTAATAGATTCCTACAGAAAAAAAAACGTAAGTACGTGATCTGGTGGTGGTTGTTTTAACCTACTTTGGACGCAATGGACGAAGATTGATATTGGAACACTTATTACCTATTATGCAGAATATATATCAAAATGATGATAGAATAGTTAAATTAAACTCATTATACTATCTGTTTCCAGTTACAATGTTAGGTGCCTTCTTTTATAACCACAAAAATATATGTATCTCGTGACTTCTGAATCATCGTTTGTTAAATTATTCATCAACCATTCAAAGTATAAATATGTAATAATAATATATTATTAAAAATAAAACAAATAAAGATATTCAAGCAGAGCATAAAACTTCTAATGTTTCGTAAAATGAATAACATTTTTTCAGTGTTCTTCCTACCTGTACCTACCTACTTATGTGATTTTGCTTTAAAAATTTTGTTCCCTTGTTGCTATTCTTTCATATATATTTTTAGATTTCCCAAATACTTAAATATACACTTTTCAAAATAACTACAAGGTCAATGCATTGTTTGATTTATTTATTAACAAAATAATTCAACTAACTCAATATAACCGATACATTAAATTAAATTGCAAATAAATCTAATTGAATTGTACTGTATATATTTGTGACCAATGAGCACAATCAAAAAAATTATTAAGGATCGACGAAAAATTCATTCGAATCAGATAATTTGATAAATACCTACGAAATAAATTTAGCTGTCGATCGATAAATAATACCTACTTGTTTGCACAGAATTGCGAAGATTTCCTTTACAATCGGCAAGTATCTTGCAGAATGGTCACTTGATCCATTTTATTATGAAATGTTTTTGGTCCAGAGAAGAATTCGGAATTACGCCATAAATTCTAGATTTTTTAATATAGGTAGGTAAAAAATGGATTGAGATTTGTTCCATTATCATCAACTATTCACTATTCATAATGATGTATTTAGTCACTGTTTTAGCAGTAGGTAATTGCCTATATTATTTACATTAATGAGAGTTATTAGATAAATTAATACACAATGTAAGCAGTTGTACAAATAGTTGTCATTGTGAATATTATCTATATTTAATTTAAATAATTATTTCCTGTCAACACAGATATAGGATTCCTACTTTCATTTTATCAACAAACATGAAAAATATATTGTAAGTTATCAATTTTGTAGGTAGTTTTTGTACAATAGAAAGATTAACTTTAGAACTTAGTTGTAATTATTTTCAAACAACTCATTATATTTCTCGGTAAATAAAATAGGTTATAAAATGTAAATTTCATAGTTACTTACATTATAGTAGGTAAGTAACAATGTGTTACAAAAATGTTTCCTCGTTTTTTATAGAAAAAAACTTTCGTATTTAGTTATAGGTAGGTAATCCATTTTGTTTTTAAAATATTACCTAATTAAGAATGAAGATGTCTTTGAAACAAGTAGGTACCTACAATTATTAACCGATCGAAAAGAGTTAGTATTCTCACATGTTCTGTTAACTAATCAACTTCTTGTACCTACTAAAGGCGAAGGAAATCGGTTTAGGTAGGATTTGAACTCTCGTCCATTGGATTGCTATTTCAGCACACTAGCCGTTCTACCACCGATCCATCTGTCATAATTAACTTAGATTAGACGTAATGGACGACAGTGGAATTCTCAAAATTGTAAAGAGCCAACAACAGAAGACACCCGGAAGACCTGCGAAGAGATGGAATGACAGTTGGGCCTCTTTTTTCTAGGATAGTCTACCTTCACAAACAGGTCAAATGACTTTGTATACGATGAAGAAGAAGAATATAATATATTGTGTTGGTTGTAAGAAATTGAGCCCGCCAGGGTAGGTACAATATATTTCACTGAAAAAATATTATGACAACCGAACTGGCTACCTGCGTTTTAGCCAAACCTTTGTTATCAGTAATAAAGGTTTATCTATTTAACATGAAATTTTGTTTCTGTGGGAGTCACAGTGGGAGTAAATCGAAATTTTAAATGTAGTTCATATTAAGGCAAAACTGAGGCGTGGGTGTCCAGTGTCCAGTTATTTTTAAATCATGTAGGTATGTGATTTTTGTTATTAGGTGAAATATTTAGTATAATCTACTTTATATTTTTATCTGTAAAACCTTGGTTTGACACTTCCATTGATGTTGCCGTTCTTCAAAAAGAGTAGCCGTTACTTTATCATACCAATGTATCTTATCAACTTGCGTTTGTGGTTTTTGATAAATTCACTTTAAACAAATTATTTGCAATCAATGTATGAACGAACCATTGATTTGTATGAATACACAGAGATAATCGTCGTTATAAACGAGAAATGTGTTAGTCATCTGGTTATATGTCTGACTCTTAAGCCAATTGTTCCGGATTCGATAATCGGTAAAGACACATTTTTTCACAATGTCAGTCTTTATGAAACGATTAATAACACAGTAATCTAGAATGTAGCAACTTGGTGCATTGTGCGTGTTAATTTAATATTTGACAAGTAGAGCTACCTGTTATTCGCCCGAGAATTACTACAAAATAAAAAAAAATGTTGAGTAAAATGTTTAATAATATCAGAATAACGGCACATACAGGACAAAAACTAAATAAATAAAGAAAACGGACGATTGCTTTGTATGTAAAAATTATTGGAGCGAATAAGCGAAATTCAAATATTTATTAAAACAATAAATTTTTATGTAGGTACCTACATCGTGCATTGTTGGCGGAGATGCAAGTCAAGCATTTACATACAAGCCTTGGAGCATTAAGCCACCTACTGTATTACATGAATACTTTCACCTTTACGCAGCGTTCAACATCATGATTTTCGAAACACCACATTTGGATGTTATGTACTATATGTTATGTTATGTTATGTTATGTTATGTTATGTTATGTTATGTTATGTTATGTTATGTTATGTTATGTTATGTTATGTTATGTTATGTTATGTTATGTTATGTTATGTTATGTTATGTTATGTTATGTTATGTTATGTTATGTTATGTTATGTTATGTTGTGTTGTGTTGTGTTGTGTTGTGTTGTGTTATGTTGTGTTGTGTTGTGTTGTGTTGTGTTGTGTTATGTTGTGTTATGTTATGTTATGTTATGTTATGTTATGTTATGTTATGTTATGTTATGTTATGTTATGTTATGTTATGTTATGTTATGTTATGTTATGTTATGTTATGTTATGTTATGTTATGTTATGTTATGTTATGTTATGTTACTAGGGTTCTTTCTTTTAGAGCGGGTCATAGTGGCCGGTTGGAATACCAGGAGCGCCTTTCGCTTTTTAATATGGTTAGTTTGTCAGTTAGGCGGAGTGTGGCCGAATTAATGTATCTTCGTAAGCTGATTCGAGGTCACTTGGACACATCTGACATAGAATTGTTAAACTTTCATGCAAATAATAGATTAAGATGCAGCGAAGTGTTTCGTTTGAAAAGGTATAGAACCAATGTGGGACAGTTTTGTCCTATAAGCCGAATGATGAGCTCATATAATAGTTTGTCAAGGGTTGTATCGGATCTTGATGTGTTTCATAATCCGGTGTCCACTTTCAAACGTTTGATTCGAGGAAATCTAGTGATAGGGACACCTTGATGTTGTGTGGCTCTGTGGGTGTTGATTTGTATTGCGCATTTCTCCCCACTTTTGTATATTGTATTTTGTATTAGGATAATTTGGTATCTTGATTGTATGTTTTGTTCTTATTTAGTTTTTATAGTTTTAAAAATAAAAAAATACTAACACGTGTATAGTACGACATATAAACCAGCAAATTCGACAACATATTAACTTATAAGTCTTACTAAAAATATTCTAGTTAGACGGGCATGTTGCCGAGTTCGCGATTTTGTCCGCGACGTTATTTATTGACTGTCGTTACATTGCACTCGCGTTTGTACCTGCCAATACAGTGACATTCTGCCGTGTCGGAGTGTCATTGTATTGGTAGATTCAGACGTTGCGTCTGAATCGTTGTGACAATTTAATGTAATGACGTTGTGACAATTTAAAATATGCTGGGTAAAATCTATTTGTTTTTTTTTTGTCTCGGTTCAATTGTTCCTTCTTTTTTTATGTTTTATTTTATTAGTTCAACATTTGTTTTCTTTCTGTTTTCCTACATATATGTATATGTGTATTTTAAACTTTTCTTTTAACTGTGCAAAGTAATGTCTTTTTATAATATGAATGGTCAGGAGACGTTGATTGTACATACCTAACTATGCACAATAGCCATGCGGGAGATACCTGTTATTGGAGCACTGGAGATTCTATTTTTTGTTTCATGTTTTTTTTTGTTTGTGTTGTTCAGTGTTCTGTTGGTGTCTCTGTATATTAAATAAATAAATAAATAAATAAATTATGTTATTTTATGTTATGTTATGTTATGTTATGTTATGTTATGTTATGTTATGTTATGTTATGTTATGTTATGTTATGTTATGTTATGTTATGTTATGTTATGTTATGTTATGTTATGTTATGTTATGTTATGTTATGTTATGTTATGTTATGTTATGTTATGTTATGTTATGTTATGTTATGTTATGTTATGTTATGTTATGTTATGTTATGTTATGTTATGTTATGTTATGTTATATTATGTTATGTTATGTAATGTTATGTTATGTTATGATGTTATGATGTTATGTTATGTTATGCCCATTAACTATTCGATAGCAGCCTTCATTAATAGCCACATTCCTAAATATTATCAACTTTGCAAACCACCTAATATTCCATTATGGAATATTACGCTAACAATGTTCATTATATAAACACCTCAGATTATTAAGTAATTACTGTTTTGTGTATAAAACCTTATGTAATGTATCATTGTCATATTCATCTTTGGCAAGTCTTTCTTTTGATTACGAAAATCCCAATACTGTCAAAAATTGTCCATAACATAGACACAAAAAGCGGAAATCAGCGTGGTCAAGTTTATTAAGATTAGCAGACTTCGCTGGCTGGGTCATGTACACCGTATGGATGATCTGGAGCTCCCAAAAAGGGTGTTGACTAACAACCCAACCGGTAGAAGAAGCGTAGGGAGACCTAAGCTACGATGGTTGGACGGCGTTGTCGCGGATTGTCGGGCTATGGGGCAGCAGAACTGGAAAGTGGCAGCCAACAATAGAGCAGTTTGGAGAAGATTCTTGGAGGCAGCTAGGACCCATCAAGGGATGTAACGCTGAGGATGATGATGATAGACACAAAAAAATACACTCTATACCATAATAATGCAGAATATGGCATTTGAATGTAATAATAAATATAATGTAGGTACAATTATAATGGAAAATAAGGCAGCTGGTAGGAAAGACAATTTATTTGGATTCAAGTTTCGAGAATATGTTCATTGCCGCGGTTATAATTTATATGTTTTCAAAATCAATACGTAAAAAGGTTCTGTTATTAATTGTTGACAGTATGAAGAAATGTTAACAGTGGTTTACTGAAAGTGTCTATACTCTGAGCTCACGTTTCCAAGAGTAATTAAATCTAATTTAAAAGCCCATTTACCCGGAAACTAAAACCGTAGTGATAGAAAAATTGTACTTGATGTGTCCAGCATGGGTTTTTAAATCTAGGTCTGAGTCTGATGTAAATATTGCACTAGTCTGTCTTACTAACTACTCCAGTCACCAATCCATCTTAATTATCTGTAGTAGTTCCTTATTATCCATCTTTCTTTGTGGGTAAAGATTAATCGTTCATTTTATTACAATATCTGGTTCTATCAAAGATAAAATCGATGTATCTCAGTTGTGTTTACAAAGCATTACGACTTGCTTCTTTTCAATACTTGTACAGGCCAATCAGTGGATAAGTGGATACTGTTACTAGGTCCTTACTTTATCACTAAATGACATTACGTCAGTCACCTGTCATTTTGGTATCATAGGGGGAATAGGTAGGAGTTTCTCGACAGTTTGCTTTCTAAATAGAAAAACATAAGAGCTCTGTCAGATGATAACAGATAGTGCAGGGCTGGTCCGAGCATATGTTCTAAAGGAGCATGAACAATGTACATCTAACAATGATACAGCGAGGACTCCAAAAATACGCAAAAAACAAACGGAGAGATTTTATTTTTTAAGGGCCTTTTCAATCAATTGAAAAGGCCCTTACCAGTGAAACGATTTTCAATTCAATCTTGATTGATTTTTACCAGTGGGTAAAATAAAAACATTGCCTTAGACTTGAAAATTGACATCTTTTGTTTCATAATATTTTCATGTACCTATGTATAATTACAAAATGTCATAATATGACTAATTGTCAAATTCTTATCGCGATTATACCTATGCGGCCAACTAAATTTTGAATTTTTTTAAAATAGTGAAAATGTATGTCGCTGTGGCATTATTGTAAGTTGTATTTTATTTTTTTTATAGCAGAAATAAGAACGAAAAAAATGGTCACAGTGCAGGAACAAATACGAACAAATAAGGTCTTAAACTTATTTAAAGAAAAAAAGGATTTTAGAGTATATAGTAGGTAGGCTAGATAATAAATTTTAAAAAAATTTCCCCATAACCCTCAAAAGATACGTCTTTGAAATAAAGAACAGTTTATTTTTATATCTTTTTTCTATTGTGTGAGTTTTTTGAAATTTTAATATATAAAATACATTTCTTGTAAAATAAGTTTTGATAAACCCTTTGTTATTTTTTTATTGTAAATAACTAAATAAACTACAACGCATATGAAGTAGATTTTTACATCAATTGAAAGAGTACTTATGTATATGAAAACCTACCGACTGAGATTTTTTTAATTTTTTTTAATAACAATTCTAACTATTTAAAAAATAAACTCTAAATTTTCTTCACGAAAAAATATAACATATTTATTATATTGCGTGAGTTTTTTGAAATTTGAATTATTTG
This sequence comes from Molanna angustata, assembly GCA_963576475.1. Lineage (NCBI taxonomy): Eukaryota > Metazoa > Arthropoda > Insecta > Trichoptera > Molannidae > Molanna > Molanna angustata. The sequence continues at coordinate 9,362,666 of OY754973.1, forward strand.
TTTGCTAATTTTCTTGTAAAATTAGTTTTAATAAAACCCTTTTTTAATTTTATCATTGTAAGTAACTTAAAAACTACAAGGCCTGATGTGAAGTAGATTTTTACTTCAAACGAAAAAGGATTATTAAAATCTGCCAGCTGAGTTTTTACCTTTTTGAATTACTTAATTCTTACTGTAAAAAAACTCTCAATTTGACATTTTCTTCACGACAAATATAGTGTGTATCACATCAGGTCTGGTGATTTATTTATTTATTTAATTTAAGGGGAAACATACAGCAATTTATAATCCATAAACAAAAAAAATAACAAATATCAGTAATTTGCCAAAATAGTTCCCACAACATGCGTAGTATAAAAAATGGACAAGTAAGCTTAAAAAACATATACAGTGGAGTGAGTTAAAAACTTAATTAAACAACATGCGTAATATAAAAAAAGGACAAGTTAGCTTAAAAAACATATATAGTGGAGTTAGTTAAAAACTTAATTAAACAACATGCGTAATATAAAAAAGGACAAGTTAGCTTAAAAAACATATACAGTGGAGTGAGTTAAAAACTTACATAATTAAACAACATACGTAATATAAAAAAGGACAAGTTAGCTTAAAAAAAACATATACAGTGGAGTGAGTTAAAAACTTAATTAAATAACATGCGTAATATAAAAAAGGACAAGTTAGCTTAAAAAACATATACAGTGAAGTGAAGTGAGTTGAGTGAGTTGAAGTGAGTTGGTGATATACTATAGGTACTTGTTCGTGATTCGTACATTAGAAGGTAATAAGTGTGATGCATATTTGTGCACATCCAGTATGGCCAAGGTCATAGGCGTAAACAAGAGCCTTAACAATAAATTTTGTGTCCTAAAATTTCATATGACATGAATTAAACGAAGAGAATAATGGTCGTAATAACCTGCGAATTATTAATAATGGTCGTTTCAAAAAACAGGTCTACAAATCAGATGTGTTAAGTTTCGGTGAACAAGTTAAACTGATTTTCCAAGAGAATGTTGTATGGTGTTTGATTCTCTCTGCATATCCGAAACGCTAGCATATTCTTTGTCTCGTCATATTATTATTTGAGACACACCAGACGTACAAGATGAAATATGACCATTTCGAAATAAAATAAAATCGAATTCGATGTAAGTATGAATTTAACGTTAGGTGAATTCCTATACCTAACATAAAGATGAAATTGTGAAGATGTAAAATATGAAATATCTTCACTATTCAGCATGATCGAAAGTGAAATGTTAGGACCGCCAGATGTTTCGGTTGAGAATCGATTGAAAATTCAATATGGCCAATATGGTTGTCTTCCATTACCTATCTTAGGTAGGTGGGTTCTCCTCTTCTTCGTGGAAAAACATATTTTCCCCATTTTTCATCTCTCGCCACCGTTTCACATCAAGTATCAAGCCACGGGCATAACCAATAATAAAAGATCCCCATATATGCGATGGTATATCTTCGTCGGTATGTAGGTATATACCTCCTATGTACGTGTGCATACATATTCACTTTTATTCCTTTCAATTTTTCATAGATAATTTTCTTGTGTTTTTCTTTGACCACTCCGCGCTAGCGCCTAAACCAAATGGACTTTTGGGACTTTGATTTCCTTCTCTCACAGAATTATAAAATATATCATATTTAGGATACTTACCCCAATGAATTTTTAACGCACCTATAATAAATTAAAGTAAATCATCCATAACGAATATTTATTATTGGGTGCGTGTTAAATTAATAAGTATTTGACATAGTACCTTCCTGTTAGTTGCCCGAGATGCAATAAATATATAAATAAATGTTGACAAAAAATACACATCTGATAAAAATACATATTATTAATATACCTGTGTACATAGAAACTTCTGGAACATTACACTATGAGAGAGAAACAACTTGAACCATGAAAGTGATTTGATACCACCAATTTCCAATTGATTGCTTTTTTTGTCAATTCGGAAAAAATCGATTAAAATTAGAATTTATTTGAATGACTTATAAAATATGTATAAATAGGTAGGTATGTATCATCTAATATGTACGCCACTGTGGTTGAAATAGAAACAAATTATGCGTAGTTTGTTTCTAGAACTTAAATTCTACTTTAATTAATCAGAATTTTGATTAATTAATTCTTTGTAATATTTCTCTAAACTTTAAATTGTAAAGTACAAGGTTGATTAACTGTAAAATACTCTTTATTTCGTTTATTATTTAGAGAATCCAACAGCACATTTACATTTTTACATTACACTTTATACATAGTATCTATAATTGATAACCAACAAAAAGCGTTCCATCAATAACAAGGCAATAACAATAAAATCACATACACACACATATGCACATAAATACACACGCAAACACACCCACACACAAAAACACAAAATTAGGTTTTAAATCAAGTGAATAGATAAATAAATAAAAACCTTTGATATGTTGTTTTTGGTAAAATGTAGTTAGGTATAACTATAATATGTATGTATATGTGTCTTAATTTTATTTTATTTTACAGAAATAAAAAAGATACATTTAATATTTGCGATACAAAAGGACAGTTCAATATTATTGCCCCATGGAAAATACGGACAATTGTGTATGTAAACTGTTATGTCGTAGGTATATTATGCCGAAACAAAATTTGTTTTTTTTTTAACTTTTTTCTCAGATAGTTGTCTGTAAGAAATTGACTTCAGGCAATAAGTCCGCCTTTTGTACAATGCGATATTACATGATTGTACAAAAAGTGTTAAATAAATAAATAGATAATCGAAAAATATAAAGCATCAGCTGATTATTTTTTTTGGCGCGGACATTTTTTATTAAAATATATATTTTTGAATCCTTAATATTGTAAGTTCCAATAGTCCACTGGTAATTTATTAACCCATTGTCCGTATACATCTGGCACCGTGTCCGTCTAGTTTTATTGCAAAAGTTTCCCACTCTTCTTCTTGCACAACATACCATACTACACTCTTACATCCTATATCATCATACATATGTACCTACGGTAAAACTACTACATCAATATCACCATCGACATCGCCCTATAATCCTGGTGTCTTAAATGCACATTTATTATTTTCCCTGCATCGAGTTTATAGAATACTTTATCTCAAATGTAAACCCGATGAACAAATCTCTATGTTTTCTATAAGTTCATGAGTATACTATCTTAATGAAAAGTTCATCAAATTAATGATATAGGTCATATATTTATACGTATAACTATAGACCATCTTCTATAAGAACATCTATACAAAACTCATTGTAAGTACCTACTCATACATTTTCTGCATAACTACCTACCTACTATGAGTTTTGTCTATGTATCCTACTATGAATTTGATGTTAAAAATAACCACCGAGGAATCGATATAAAAATATATATTCCAATATTAATTAAGTAGAGATAATATAATATAATTAGTTTTTATGAAACACATGAGATCCAACAGTCGATGGCGATATTATGTATAGATGGGTAGGAATAAAGGACTGATATCCACACTATCCTAACCTAACATATAATATGTTTTGTGTAGAAAATAAAATTTCTTTAAATATTCAATAATTTGGATTAATGGGTTTATAGTTTCGTAGGTACTTATTCTTCAACTATACCTACTTACTATCGCTATCGACAGTTGGATCTCATGTGTTACATGCAACTAGTTATATATTATTTTGGTATATTTAAAAATGTCTTCATTCTCAAAAAAACATTATAATTGTTATTTGACCTTTCTCCTTTATCCCTCTCCACTACCCCCCATTTCCTACATATCCCATTATCAATTGTACGTTTTTAATATTTAATTACTTGTATTGACTTGTTTTATTTTTTTTATAAATCTTATTTTAATTTCATATCTATACCTATAATTAATTTCAAACATACTGTACTTACTATTTACATATGTAATTTTACTTTTATGTTACGCATAATGTACCTAATGTATGATGATGAGGAGATCATTTTGGTAAATATTTAACATTCATTGCCTTGTCTTTTGTAATTTGCAAATTGATATATGTTTCCTCTATCACATTCTTTCCACACGGGGATAACACAAATACCCATCGTATCGCTCACGTATCAGTTATTTTTAACCCTGGATTTCGAATTAAAAAAAGCGATTTAATTGTATGCTGTAGATATGACCGAAGGTTTCAAGGCTTCACAAGTTGACCGGCGGTGGAGCTCCGTGACGGGGGTTCGGGCCTAATTTATATTGTATCGGTGTATCTTTGACAAAAAAGGAGTAGGCACCTACGTACGTCGAGCAGTTAAAGTACACAATATCTTCTCTGCCATCTTCACCTCCAACCCCTCTAGATCAGTGGTAATATATTGGCCGGGCATGCTGTAGTGGGTATAGTGTATATGATAAGGCCAAGGAAACATGGCGGCCGGAAGTGACCGCGACGGGGATTTCCCCATATTCTTCCCGCTAATTGATGGTGGATATAGTTCGGGTATCTATTGTCATGTTCCAGGGATGGCCACGGAACGTCTTCTTATCCCTGACATAAAATCATAGATATTTATTATTTATTTATTAATTAAAAATCATTTTATACATGTATAATAATATCTGATGTAGGTGCAATATGAGTTGATAAAGTAGTAAATAAAATGTATAATACTAAAATTAATTTAAAAGTTAAAGTTTAAGTCATCAGTGTATAATCGATTTACTATTTTATTTATTTTTATTTACCTTCTATCACACCATATTTATAATGACAACAATAAGTAGATCACTGCTGCCCAACTAGGAAATCCTGTTCTTGGGCTACAACTTGGACGACAATTATATGCAATTATGAAGCAGGTGATTGTTCCCGTTCCATACTACACATGTACACAATCTCAACTTTCTGCAATCACAATCATTACCTCAACAAACATATGGGCTCACACAAAACAGATCAATCAGATCCCAATGTCTGCCATACCTAAATCCAATCTCTGACGCGATTTTTATTTCAGAGCCATAGAAAGAGACTAGTTAACTACATATGTTGGTGTAATTAATATGAATCACATGGTTCCCAAATCAGATCAAATATTTATATGTGTTACTCAAAGATCATCGCAAACACAATACTTCATAGTTGTTATTAATTTTAATTTTGAATTATTTAAGTAGTTATTGTTGAATACTAAGTATTTGTGTTAGTTCTATCCTATCCATGACATATTTTTTTAATATTCATTTTGAATATTCTTTGTGATGTGATTTCTTTAAAGAAAAATGTTATAGAGTCGTGGAGCAATAAATGAAAAATTTATTTATTTATTTAACATAATAATTTTATAATACAAATCAATATATAAATTCACTAGTAATAACATTTTTACATATTTTTCCTTGCAGTGCCTCATCAAAAATATTACAATCTTGTGCTTGATGAGGGAATCACTTATAAAACAATAAAAATATCAATACAAAGCAAAGTCAAATAAAAGTAATTAAAATCAAATCATACATGAACAAAAAAAATCAAATAAAAATTAAAAAAGTTTGAAAATAAATGAAAAAGAGGAATATACAAATGAGAAAATATATCAGAATACATATTCAAACCAAAAAAAAGGAAAAACATAAGAATAATTGAAAAATGAGTAATATATATTTATTTATTTGACCAAAAGATGTTTTCATATGTGAGATTGTGTAATTTAGGTTTATACTTGTTCGTGTGTTTATAGATTGTTGTGTTCTCGGGTATTGTAGTGTACTTTTATGAAAGTAAGTCAGAATATATTGGATGTATGTATGTATGTTTGTCTAGGGTCAAATACTTTGAATTCGTTGTAAAGGTTTTCTGTATGATTGTCAAATGGATATATTAATATAATAAAAGGATAAATATATATTTAGGTATTTTAATTTGTGGATTAGGCTACTCTACTAGGCTATATCTGTCCCAGAGTAGCGTTATGTAAATCAATTCTATTATTTTTTATTCGTCATAGTATAAGTTAATTTTTGTAAGGTTTAGTGGTAGGTTGAAGTGAGATAGAAGTGCAAGTACTTATGTATACGTTTTAGTTTTTTAGTATAGTGTGAAATATTGCTAGATGTAAAAAGGGTTAATGCTAATATAATTTAGATTTTTTGTAAATCAATTATATAGTAATATTAAAGTAATTTTCAATTTCTTTTCTTCCTTTAGTAATTTTAGTAATTTGCCAGTAGTTTGATATAGCTTTCAATTTGATATGTGAGTATGTTCTTATGAATTGATTAATTTATTTACTTTTTATACTGAAAATCGTACAAAGTTGAGTTTATTGCCATAAGATAATATCTTCCTACCATATTATAGAGAAATGTAAAATACCTAAGAAGAATTAAAAATACTACAATGAATGGAAGGAAGGAATGAAGGACGCATAAGAAATATTCATAAATAATAATAATCTATTAGCGGTAGCTTATAATTGGCTGTTGAATTATTATATTAGATGTAACACTGTAATGTATAGCTGTTCGTCTTCGAAAAAAATATAAATAAATAAATAATGAATTCGAAAATTATAGTTTTTTATTGTTCAATTAATTCAAAGATTATCTTATTCTTACCTGTACTCCGCAGAAAGCAGAAATACCAGAGAAATATTTATTTTATTTTAACTAAATATTATTCATAATTTTGGGTATTGACTTACATTTTAATCAATTTTATTAATAAAAATTCACTTTATTGTCTGATACACATGTTCTTCGTTCAAATGCTTGCAAACCAATTAATTTAATTTATTTATTGACAATTATTCGCTGACAGTTCACATCAAAACCCGTGAATAATTACAGGGCAACGCTAACATCTCTTCTCTTTTCTATTAATTGTCTGTATATATTTATTAAATATATTATAAATACAATTAACTGGACAACGCCAGGTCCAATTTTACAATGTTAACTCTTTCGACTTAACATAAATGAAAAATATCGACCCACTGTGATTTGAATCAATTTCATAGTGAAAATTGTTTCTCTTATAAATCCTGCCCAATACTGAAATTCTTTCATTAAATTATTACGAGTATATGAAAGGCAATAGATACTTACAATACAACAATAGGTGTAGGTTACATTGTTTTAGTAGTGGATAGGGCACATGTATTTAAATATTTATGAAATTATTATTTTTTTTTATATGTTTATTAACCTCCAATATTTCCAGAGCATCCAGTTTTCACCCCTTCGTCTCCAAATATAGAACCTCAACAATGTTGTGATCAAAATCGTGATCATGTTCAATATACAGGTTCGCATCACTTAGTATCCAGAAAGACTCCTGAATGCTCTAAAGTGTTCATATATTCTTTTTACCGTTACTAACCAATTGCTCACCCGCTATGAAACCCCCACCCCATCCCTACCTCAGACTATGTACTTGGTACCTAATGGCCATTTCATTGGACTAGAATTAGTTTTAATCGTCGCCTCTGATGATGATGGTGTAACCATCGAAAGCGCTCAAGCTGTGTTTTTATACTCGAAATAATTTCTAATACTATGTAATTGTTTCATTATTTTAATTTAACGCATTTTGTTTCTTTTTGAACTCCTGAGGAAAGATAGGTACCTACTCTCTGAAACCCTCCGGTCGAAAAATCAATGTGGTACGCGTGTAATATAAAGTGACAAAATACTATTTTATTTGATGAATCTTGAAAATATAAATACTGTGTTTTATTGCAGTAGTAGCCTCTCGAATCTTCGCAGTCCTTTTTTTTCTCGACCGAGGTTTTGAAAAAATTATTTACTCTGCTAGAAATTTTTCGCAACCCTGTTCCATTGATTGCTAGGAATTGCGAAATAGGCCGGATAGATAGCCGGTTGTCGGTATTAACCAAATAAAACTTTGGCTAAAGTCAGGCCCACCGGATTTCACCAAGACATGATGTAATTTATATGCCTAACTACGAAAATGCTAAATAAACTACACGAATAGTTAATCTTGAATACAACATTTTTCTAACGTATTTGCATATTTAAATACGCCTTTTTGCATATTGAGACCATTGAAAAACATTTTTATTTACAAGGTTTTTTTTTAGTTCTTATTTCGTTTGGTAGGTAAGCTCATTTGTATACTTTGTAACAAAAAAATGTGCGAAATCATCATGTTTTATATCAGGTTTTTTCCCTTATTCCTGATTTATTATTTTTATTTATTTATTTTCAATATTTCTGTTTACAACCATTTAAATAATTGTGCACTATGGCGATTTTATTGAAAAATGTTATATAGGTAAGTAACTTTATTTATTTATTTATTTAGAGGACAACATACAGCGTATAATAAATATATAAAATAAAGATGATTTGAGTAAATATTAAAGTCAATTACAGATTGTCACTGAAGTTATTGTAGTATATCAAGTTATGATTACTATGATTAGTTACATATTATGGTGAGATATTGTGTGAATGATGTGTGAAATTGTATATATAAATGTGTGCAGTATATTAAGTGTTGAGTAAGATTATGAGGATGAAATTTTAAGTCTGATATATTTTTTAAATGTGGGAGCGCTTAGTAAGAATATGTCTAAAGGTACAGTCAGACGCTATGGCAAACGACCATATATTCGTATGACATAGAATTTGCTATATGCCATAGAGAAATCTATGGCACTCACACGAGTATATATAATCTGGCATATATGCCGGGCATAGAAAACTATGGCAATTGAAGACATAGCATATGGCGTCCCACTCAGACGCTATGTCGTTTGTATTCCTAATAGTCATATTTTTGACGTTTTTTGATGAAATTGTAAATTTCAATACCGAGTACCTACCGAATTGTCAAAATGACAAATCAACGGCATAGAAAAATATTTTTTTCTATGCCATAATTGTCTATATTCTATGGCATTGCATGCGAGTGTTCACTTACACGGGTACCATAGTGTCGCTATAGTTCTATGACAACAGTGATAAAAATATGTTGCCAGTGTTGACTGGCGTAGTGCCATAGCCCTAGTCACACGCTATGACCGTAGAAAACTGCCATATATATGGCCATTTTGCCATAGCGTCTGATTCTACCTAAACTCTTGGAAATGCCTATTGTATTTATTACAGATTCTGTAGATTGTTGCATGTTGAGCATAGTTAGTGTGTTGAGTGGTTAGGTGGGAAAGAGGAGTGTGTCTAGATCTATGGGTAGGTAGGGATGTTGAAAGAAGTATAATTTAAAAGAGCAGGAGAATAAATTTTATTTTTAATAATATTGTAGAGAAGAATCATGTCAGATACTGTACGTCTGTTGTCAAGTGAATCAATGTCAAGTGAACTTAAAAATATACCAACATTTTAAAGTTTTTATTATAAACTTCGTTTACGTTAGCATCCACGTAAAATATACCTGTAATAAAAAATCACCACAACGTAAAAATAAATTTATACGTTATAAATACTGAAAAATTTACATTATACGTTTAACGACCGAATCAAGCGGGTCGTCATGATATAAACACGAAATACAAATACAACATTAAGACAGCTGTTATCATAAAACGTAATGGAGTTTTTTTATATTTACAATGGCAACACGTGTAGCAATAGTGATAAATAAAAGATATTTTTCATACGTGATTTGGCCTCTTGGGGAGATTAAAAGAAGAAGCCAGACGAAGAAAACATTGAAAACTGTCAAGAAAGCAACAAGAGAAGGGAATCGTCGTCCAAGAGAAGGATGACACGACAATATGAAACAGGAAAATTATGAAACAAATTGAACAACAGACGAATATATATAAGATAATGCATAATGTTTAAGAGGCGATGGATGCGTGGAAAGATAGAAAAATGTGGCGTTTGTTTTTCTCTGCCTATTCCATCAGGCGTATTCCGGTTCTTTTATCGTGGCAATATACACATGTTTATACGCTACATGCGTTTCTTATAGCAGATCGTTATTCTGTTTTCCGCGGACACTAGCCCGCGTAAACTTCCGCGCATTATGTCGAGAAATCTTTCGTTCGCCATTTGTAATGCGGTATTCTGATTGGAGCAAAATACGTATGATATTCGACAGGTGAATTCAATCGCAAAGTTTAATGCGGCATTTCGAGGTGGTGTTAAGTTCTGTGTACACACATTCGATTGTAGTTATGAATGACAGCTCGTGATATGTAGCTTTCACTTTACATTCTGTGATACGTAAATATTAGCGGAACATATCGCAAAATATTACACGTTAATGGGAAAAAGGGTAAAAGAGGGACATGGTGTGATTGGATTTGTGAATTTTCGTATAATAAATAAATTATCATTATTTTATTATATACCTAATTGTGAAAAAATTTCAGCATCTATGCAAATAAAATTCATTAAAAGCTTGTCACTATAACGCTATATAAAAAATAAACATTTTCATATTTGCATGATTTAATGATTTACGTATAAACAAATCTGACTTTGTTTATAACATTATGTTAAACGTTATTATATAAATATTATTCAATATATATATTATTTCAGGGTAAACAGTCAATATTATATCAGATAAAAATATGAATGAAATACACATGATTTCAAAATAATGCCTGCCTAAATTATCTTATTTGAGAAATACGTGCATACAAAATATATGCTTACCAACTATTGTTATTTCCTATCGGGACAGACGGAGAGAACTGATTACCATATATTTCTCTCCTACAATAAATTTTGTTTTATTTATATTCATGAATAGTGCCATGCCGGAAAGGGACACTTGGGTGCGAGACATTTGGCTACTGGCCACTTTGCTTGACCTCTTGGGTGCGCCACTTGGCTGCGGTCTCTTGGGTGTGAGACACTTGGGTGCGGGACACTTGGGTGCGGCCACTTGGATGCGTGACATATGGATGCGGCCACTTGAGTGGGGGACACTTGGGTGTGACCACTTGAGTGCGGTCACTTCGGTGCGGGGCACTTGGATGCACGAGTCGTAATCATATGTAATACTAGGTATAAATAAAAACACTAATTAGTTTTAGTTTCACTATTATTAAATAGTGAAACTAAAACTAATTAGTGTTTTCATTTATACCTAGTATAATGGAGTTTCACCACGAATTATCCGTCGACAAAATTAACAAGTCATATGTAATATATCCTTGTGACAAGTACATATATGTACATTCCCTAATCTAAACATAAACGCTTGTGCACGAAATCGATCGTGGTAGGATTCGATCTCGGGATCACTGGATTATTCACACAGCGCCGCTAACCGCTCTGCCACCAGCCATCAAAATAAAGGTTTGAATTTTTTTAGATATATCATTGATAAAAATTTTAAGAAGTTGTATTTTAAAATTTTATTTTAAATTTCTTTAATTATTTAATTTTTAAATTCTATTTTTAAATTTCTTAAATTTTGTTTTCATTTCTTAGTTCTTTCTTATTTTTCATTTTATTTATTTATTTCCATAATAAAGTACTTACCTACAATAAATTCAATATAACAAAAAAATAAATATTACAATGGAATTTATTACCTCGCTAGGCAAAGCATGTTCTGAGGTAATACTAACAATAATTATGAAATACATATTTGCTTTATAATTTCTTCTTAGTTATTTTTTCTTCTTCTTCTTTTCGTCTTTTTTCAACATGATGGAGAAAGAGGTTGAGTTGGTGACCATTGTTAAGAGACGCATATTTTGGCCACGTATTCTGTGATTATATTGGAGGATAAAGAAGAGATAAGACGGAGCATGGGACGTAAAAGAATATCGTGGCTTGAAAATCTCACGCAGGTTCAGGATTCCAGATGCGGCGTCACTTATTAGGTTGGCGCAGGATCGACATGAGTATGGTGTGATCCAACCGCCGTTAGGAGCGATACAAGAATAAGAAGAAGATACCATTCACAGATAATTATTTTTGACTACATTAGCCAACTGTGTCAATATTATCTAATAAATAATTTGATTTAACCGTAGCATCATTAACGAAACATGTTGCTATTTTTAAAATCTTTTTATTTTATATTCCCCTGATAAAAAAACCTGGTGCTCCCATCATATATCTGTCTTGGCACATCCTGGCGTGGCGTGATGGATGACTTCAGATTCTGGATGTGATCAGGACCTGTGTGCTATACCTACCCACCTTATATCATGTCTCTTCACTTCTCTCAGTATCCATGTTTGTCTTCCATCACAACCATTCATTTATCATTTTCTCTCATTTCGGACGATTTACACTACTACACCCCTTCTTTCACTAGCGTAACCTTCCTCTCCCGATCGTGTGCGATTGCTTTTATAATGCGTTCAGAGGGATCTTATTGACGCATCCCTTTATTTTTGTATCTATATACTTTAACTTAAAACTCATGTCATGTCCTGTTCTGTTAATGTAGATTAAAATATTCTGTGTTACCCTCTCAGTGTAAACCATTCAGGAAAAAAAATCAAACTCCAGCTGAAAAATTGAGTGATGAATTTAGTGGGGAGTTATGAATTGGCAATTATTACAAAGTAAAAATTACAAACTGTCACATATTACCAAGTGAACCCAAGCTCAGGAAAATTGAAATTTTTATGTTCAAAATGATGACAATGCAGATCATTTTCATAAAATAGTATAGTAAAATGATTAAGTTTTTTATAGTATTATATTGAAAATCAAAAATAATTCAACAAACCCATACAAAATTTGAATACTTTGTGATGTTACTTGGTAGTGAGGAGTAGGTATAGCTTTGGACACAATCCACTCGTTTTTCTTTTGAGAATGAAATTTCCCACTAATAAAAAGATTTTCTTTTTTTTAAATGCATTCAGGAACTAAGATTTATATTTTTTTTTGGGTAGATACTTATTTTTATTGGTCAATATTGAAGATCATTGCATTTCATAATAAATTTTAACCATTCCAAAATTATTTTAATGATATAAGACGTATGCTTTAAATTTACGTAAATCTACATACATACCATCACGCCATGTCTCTCAAGGGGTAAGCAGAGTGAACCGAAAGCCATACTTCTCAATATTTGCATACATTGCTTGCTTATTTTATACCCATGCATCATCTCATAGGTACATGCTCGTCGATTGTTTGAGCTTCCAATGTTTCCTTCTTTCAAAATATCATTCACATGGTCATGCCATCCCTTTCTGGGACGACCCCTGCTATTCACTCCATCTCTTACACCCATTTATATTTTTTCAGTCGTTCATTTTTTCAATATGTCCAAACCACCTCAAGGCATTTACTTTCATTCTACTTACCCTATCCTTCTTTGTCTTGCATTCTTTCCGTATGTCCTCATTTTTGATTCTACTCTTCTTAGTGATTTCATTTCTACAGCATTTATTCTATTTTCATGTGACTTTTGCCAGGTCTATGTTTCACTGGCATACGTCAAAATAGGTAAATAAACTGCATTATGTACTGCAATTTTTTGAGATTCTTGCATCGGACATTACTGGTCTGAGTGCTCCGTTTATTCTATTACCTGCCATAGCGCTTCTTTCAATATCTTCATCAGGTCTTCCATTCCGTGTAAACATACACGCTAAGTATAAATATTCATTAACTTGTTATAACCATTCGTTCTCTACTTTTATCATTTATAAAATAATAAATTTTTATATTCCAGTCTGTGAGCAAGGGGGTGCAATGCTACACAAACCATATTTTTCATACAAAATATACATATGTTACAAAAGAAGAAAATATTTTTCAGAATATAAGTTATATACAACAAAAAAAATGAGAAGAAAAAAAATAACAAATGAGTTTATATGAAATATAAGAAAAGAAAAACACTGTAGAAATGATATAATTATCGTCTTTCACTTCTATCATCTAACACTTATACTTTCAGTTTTTTTGAATACCTTCCATACCATACCAAACCATCACGCCATTTCCCTATTTGGGGTAGGCAGAGAGAACCGAACGCCAGACTCCTCTCTCTTGACACACATTCCTCGCTTCATTCACGTCCATACATCGTTTCATACACGCTCTTCTATTATTCTTACTTCTAACATCACCATCTTTCAAAATCCCATTTATGATCGTGCCAACTGTTTCTTGGCCGACCTCTACTTTTCGTTCCTCTTTTATCAGCCTTGTACACTTTTTTTGTCAGACGGTCATCACTTATTCTTTCTATGTGGCCGAACCACCTTAGGGCATTTATTTTCATCTTACTTACGATATTTCTTTCAATCATACATTCTCGTCTAATATCCTCATTTCTTATTCCTTATTCCTGGAATACCTTCCAATATCTTGGATTTACTAACATTCATTCTCAGTCCATTCTGCAGGCATCCTTCATATGCTTTATTCACTAAATACTGTAACTCTGTACGGTAAACCTGTAATGTTTTTTTTTCGCGCTTATAATGTTGAATGATAAGGTTATTTGTAGTTCGTGCACTGATTTTGAAAATGAAATAAGAAATATAGGTAAAAATGACAAATAATAACGAATAAAGTGACGTCAATATTACACTTCAGAATTTAATTAACCTCTGTACTCTTATTCCCATTCACGTGTAATATTTTGCGATAAGTTTCGCTAATCTTTACGTATCACAGAATGTAAAATGAAAGTTACGTATAACGAGCTGTCATTTATAACTATGATCTGTGAAACGAACGAATGTATGTAGGTACGCGTCTCCTTTTGTCTTTACACAGGATTTAACACCACCTCGATATGCCGCATTAAACTTTGCGAATAAATTCGCCTGTCGAATGTCATACGTATTTCACTCCAATCCGAATACCGCGTTACGATCGGCGAACAGAGGTTTTCTCGACATAATGCGCGGAAGTTTACGCGGGCTAGTGTTCGCGGAAAAAGGAAACGATCTGCCCCCCTATACAACGTGTCATTAAGCTCAAGAAAAGATCACTCAATGTATGGAAGTGATAGTTGTCACGTGACTGGCAACTGTCACTTCCATACATTGAGTTATCTTTTCTTGTTTTGTTTTCTTGAGCTAAATGACATGTTGTCTAGAGGGGCTGATGTAAGAAACGCACGTATATTGCCGCGATAAAAGAACGAAAGAGAAAGTATTCAGAATAAAAAAAAAAGCTTCGTGAATAAGAATATTAGCAATATCAAGAATTATATAAATCATTTTGTTGAAAAGAATCAAAGGACTAACAAGTAATTGACTTTAAAATATAAAATTTAGTCCTGGATGTTGTATATAAATAAAAAAATCGAATATTTAGAAATTTAGTTTAACAAAACTGTTTCGATGGTTTCGATGTATGGACGTGAATGAAGCGAGGAATGTATGTCAAGAGGGAGGAGTCTGGCGTTCGGTTCTCTCTGCCTACCCCAAATAGGGAAATGGCGTGATGGTATGTTTCGATGGTTATTTTGTGCAACGAGAACATTATCAATTTGTATTTACAATATGATTTTTTCCACTCTTTATTAATAATTATAGTAACAAGGAAGATGATGAAGACATTACATGCGTATTTTTAATAAAAGGTACATAAATAAAAAGTTTTGACAGTTCTGCCATGTTTGAGTGAAAGTTAGTAGCATCGACCCAAAAGGTGTACCGTGTTTTTCTTACTAAAAATTAACACACAAACGTGCCGCCAACATGAATGCATAAAAATGGTAACCGGAACATTATAATTCATTGAAGAAAATTCATATAAAACACTTCATTGTTTTTTATTCATATAATCTTAATTGGTTGGTTTGAAAGAAGTTGCAATGAGCCTGTCTGTGTAGAAATAATTTATTAATTTATTTATAAACGGCATAAATGACTTTTACATACATAGATAAAAACACATATTGATGATGAAAATATATAGAATAAGAAAAAAAAAACAAATAGGTATACACTTAGAAAAAAAACAGTTATACAATAAATTAAATAAAAAACAATCTATTTAAGCAAACATAAAAAAGATATACATATGGACTTAAATAAACCAAAACAGTAAATTTAAAAAACAGTGAATTAAAAAAAAAACAATATACGTAAGCAAACATAAAAAATGAAATACATATGGACTCAAAATCCACAAAAACATTAAATAAAAGTATTATAAACAGAAAAAAATAGCAGTTTCATGTAAATTATAAATAAATAAAAAAGATATACAAAAAAACAAACATTTTACAATCGAAAATACACAAATTATAATATGTACCTAGGTCCAAAAAATTACAGATAAAAAAAAAAATTTTCATCATACAAATATTAACCAAATTAAAATATGGTTTCAGGATTAAAAAATATATTTATTTATTTATCAATACATTTTCAAAACAATAGGTACAATATTATACAATTTTATTAACAAAATATATATAAATAGTGTGTGTGAAAGTGTAATTGTTATGAAAATTATGTTCCGAGCTGTTATTTATTCAGTTCCGTGTTTTATATCATTTTAGTGCCTATTTACATAATGTATTGAATTTTACATGGATTTTTATACAATATTTATGTTCTGTTTGGTGATATATTTTGAATATGTGTCGTACCGACGGACGTTTTTAAATAGATATAAATAACACAATCTCAAGAATGCTCTTTGAGAAAGGAACATAATAAAACTGAGTATTGAATTGTTGTTGTATGTTTGTTTAAAAAATACATATATTTAAAATATCATCCATTAAAACTTTCGAATTCTGATTTTTTTTTAATTTAAATTGTGTTAAAATAGTATCTTCCTATATATTATGATAATATTGGCACCATAAAATACATTCAGAAGGTTACTCATTTCTCATCTTTTGTATATGTAATAATTAAATCAAATATATAAATATACAATCAAATATATATTTCACCACATTATAATTTGTTCTAATATGTATTTTTTTATTTAGATTATAATGAAAGTGTATTAAAGATAATTTTTTACTGGACAGAGTCAGCCTCCCTAGACAGCTTGTCATTTAGCTAAAGAAAAGATAACTCAATGTATGGAAGTGACAGTTGTCAGTCACGTGACAACTGTCACTTCCATACATAGAGTTATCTTTTCTTGTTTCTTTTCTTGAGCTAAATGACATGTTGTCTAGGGGGGCTGTTCCGAAGCAACTACCTGCATAGTTTGAATAGTTATTACTTTTTATTATTATTAATATAAAACGAAATATTTCACATGGATAATATAAAAAAATACAATTAAATAAAATGAACAACAAAATAAAAATACATAATAAAAGTAACCACCAAAAACAAAGTAACGAGTAGAATTACGTTAGTTATATTATTATGTATGCCACAGTATCAATTAAAATTAAACAATGTTTTAATGTGATCAGTCACATAAGAGTTTTCAATTATACGACTCGCGCCCGGCAATATGTCCTAATATCCATAAAAATATGATTTGTGATTCTTCACGTTGTATTTAGTGTTTTAACATGACATTGAGTGACAGACGGCTGATGTTAAATTAATGTCGCGACAGACCACTGTCTGTCTCTGGTCTTTACGTTTTGATATTTGATCTACCTTGTGTTTGCTATTGCTATTATCTAATGCATAGTTTACCTTCGCACGCGGTCCATTATGACGAGCATTTCATACATAAATCCATCTTTTTAGCTATTCTTTAAATTTACTACTGCCACCTTGGACTGTCCACAAACTTAACATCTTTACCAAAATATTAATTTGGGTTGCCAGTTGGATATCTTCTTCCTAGGATAGTCCACAATAACAAAAAGAAGTTGACAGCCGAATACATCAGGCAAGGCTGGCTTTCAACAAGAAGTCGAAGATCCTTGAGTCAAACAACCTAGACTTGAAGCTCCGTAAGAGACTCACAAAAACATATGTGTGGAGCATACTGATGTTTGGCTGTGAGACATGGTGTCTTACCGAAAGAGACAGAAGTAGACTTGAGGCTTTCGAGATGTGGTGTTACAGAAGAATACTGGGAATTTCCTGGAGGGACCACATCACGAATGCCGAGGTTATCAACAGAGTTGAAGAAGGCAGACACCTACTCAATACCATCTCCGAGAGACGGGCTCGCTGGATTGGTCACATCTTGCGCCACGAGGGACTCCTACATGACCTAATGGAGGGAATGGTTGAGGGGACAAACCACAAGGGGGGCCCCCGACGGGAATATTTGGCCCAGGTGTGCGAGGACATGAACTGCGCCACATATGTTGAGCCGAAAAGGGCTGCACAGGATAGAGAGAAGTGGAAAGCGAGATGTAGACTTCTTCTGCAAACCAATCCATAGGATTGAGACTTTTGATGATAACAAAAAGATGAAAAAGATTCCTTGGCTCATATTATTTTTTTTACCAGCTTCGTCCTTTCACTAGGCATGAGCATCTCAGGTTGGCACTTTGCGAGTTATCGAACTATCTGTGGCTTTGTCATATATTTTTATTTGATTCATTTTTCAAACTGTTTGGCTACCAATATTTTAACCAAAATTGTTGTAGTTAATAACATAAGTTATCTTTTATATACATGTAAAGTTTTGCTGTATGTGTTGGTTACTAGTCACCAAATGTGTAATAGTTACTATAATTTGTTTTCTTATAGCAAATTTTTATTTCAGTACACATAGAATTGAAACATGATTCGATTTAGCGTGAGCATATATTATCTCCTAAGAACCTCGGAAATGAAAACTTTTCAACACATCGGGGAAACGACCGTGAAAAACAGAGTATGAAATTCTGAAATACGGAGGTCACATAACGGGGAAGAAAAAGAGAAAGATTCCGAAGAGATCACAGGCTCAACAAGAGTAGTGAAAAAAGCGGAAATAGTTGTACCACTCGACAATAGACCTCCATGCAAATCACTAAAAAGATGGAGGCACAGCAAATTATTGGACGTACTTAGTTCCGGGAGCAGGATTCAAGGAATAACTGGACGCAATCCTAGTTAAAGACAGAAGAAGAATTACTTTATATATGAATAGGTATGCTATTTATGTAAAATATGAAGAATTTTAAAATTCTCTACCTACCTTTCGGATAGATGTAATTAGTAACTGAAAAATATACTTTCATTAGCCAACTATTTATTCTAGACATGCATACCTCAGTCTTGTGTAATCACGTGCAGTTTTTTTTTGTTTATTGACGAGACCTCGATAAGTCACCAGTCATCAATTCTTTTGGGAAATACCGCTGTCAGAAACATATCATGAGACCTCCCCGCTGGTGTTAAAATCATTAACTAACCGACCGACTGCGATATAGAGTGGGACCTAACACAATATTGAAACCGGAAATCTACTTGACAAGTCAAAGATAAAACCATTACACTACACGGAATAAAAAAATAAAAACAAAACACTAATGATTGCAACACTGTTATCTTTAGAATTGTCGGTGGAAAAAAAAATCTTGGCAGGGACGTGTCTTTTAATTGAATTGCGCTATTTTGACAAATATTTCAAAGCAAATCACATTACACGGAAATTCCAACGTGGTCAACAATGATTATTGAACAAAGATAAAAACAACACAGCGCCCAAACGAACATTAATAAATTAAACATCTGTTATAAAACTATGTATATCGGAAATGTGACGAAACACACTTTAAGTATTGAGAGGGAAAAAAATAATCGCGGAGAATCGCTTTTGCGATCGCCGCATACTCTCACATGTTGAGAAAGAAATATTGATTTATAAACTAGTTGCATGTAACACATGAGATCCAACTGTCAATAGCGATAGTATGTATAGTTGAAGAATAAGTACCAAACTATAATCCTATAAATACAAATTATTTAATATTTTCAGATATTTGGTTTTCTATACAACACATGTACCTAGATATGTATGCCAAGATAGGATAGTATGGAGGTCAGTCCTTTAATCCTACCCAGAATATGAAAACAGCATGATGGTATGTATGTATGTTTGGAGATTAGTATCAAATAATTAAGTCTTCTTAGATATTGTGTGTAGGCGACTGCTATGCAAATTGTATGAAGCAATGTCGTCACTAAATTCAATTTTTTATAAAAATTGTTAAAAAAATTGAGATGTGCTAATACAATGGTGATATTTTTTATAGAAAATTAAATTATCTAGAAGGGGTGTTTCGGCTTTTTTCGATATTTTTAAAAAAATTGGAAATATAGGCAGTTAAACTCATAAATTTATCATAAAAAAATATTTTTTTTCATGTTTGAGAAACCCTGGAATTAAAAAAAAAATCTTTTGAGATTTTGTATTTGTCTATGTTTATACCAATTTTCAGCGTTCTAGCTTTTATGGTTTCTGAGATATATGGAAAAATAAACCAGAATTTCAAAAGTTGATAACCCCTGACTGAAACAAAAATTCACAATTCTGAGTATAAAAGTTTTGTAGGCTTATAACTTTTTATATATTCTGAAAATTTGGGCTCTGTAAATTGAGCGGATCAAAAGTTATAAGGGACACACACACGCACACACAAAACTCACATAAAATTTTCTACTCCGAATTCTGAGTAAATCCATGTATAGGAACATATATGCTGCGTGTCCTCTAGTTGGTGTTATTGGCATGCAAAAAGTCCACTACGCCATACAAAATGTTCCTTCGTACACGCATCTTGGCTTAATAATGTCGATTCATTCATAGAATTGAATTCTCATGAACGAATCGACAGTTGGATAATGTCGATTCATTCAGAGAATTGAATTCTCATGAACGAATCGACAGTTGGATCACAATGAAAAAACCTGACCTGCTATTATAGTAT
This sequence comes from Molanna angustata, assembly GCA_963576475.1. Classification (NCBI taxonomy): domain Eukaryota; kingdom Metazoa; phylum Arthropoda; class Insecta; order Trichoptera; family Molannidae; genus Molanna; species Molanna angustata. Next base: position 9,383,414 of record OY754973.1, read on the forward strand.
GAAGTTATTATGAAAAAAAATAAGGTGTTTTGTAACCGAATCATGCAAAATGCTCAAGGACAAATACGTCCTTGTTAAACAAGTCGGGTGGGGTGTACAATGTGCAAATTTGTTTAATTTGCTTGGTTAAAATTTCATTATTGTGCTTAAATTTTCTATCCATACTATTATGACTTTGGAGACTGTGGTGTAAAACCTTTGCTGTCTTGTCTTACAATTCTTTGTACAGTACATACAGAGTCCACTCCGTGTCTCTTGCGGGATAATTTTATGGTCTTTAGTTCCCTTCTTTCCTCTGCTGTTTTCACTTCTTGTGATGATATACTAAAAGGAAATGAGGAGAGTCCATTACTAACACACAATGCCACGTTGTTCACAAAACTGTCATATTTTTAACATTCTATTCAGAAATACGTCAATATTAAATTAAAATAAAAAAGTGTGTGATAGTTCAATATCCAATATGCATGACTTGCAGGATCCAATATGCATGACTTGCAGGATCAGTGATGTAAAACAGATAGAAGGAGAATATTCAATTTTTTAATGGAATTCTTGTTTTAAAATAACGTCTATGTTGATTTTTTTTCAGTGTAGTATGTGGTATAATATGGCTTCCTTTTCTTCATTTCCAGACTCTGATTTTATCCTCTTTTGAATCAGAGATCCTCGTTCATGTCCGTGGGCCTCTTCATGGTCCAATAATTGTTAGTGTGGATTTAGTAGTCTCGAAGAGAAATTACAAAATATTTTTTTTTCTTTTTTTGAAAAGAATGAATATGTCCTTGTTTGCTACGAGTACATGTACATCCTCATACGTCCCCTTAATTAAGCCAATGCTTGTGCTATAGGTGAACGAAATTGGTCGTGGCAGGATTCGAACTTGCGACAACTGGATTACTAACCCAGTGCACTAACCGCTCTGCCACCACCCATCCAAACTATCTTGGTCACCTCTTTGAAGTCCAACATCTTGGTGACAGTCCACAAGCGTGAATCTTCGTTCGTATACATTAGAAGGTACCTAATTTAGTGTGCATAATTGTGTACATCCGTATGGCCAAGGTATTATTTTTGCACTATGGTACCACAAGTTTAATAATTATTTAGAGGTCTCGTTAAGCTTATGGTCTAAGGTCTAAGTGATAAGTATACATATATTAAAACAAGTCAAGCCTGGTGAATAAAACTTCCTAAAGGAAGTAATTTTTCTCTTACGTTTCTAGTACAAATTGTAAATAATATAATGGCTGTAGTTGGATATTGAATTAGACACGTGCAAATGTGTTGTTATAAATGATCAGGATGCAATGATAGTAGTGCATATCACTTCCTGTATAATGTACAGTTTCCGGAGATACACTATGGGTCCAGTTGATTAATGATAATATATAATAAGTTTTTAGATACATACACTCCCATAACTAGATATTTATTGTATTTTCGGCCTTCGTGGCTCAATTGGTTAGGCATCTGACGGCTGATCCAAAGATCTAAGATTTTTTGATGCATTTCACGCAAACGGCAAATAAACACGTCATTTAAATTAAATATTAAAAAGCAAATATTAATTTCTCTAATATAATAAATTGTACGAAGTTTTTAAAACAATTTCATTTAGATTGTACTGAAGAAAAAAACAAGTGAGTTGTGGCCAACGCTATCCTACTCCTCACTACCCAGTTAGTCTACGGCGTATTTCATTTTGTATTGAAAAATTTCAGCATTTTCATGAAATGAATTTGTTAAATTAATTTTTGATTTAAATATTTTATTATGAAAATAAATTATTTTTCAATGGCATTTTTGTGAGATGTGCTTTTTAAAATTAAAAATAAAAATTTCATTTTTTAAGTTTTCTGAGTTTCCTTAATATTAAATATACAAATACAAATTTGCAAAATTTGAAAAGAATCGAATGAATAGGTACATTAATCTATTATCAATAAAATAGAATAAACACGTCGTACATAGTGCATAACACATACCACATAGTATACAGCACACACAGACACATTGTGACGAAAATCTCAGCATGATACTAGTTGATAATCTGCAATAAAAGAAACTTTAAAAATTTCGAATTAATAACTTCCCACACTATCACCTTGGAGTAGTGAGGAGATAAAATAGTGGATTATGGACCACACCGAATTCTCCACTGTAAAGAGTGTTCACTTTTTTTTTCTTAAAAGTTGAATCATTGAATATTTTAATGTAGTACCTGCACTTAATATGTGTGGATTGTTAAAACAAATAAAATGAAAAACTCAATTTTCAAAAGGTGACAGCATTTTTTTATAGTTTTCACAGATGAAATCAAAGCGAAGAAATTCAATACTCCCTTCTAGAGGAGTTGCGATGCATATTGACTGAAATTTCTGATTATTACAAACTGTTATACTGACCCACGTTATTCTTAATGATTCACTAACGATATGTGTTATTTATTTTCTTGTCAATTTATCTGACAGTTTAAAAGCCGTCGAAGAATAAACGTTTTTATTAAAAATAATATTAATTCAATTTGCAAAGATTTTGCAATTGAAGCTGTCGCTTTAATATCCGAAGATATAAAATAATAATTTAGTGAGCTTTCCGAGCTCGAGTATGTATGAAAAATATATGATTTGTAATAAATATATACCAGGTTTTTCTAAGAAATGTCGTTATTTTTTCGTCATATTTGCCAACAGTTATGTTCAAATATCAAAATAATGATATCTGTACATAAGTCATATTAATATTAGGTACATAAATGTGTAATATTTGATATTCAAGAACAATTTTTTCATAAATAATAATGAACACTTCGCGCGCACATGTGCACAGAACAATTGGTTAGATTAACCAAATGCTAAGTAGTCACTATATTTGGTTACTTTTAACAATAAATTGTGTTACTGTAAACAAGTTTTTTGTTACAGTGCGATTAATAATAATAATAATAATAATAATAGTGAACCCTTCCTTGCACCCAAGTGGCGAGTTTATTGCCGTATGGCAATTTCTTCAAACTAACCGGTGTTTCCAGCCCAGAGAAGCAATATTTGCGTGATAAATAAATTCAAATAAATTTCTCCTCTGCTGGGAATCGAACCCAGGACGCCCGCACAAAAACCGAACGGCTTACCAACTGTGCCACGGCGGTCGGTTAAATACGTATCATCTTGTAAGCAAGGCGAAGAGAACCGATCGTCACACATTTTTTATTTAACTTTATTTATTAAATTTACAATGCAGATATCAAAAAAAAAAAAAACAATCAAAAAATATAGAAAAAGATGCACAGTAAAAAAACATATTTCCCTTTACTAGAATGAAAGCTCTCGTGTGTAAAGGAAAAAATATGTTTGTCTTTTTAAAAATCTTTTCCTTAATCGTGTCATCATTTTCTAGTTTTTCAAAAGTTACACAAATTCACACAGAGCCATTGCTTAGTAGGCAACAACTTTGAAAGGAAACAGTTTTGTTTTTGTAATTTACAGTAAACTTCAACACCTTGCACTCCCCGTGAATCAGAGGTTAATTGATTCCGCTCAATAGGCTCGTTTCTACCAAAATCAGGATCAAATTATGTCACTTTCGTGGCTCTATCCAATTCCGCTCTCAATGTCGTTCTCGGGAGCAAGTCTGGTCCAACCGGCAATATCAAAACCCTCTTGACTACCCATATCATGGATATAATTATTATATGGAGTTCTATAATATTTTTAGATGTCATAGAACTCCATATTGATAATTATATCCATGATATGTGTAATCACGAAGGTTTTGATTTCGCCGGTTGAGCAGACTAGCCCCCCTGATGGCAAATTTTATTGACATTATCAAATATTTTGTTTGATTTGATTTATTAAACTGTATTTATACCTACTATTGTCTTGCTCATTTTCTACAACTAAATTTTTCTTCACTACCTCAACAATTCCTTCGTCTGCAGTCGTATATTCGTTTCATCCGGTAAAAGTAAAAAATCAAAATTCAAAATGGCAGTTCGTACAAATGGGGTATTTTTATTTGATTTATTATTTACTTTGGAACCCTTTCACTTCTTCTTTAAAACACCTTTTCTTCCATCGATGCGGGACATTTGAAAGCTTAATAACTTATTCGCGAGGCGTCGCGGTGGAACGTAACGACGCCGATTTGTCCATGTCGCTACACGATGGACGACGCAGGGAACCTTTAAGGAAACCATGATTTAACACAATAAATTTTTTATATAATCTGCTAAAACAAAAAAAAAACTGAACAATAAAATACCTAATCTGCGTTTCCTCGTTGCGATAAGTTTTTATATCAAAGTAGAATTTTTAATTGATATCCCGGTCTTTTGATAATAATCATATTATTGTAATGCAACTCATTTTCTGGAGGTTTCGCGTAATTTAGGAATTGAAAGATATCGCATAAAAATCGTATTAAACCTGTCTTAGCACATTAGATTTTTAATCTACTAAATTAATTAAAAATGAATACGTACATCGACTTGATACAATCCTTGTTATCTGCAACCCAAGTTTAGCTATTATAACTGTACGTTTTGGATATGTGCACAAAAGATTTGGTTAGAATCACCAAATGGTAAGTAGTCACTATAATTTAGTTACTTTTAACATTAAATTTTAACTATTATCAAAGTTTTTTGTTACAGTGGGATTGACTGAGATTGACGATAAAATAAAAATAAAGTTTCTGTTTTATTTAATTAATTTCTTTCTGTGTAAATATAATAAAACTTGATAGATTCTTGATAGATTGTTCCCGATTATTGGACCACGCAATTCCTTACTGGACACGGCAGTTTCAAAAGCTATCTCTTTCGTTTTCACTTATCCGATTCGTCCTCATGTCAGCTTTGTGATAACCCTGAACAGACTTCTGAGCATATCCTATGGGAATGCACTAACTTCTCCGTGTCAACTTTCCGACGAGAACTCTACGACGATGTCCGAGGGAATTTCTTTGGACCCATTGGACATGCGGACCTTGTAGCCACGAAGAGCAATTTTAGGGCTTTCAAGACTTTCTGTCTTAAATTCGGTGCACTATTATCTTCACTATCACTGAGCAGTGAGCCAGTTGTTTCAACATGATAAGCTCTCTTTGGCACATTAAGTGCAGTGTCTGCAAGGTTTTAGAGTTCTCCGGACTCTTCATATTATGTTCTTTGTGTTCTTTCAGAGTTTTGCAAGGGGCCGTTCGGGGGCGTAGTCCCCATAAGCAGAACGGGTGGTGGTGGAGGAAGAACAGATTCTAACACTGATTTTCAGCATGACTAAAGAAATGGTATTTTTGATTTTTTTTTGTATGTTTTGCAGTTGATACAAGCCCATTCTATCTTTTTTTACGAGTGTATAAATAATTTTATAGATAAGTCTTACAAATATTTTATTTATGAAAAAAAAAACAATATTATTTTACCTTTATATTTTGTGGTCATCCGATTTCGGAATTTTTTCGTGTTTTCATCCTCCTGGCGCTCTCGGCTCACCATCCTCTAGATCTGGGCTGACTAATGCCCGCTGAGTTGGAAGCAAAGTCAGGGACAAATTGTAAGGACGAAGGAAACCTTGGAATTATGCGGACCAGTCCAACCGGGGATTTTTCTTCCGAACAAATTATATTCCCTGAAACCTAATACCTATGTACCAGCCAACCTACGTAGGCCAGGACCCGTCTAATGAGGAATGTTGAGCTTTGACAAGACAAAGGATCATTTCGTCTGTCTTTTTCCCTGCAATTTATAAAGAAATCTCCCCTTTAAAATGTATGAAGATTTTGGCTTATTACATCTGTGATGGGTATTATTCATCTGAAGCAAATGACGACATCATTTTTTTTTCTTTTTAAAAGAATGAATATCTCCTTGTAACAAGTACATATACATCCTCATACATTCCCTAAACGAAGCAGTAATGCTTGTGCTATAGGTGAACGAAATCGGTCGTGGCTGGATTCGAACTCGCGACCACTGGATTACTAACCCAGTGGTCTCGAATTACTAACAATCAAAGAATTTTTTTTTATTAATAACGAGCTTCATGCAATACCCGCCGTTGGCCAAGAATGTAAATATATCAAGGAATAATCACTCTTTTTATAATATTTTCACACAAAATTACAAGTGATTTAAAATTTGATTGATTATAAGTATTTTTAATAATTTGAAGTAGGCCAGCCCGTTCCTTTGTACATAGTGTAAACAAAATTTCTGCAAAATCGGACTATTGGAAGTGGTTTGAAATTAGATTGAATTTAAGCGTTGTAAAATGTTCAAGTGTTGGCCACAACCCATTCGTTTTTATATATTGCCTGCAAGTGTGAATAAAATATATAAAATATTTCTGCACGCTTGGACTATAGAACATGGTTTTTAAATATGACTGATTATAGTAAAAAAAGAGGTTGTCAAAAATATATGCGAATGAACAAAATAACACCCACCCTTTACAAACATACGAGTATTTATAATAATATTTGTCGGCTTTCGTGGCTCAGTTGGTTTGGTATCTGACTGCTGATCCGAAGGTCCCGGGTTCGATCCCCGGTGGAGAAACAGTTTTTAATTGTGTTTTCAGTCTGGATATGTGAGACGATCAATATCGTAAGTCTCCAGAACGTGAAAACTTGTTATTGGGTGCGTGTTAAATATTTGACATAGTACCTATATGTAAGTTGCCCGAGAAGTAATGTAAAATAAAATAAAATGTTCATTGAATATAACTTCCATTGAATTGATCGGATAGCCTTGGTCACATCTTTGAGATCCTGCATACAAAATCACTCAACGACAGTCATTCTTTAAGTCTGTTGTGTACTTACGCAGGTATGCTAATGCATATTGTGGATAGTGGAAGAAGTATGTAGATTATAGGAAAATACATTTATCATTTGTATGCACATAGCTTTATGTTTGAAGTTACGTACCTTCCTACAGCATATTTTTCCTTGTTCAATATTCCATGTGTAATGTTCCACGTGAAGGTAAATGCAATACATTAGTTAACTCCGTGGCTAGGAGAGGAGAGACTTACACTGCCATGCCGCACTAGAGAAATGCATACAATTTGTTTAACGGATTTTTCTTTGAGACTGAAACAATTTTCTACAACATTTCTCCCATCTGTCAGCTATGCTCTTCTTGTACTTCCTTTAAAAGGGCTCTATTGACCATAGAATATTATCATTTTGGATTCTTACTATGTTAGTAAGTATCAATGTAAATTTTATTAATGTTTTCTTGTACCTCATATTTTACACATATATAATTATTTTTTTAGAGTTATTTATAGATAATTTTGTTTCTTACAATACACTTTATTTGAAACGATTTTTTTCAAGGAATGAGTTATTTGTTTCGGCTGAATGATAACTTATTTGAATTTATTGAACAATAAAAACAAAACGACCACCATTTTAATGTTCAATCGAGTACAAAAGTTTTGCATATTTATAAAGTAGGTTTTCGCTTTGATAATTTAGAGTTGAAAAAATCGAAATAAATATGAAATCAATAAATAACCAAAAAAAGAAACAAATATAATAAATAACCAAGTAAATTTTAACTTCAGCCCGCTTTTGAATATGTTCCCTATATCTTTAATCAAAGCCACTCCACACAAGACCCGCCCTAATGAACCCCCCACCCCCACCAACCTCCCGTTTCATAGTCTTCTTTTAATTACATCGTCATATTCTGTAAGTTAAATTTCTGCTTGAGGAGGAAACGGTTAGTTCCGAAATAAGTCGCAATTTCAATTTCAATAACGTGGTTTATACAAAAAAATAAAATAAAGTTCATATTGAACTTATTAGTTACATGTTTTTTCATTGAAAAATCTTGAAAATCGTCTTATGCCTAGTTATTATTATTATTTTTGAGTGTTTATCTTGCAGTCCCTGCACTGCGACCACTTTGATCTGGATTTATACCTACTTAAGTATGTGAACCACTTATTAATTGATATTTTTAGGGTTATTTGTCTAACCATGCTGTGACAATTGTATAAAGTGCAGTATGCCTATGTCAATGATATCAGTCATTTTATATCAAATCAGACTTAGAAAATTAAAGATTTTTTAAAATGTTAATAAATAGATTAAGACTAAACGTTTACTTAGAACCGTATCAATGTATAGTTATTTCTTTATGAAGTTGAGATGTAATGCATTCTGTAGCAAAATGACCTTTTTATTATAGACATCAAGATGAGTCAAGCCATCGCACCATCATGCAAAGCAAATTTCAAACTTCATTTCATTTCATTCTACCTATTTCTAGTAAGTATATATTTATCTTTTTTATTTAGGTATCTACCTTCCTTCCAATATTACTTTAGTCATTCATCAAGTAACAATATTCATATATCGAAGTTTTTTAATAAAAAAATGTTTTGGTTTACAGGGCATGTAACGCTAAACCTATATCGAATAAGTGACTGAACACATTATATTATACTAGTTGCATGTAACACATGAGATCCAACTGTCGATAGCGATAGTATGTATAGTTGAAGAATAAGTACCAAACTATAAACCCATAAATACAAATTATTGAATATTTTAGGATATTTTTTTTTCTATAAAACACATGTAGGTATGTAGGTATGTCAAGATAGGACAGTATTGAGGTCAGTCCTTTTTTCTACCCAGAATATGAAAAAAGCATGATGGTATGTGTGTATGTATGTTTGGAGATTTAAGTATCAAACTATTAAGTCTTCTTAAATATTGTGTATAGGCGACTGCCAAACAAATTGTATGAAGGGATGTCGTCACTAAATTCAATTTTTATAAAAATTGTTAAAAAAAATTGAGATTTACTTCTACAATATTTTTTATAGAAAATTAAATTATCTAGTTGGGGTGTTTTGGCTTTTTTCGATATTTTTAAAATATTTGTAGTTAAACTCATAAATTTATAATAAAAAAAATATTTTTCTTAATAAAAAATGTTTGAGAAACCCTAGAATTTTTTCGAAAAAACCAATATGAGATTTTGTATTTGTCTATGTTTATACCAATTTTCAGTGATCTAACTTTTATGGTTTCTGAGATATATGGAAAAATAAACCAAAAATTCAAAAGTTGATAACCCCTGATTGAAACAAAAATTCAAAATTTTGAGTATAAAAGTTTTGTAGGCCTATAACTGTTTATATATTCTGAAATTTTGGGCTCTGTAAATTGAGCGGATCAAAAGTTATAAGGGGAGGGGACACACACACACAGACATACGAAATGTTCTACTCCGAATTCTGAGTAAATCCGTGTATGGAACATATATGCTGCAAAGCCTCTAAGTTGGTGTTTTTTTACTTCAAATTTGGAAAAGCCGTGGAAAAAGTAGACCCTGCATACAATTCTCGCGTATCTAGAATTTAAACTGCCTCTTCCTTCAAGAGAATTTCATTCTCTTGAACGAATCGACAGTTGGAAAAACCGTCCAATGCACTATGAAGTTACGTGTTAGTGAGGGTAAAATCGCGTACTCATAAAAAGAGTTTCATTTGTTTATTTTTTAAAAAGAAACACCACATATAAAACATATAGACAGTTAGAATAAGCATTTAAGAATAAAACCTAAATTAGGTAACTATATTTAAATTAAGTGATTCAAATTATATAACAAGTGAATGAATTAGACACACTCCTCTTTTCCACCAAACTACTCAGCACACTAACTATGCTCAACATGCAACAATCTACAGAATCTGTAATACATACAATAGACATTCCCAAGAGTTCGACATATTCTTACTAAGCGCCCCCACATTTAGAAAAATATATCAGACTTAAAATTTCATCCTTATAATCTTACTCAATACTTAATATACTGCACACATTTATATATACTTACTATTTCACACATCATTCACACAATATCTCACCATAATATGTAACTATTCCTAACTTATCTTAGGTATGTAATATACTACAATAACTCTAGTGACAACCTGTAATTGGCTCAAATCGTCTTTATTTTATATAATTTACTATACGCTGTATGTTGTCCTCTAAATAAATAGATAAATAAGTAGGTATATAAAAAAATTCATCTCAAATTTAAATTAAAATAAAATCAATTGCAGAATTCCAGTACAGACAGACAAGTGATGTTATAGAAAACAGAAATCGATCTAATAAAGCCATGTGTAACAGTCACAATTAAAGTTCAAAAATACAATATTTTTTCAATTTTATCAAAATATCAAATGAATTCATGTGAAGTTTTTACGTATATTGTCATCGAGGATCGGTTAGCGCGCTGGTCTAGTAATCCAGTGGTCGCGAGTTCGAATCCTGCCTCGACCGGTTTCGTTCACCTATAGCACAAGCATTTATATGCTTATTTTAGGGAACGTAGGAAGATGTATATGTAATTGTTAAACAAGGACATATTCTTTATAAAGAAACAAAGAAAGAAAAAAGTTTCAAAGCTCTAACAGGTCGGAGAGTTAGTTAAAAATCGATTGCGAAATTCCGGTACAGATAAAATTAACCAAAAGTTTCTAAGTGTTACGCATATTTTGGATATAATAATTTAAGGTATGGTAGCAAGTAAGTTCATAAGAAGCTTGAACAAAAAAAATGTATGAGACGATGCACGAATGTTGATGAGACGATAGATCAAAGTTCAAGTCTTTAAGAAGTTCTGTCATAGCTATTGTGCCTTACTAGATTTACATAGATTCCCACTAGGCTATTTTTTTACAGAGATCTTGATCATATACCTCTGATGTTTCTCATTTAAAAAGATCTGAAGACAATGACAGTCCACGAGTGTGAATCTTCCATTCACATTCGTCGATTGTTCTTTTCACACTACGGTGCCGAGATCGCTAATCTAGAAGGCTCCATGAGCTACTTTTCGTGCTATGAATTTTTTGTCGCTCTCTTAGCGTTCTGTGAAGGAGCCGTTTACATATCCCATATGCGGAGTGGGTGGTGGTGATAGTAGCGATTTCAAATCTTTATATTTTTCTCGAAATGAAAAACTAAACATTTCGTTTGGAGGTAGGAAAGAAAAGGGGGGTGGGGTAAGTACCTAAAGAAGAGGGAGTGTAATAGTTATAGGTACCGGAAGGGTCGTAGACAATCTTGATGTAAAGTCGTGACTTGCCACAGGACGATTTGTCAAGGGACCGAAATATAAAACCAGGTCATTTGTTGGACCTAACACACTTGCCTCACCAACGCAGGAAGAATTCGTCCTGTTCCTCCGTCACAGCCCCTATTTCCAACCCGATACTTTGATTTTTTAAACTTTGAATAGGGGACGAAATAAATCTTTCATTCTAGTAACCCTTTTTAATGACATCACTTACACCTTGTGTTCATAACAATGTGAGGCATCCAATCCACCAAAAACATCACGTTAAAAATACATAATTTTGGTTTGTATATAAGGAGGTTTTTATATTATTTAGTAAACATACAGTAATACAAGAATAGTTAGTAAACATACAGTAATACAATCATAGTTAGTAAACATACAGTAATACAAGTATAGTTAGTAAACATACAGTAATACAAGAATAGTTAGTAAACATACAGTAATACAAGAATAGTTAACCGTTTTGGCATGTGAATTTTGCCCTAAACTACTATATTTTGAGTCACTATGCGACATGATTCGGCAGTGCTGCTAGCCGGTCGATGGCAGGACAGCACTGCCGAAACATGTCGCATAGTGACTCAAAATATAGTGGTTTAGGGCAAAATTCACATGCCAAAACGGTTAATATGAACAACCACAAAATATCCGCCGAGTATTTAAACTATATTCAAGAATAGTTAGTTCTCCATTTGAGGACCAATTAAGTTTACAGAAATAAATGGAAAGGTTATTTCACACCTACGTGAATTATAATGGCAGATTTAAAGGGAGGGGAATGAGAAGGATAATAGAAATGGGATAGAAAGAGAAACAGGAGAGCTTACGCAAACACTACTCACCAGAAGTCGCAGAGACATTCAGACTTTATTATTGATAAAAATTTAGTAATGGACATATTATTAGAGAGGTCTAAATTCTTGACGAACACACTGTATAATTGTTGTACATAAGTTCTGTGAATAAATGAATGCTATAAATAATTCGTTTTACATATAGGTAACATATGACTCACTCCAGAACACGAGAAATCTCTTTTTGAAGATGAGTCATACATAAATAGGTAATCATTATATAATCTGTAAATATGGTGTATTTTGTATTGTTTATGGAGTCTTTTTTATTATTTATCAATTTATGCAATATCAGCTAATGAATGTCCTTTGATTTTCTAGTCATCATTTTATGAAGTTGTGCAGAAAGGCGTACCTTTAGTTATTGAATGATAATTTACATCTATGTATAGTTCGTGTTTCAAAAAATTGTTTTGTAGGTACATTCTCTATCGAATATTGTAGGTAAATATAAAAATTCTTATTACAAATTCTTCGAATTGATTCGAAGAATTTGTACAAACTATAATACTTTTCTTAATCAATTAGATATATATTCAATTTAAAATTTGACATTTTCAAACATAAATGTAATGATATTTTTATTTATTCACGTGAGCATTTTTGATGTCAAAAAAATCATCTTCCCACTTCATCCTTTCCTTAAACCTCTATTAGTCTATCTCCCATCCACTTTTTTTCTATTAAGTGATTGTGTTTATATGATTATATATACCTACTTTTAATGTAAGCATTACTTTAAGTGGAAATTTAAAAGATGTTGGTTTTCTATTAAATAAATAAATAAATATAAAATATATTTGTTTGTAAACAGAACGTTATCCTTTTTTTGTTTTTGCATAGGTACATTCTTCGTCTTCCTCATATTCATACATCGTTATACTTACCTATATAATATTTTTATAGATATACTCGTCTGATATTATTCACAAGGACGTGCCGATGTTTTCTTGACCAGCCCTGACCTCTCATACCATCTCTTTTAGGTCTATAAATTTTCTTAGTCAGTCGTTCTTGACAATGTGTTTACTTTCATTATGTTACAATATCGTATATTCGTTTCTTATTATAATAAGAAGCAAATATTAAGAATTCATTCAAATGTATTATGAAGATATGTATTTATTACATATTTATAAAGAGTCCAGTTGGAGGTACACGAAGATATCAATATAAAACGTCACGATTGTACATCAGTGGCATTTATCATTATAGCTGGCTGAGCTGAGTAGAGAATCTTCATTTATTAGACCGATTTCATCCACTTGTCGCACATTATCCGAACAAATGAAATATTTGACCTGTCACATTGAATCCACAACTACGCCTGAGAACACACCGAGGACACCGAATAAAACGGCGTTACGACAGACGTTGAAAAGCTTGCGACAAATCTGTAGTTTGCGGATATAAATTTGTAGGAAATAATAAACTCAATATGTACCTACGTTCATTTGAAAAAGAACAAAACAACATAGTTGTTATTCAGATTTTTAATATGAATACAGGTAGCATTAGAAATATTGCTTTGAACACAAGCGTAAAGTGAGTTATTTTACCAAATGGAATTGAACAGAATCGATTTCAAAACCAGTTCGATTTTTAAAAAAGGAAAGAAATACTTTTGACGTTTTTTAATCGTTTCTGAACTTCAAACACCAATTGGAGATCTGTGATCGGAGTTAATCTTGAAGTTTTCAGCTTACGTTTGGACAAAACACCAAATGTGTGATGTACCTACTTACTTTTTTTTAGTATATCTTCAAAGCTCCCAGGCTCTCAGTACATAATAGACTGAGTAGACTGAGAAGGGGTTGGACATGTCCAAAGAATGCAGTGATCGCGGGTACCCAAAAGGATTCTGGAAGGACAGTGCGGTAAATAGAAAGAAGGTGGGTAAGCCAAGGCTACGATGGCAGGATTCATTCAGCAAGGACGCAAGCCAGCTGCTTCGTTCACAGAATTGTAGGACCGCAGCGGACGATAGGAGCAGTTGGAGGCGAGGGTTGATGGAGGTCAATGTTCGATATGGGCTATAGAGCCAGCAAGTTGAAAATGTTTGAAAAAAACAATCGTAATTTCCGCATTCTCTCTATATAAAAAAAAATGTTGAGCATTATTTGAATCACAAGTGAGAAGTCTCAATGTCATTTTTTTCTAGTCTGCCTCGTTGAGATTTTGAAAGGAATTTGTTAATAAGTACATAGTAAATAATTATTTAGACACAAATTATTGATTTATTTGTAATTGAATATTGAAAAAAATAAAATACATAGGGCAAAATTGAGGGACGCCTCAGACGCAACATTCTGGCGAGAGACGATTCAAGGGACGGAAGTCGGAAATACGCATGCGCACAAATATTAACTAAAAAATAGTTAATATTTGTTAAATATTTATTATTACTGAATAAATATTTAACTAAAACAATGAATAGTATTTAAAATAGTAGTAATCTTAATAAATACAATAAACATATAACTCATCTCAAATGGCAAAGATGTTGATAACACTTTTCTTGCGACCGATTTCTATTAAATTTATAAAGCAACTCGCTCACGCGAGTCGCTATTATAGTTAAAGACTAACTGAACCTAACCTGTGGGATTTATGTATCTACACATTATACTATTATTTCGCTGTCGTATTCCCGTACAATTTTCCTTTGATTCATCTGTCACCAGACGCTAGTCAACATTCGTGAGTGGACCGGCATCAGTGATGTGGGCGCATTGTGAGGGGTGTAGGTGATTTTATAGAGGTTAAGTCACAAAAGACCCTAGCCCTCCACCGTCTAACTGTAGTAATAAAGCAATGAGACCTTTAATATTCAAGAATTTACATTATAAACAAGTACATTACACTCAGGGCGTGTATTTCTCAATTATTGAACCAAAAGACAATTTAAACATAGTGAACATTTAGATCAAATTATGTAAACCAACTTTGGCGGAACCTGATATGGCACAAAGAAGAAGAAGATAAAAAAAATAAGAATATTCAAATGATTCAAAATAAGAATATTCAAATGTCCACATGACATTACCTTTATCAATATAATGGTCGCGTCGACTTATTTGTCGGTGTGCGTCCGGCTCTAGTGTCACAAATAAACTTGATCTCCACGGCCGCATTTATTTGTGCGACACGCCCCCTTACGTTGCTAAAAAACCGTTACAAATTCCGTGACAGTAACGACTCGCGGTGTATGTATGTATGTAGGTACGGAATCCGGTGGCTGCGGTATTTCCTTATTATTTATTGCGCACATCTATCATAAAACTCCACTAATGGAGTGATGTATCAATCAGCGATTAATCGTCGCTGCGGACAGAAAGTCGGCCGTCGCTACCTACATGCGCCGCGGCAGTTTAACGACTATTGACATCGTACATAATGTCATCGTGACGGAATATCTGTCAAATAACGTAATGACGGAAAGAATGATTTTTCATTTTCAGCACTTAAACCCAGCATTAGTAGTGATAATAATAATGATGAACGTCCCAAATTGAAATTTTATTTTATATTTTATTACTTGCTAAAACGTAATATGAAAAAAAATGTTTGTTTTTTTTATCAAATCACGGATAAAAATCCAGCATGGTTCATCGCTCTCGTCTACGGTACCTTACATATTATGATAGCTATTTACTAATTTAATAAAATGAAAACTTATTTATTTATTTTTTTTTTTTTTTTATTTATTAATTTCCATAATATGTACAATATAAAGTAAAATATAAAACATTGGTCATGAAATATATAAATGGAATTTATTACCTCACTAGGCAAAGCCTGTTCTGAGGTAATACTAGGCAATAAGTAAGCATAAATTTCAGCTACGTGAATTCTTAACATCTAAGGCACAAAAAATATAAAAAATACAAATAATAAAGTACAAAAGTACACATTTTAAGTCATAAAAAAATATAAAAAAGTACATATAAAATACAATTGTAGGTACATGAAAAAATTATTAGGTGTCTTTGTGTTTTTGTTAATGTGAGGATGTGTTTGCGTGTGTGGATATGTGTAAAAGGGTGTATGAAAAAGATTTTGATTGTAAATTATTTCAAAGGATATATTCTACAACTATTTTATTTTATATTATTTTTATTTTATTTTATACACAGTGAATCATAAATTGCATGTTCAAAAAACCTTAGTTCCTGTATGTATTTTGTTATGGAAAATAAATAAATATTATTATACGTTGATATGTTATAAAAATATAAAAATACTTGGTAATAGTTCTATTGTGTTTATTAGATTATTGACGCGTTTCGTGCAAAGCACATCGTCAAATAATGCTCTACAAGACTGTGACTAGTGGTTATATACAAAATTTACATGACAGGTGCATAAAAATGTTGGTTTTTGAACGGTTGAAAAGAAGTTATATAATGCAAATGAATCTATACAAATCTACGTTTTAACGTATTAAAACGTAGATTTGTATAGATTCATTTGCATTATACATATAACCCGAATACGATGATAATATAAAAGAGTGGAAACACTATTCCAAGCCGGTGCTTTAGAGCAATTTGATCCCTATATATGGTATCTTAACAAATCAAATCATACTAGTTTTTTTTTAATTCAAACTAAATTCTTCGCCCATCGCCCTTTCTTTTATTCATTCATTCGTTTGTTCTTTCGTTCATTCATATAATATATACCTACCTATTTCACTTGTATCAATACGACCGTTTCGGCTGCCTAGGCCCTTATTAACTGGCAGTACTGGACTTTAAACTGAACAATTTAAAAATCACTTGTTAAGATTCCTTTCAAATCCTACATCGATGATTTTATAAAATTATAACCTGTTTCAATTGTAAAACTTTTCTCAACTTTCATTTTATACGTATTTTTTTCTTCTTTATGATCTTTGCTTCATTAAATGAGACGATGAAAGGCAATAAACTATTATTGAGTCACGAAAAATTACGTTGTTATTATTCTGAAAGAAATTCCTCAAATGTCCACCTAAGTGGGAGAGACTCGAGTAATAATTTAACTGTTTTTTTAATTTTAATAACGCTATTATTTTTTTTAAGAATGAAACATCTGTATGAAAGCACATTAAATAAATTTAATTAGGTTATCCACACAAGATCAAAGACTTAAGAAGAATTCGCACGGTTCTTTGAGTTAATTCAAAATTTATGTTATCAAAATGCGAGTGGCCCCGATGTTCAAATTCACAGCTAGTTCTTACCATCATGTAGTGTCCTTGAATTTCAAGAAAATAGAGATTGATTTTTTTTATTTATTTATTTAAAATTTTTTAATTTAATAGGTAAAGTAATGGAATGATGCCAATCAGGGAGCACCCATGGTTTTTTATTATTATTATTTTTGTGTATCATGTTTTTTGTTTTGTATATTTTTTGTTTGTTTTTATATAAATAAGTACCTACTGAGTGGTCTCCGTGGTGTACCTATTGTTTCTGTAAGTTTTCTTTTCTTATGCTAAATAAATATATTATTATTATTATTAATTATTATTAATTCCACTTTACATATACATATAGCTGTACATAAAGCACCGGCTTAAAATAGTGCTTTCACTATTTTCTATTATCATCGTTTTCGGGGGTCCCGTAAGAGCTGGGTAATCGAAAATACAACAGGCAAGAATAAATAACACCTCCCATAGTTCAGCAATGAGGCTCACCACCCATTCTGAACGTAGTGCCTTTTTAGGTGAGACGGCACTAATGTTTGTGTGCATGTGTCTTACTTCCTTTTATAAGGTTATGCACACCCACACACCTGTCGCTAGTTACCCCACATTATGGAATATGCCGTGATGGTATCAAATGAATTTGACATTTTATGTATAAAATATGATGCAATTATAGAAAAATTCGACACTTACCTATGCGTGATTTTTTCCAATATCCAATTTGATTAGTACCTATATGTAAGGTTAAGCAAGGATTGGTTAGGTTAGGTTGTGACAAAATCAGTCAGAATAGGTTAGATGGTGCTCGAATCAAATAGACGAGTCTACGGAGGTTACACTGTAAAAATATTAAACAACCAATATATCAGCTTATTTTTATAAGGATATGCACACCCGCACACCAGTCGCAGGTTAGCCCACATAGTGGTATGTGCCATGAAGGTATGAATGTATGCATGCATATATACATATTATTGACAACACTGCTCTTTTACAGAGAGAGTTCAAAACGAGTGGGTTGTGACCAACGCTAAACTCCTCACAAACAAGTCATTTCATAAAGTATTCAAATGTTGTATTGAAAATTTTCAGCATTTTCATGAAATGAGTTTGTTCAATTATTATTTTATTGAAATATTTTATTATGAAAACTTGATAATTCTTCAATGCCATTTTATGAAAGTGATGTGTCTTTTTACCAATTTCAAAATAAAAATTTCAAATATTAAGTTTTCTGTGCTTGGGGTCCTTCTATGTATAGATAACCTTCAAAATAAAATGTGGTTTAAGCGAGTATGTATTAGATATACATATTTGCCAAATTTGAAAAGAATCGAATGAGTACTTAAGTCTATAATTGATAAAATAAAATACACACGCCGTACATAGCACATACCACACACACACACACATAATATACATTGCGATGTAACTTTCAGAATACAATCTCAGAACTATACTAGTTGATAATATGCAATTAAAAAAATAGCTTTAAAAATTGCGAAATCAACACTACCCACTATATTCCCTTGGGTTAGAGAGGAGTAAAAAACAGTAATTAATATGTACCTATAAGTAAATATAAAATATGTAGCTATTTCTAACATGGAGTATACAATAAGTACTAAGAATGTACACAATTTATTATAAAAGATTTGAACCCAAATAGATGATTGATTACCTCTGAATTGATTCAGTCCTTGTTCTAATTTCCCGTCGCTTCATACAAATTTTCATAATTTCATACATCGTTAATTATAAATATGATATTTCACTACTAGACATTCAAACTCAAACTGGACTATGAATTAATGAATTGTAGACATAATGCGTTTTGATGTCCCTCGTATATCATAAAATGAATATAATATTATCAAATAGAGATGTTGGCAAATGTGTTGATATATAAATATTTTCAATTATTTAAGAACCTGTTCAATTTATTATATCCCAGTTTTTTTTTGTCCAATCATAAACCACCGAAAGCTATTTCGGAATAATACGAAAAAAATATTTTAGTTTGTTAAATTTTAAGATGATAAAATTCGCTGTGAAATACGGCCCTCACAATTTGTATTATTAAAATTATTATTTCAAAATCAAATATGTTTCAATAGAATCACATTAAAAGAATTTGAAATAAAAAGTTACTATGTAGGTATATAATGTCTTCTTCACCTTCCTCTGGTTTTAGGCCGAAGGCCTGTTTTTTCAGTCGGAGACTGCCTCTTGTGATATGGATGTCCACCTGTCACTCCATCTTTTTGCTGGTCTCCCCCTTGCTTTACGACCATCCGGGACTTCCTTGGAGACAATTTTGGGTAGTTGAATGTCTCCCATTCTCTCGACATGGTCTCTTCATTGACGCCTTCGCCCTCTACCCCAGTGGATGATGTCGTCTACATAGCATTTCCTACTTATATCCGATACCAAAAAATAAGAAAAAAATGTAAAGTAAAACAAAAGGCAATTATTAATAAATCAATAGGTATAGAATAAAGTGTATATTTTTTAAATAAATAAATCAAATCTAAACAATTTAGAATAAATTAAATCAAAAACAAAGCAATAAAAAAAGTACATAAAATTTAAAATTCTTTTTATTTATTTCTGTCATTCATTTTAGACCTTTCCTATGAACAGTTACAGTACTATCTTTAAAAATATGAAAATTCGTTAAGATCAAAATATGAAATTGTTGTTAATTTTTATGGTAAACTAATACAATTAATGTACCACAATCTAAAAGATTTCTGAAGTCTGTATCTAACCTAAAGCAACTAGACGAGAAGCCCTGCTGTCATTGGTTAATTTTAAACGATTGATTTGAGTCTTTAAAATTCATAAATAATAATGATCCCTGTTTATAATGCAAAAAAACGATAGTATTTACAAATGTTTTATAATAGTTATTGTTGATTACACCAGCAATTAATATATGTATAGGTTACTGAGAAAATAATGCTGGTGTGCTATACTTACAGTGCATAGTCGAAACAGGATTGAACTCAACCCCATTCACTTATAACTGAACAAGGTGCACTAATCGTTTTAACACGCACCTCATAACATTTGGAAAACTTACGATATTTATTGTCTAACAAATCCAATCTTATGAAAACACAGTGAAAAGGTCGATCACAGTAAATATAACCCGAGACCCTTCATACATGAGTCAGGTATCAAACCAATTGCCACTATTTTCTTGAGTTTGTATTTGATTAAGTGACAGATAAACATGTTGGACCCATAAGTCGAATCAAAATGAAGTTTAATTTTCAGTATAAGTTTTCGTGAGTGGGTCATTTGCCTTTAAATGTAGGTATTAGGTACTTATGTACCTGAAGATTTATGTGCTGTGGGAAATTTTTTTATGGTGTCATTTTACGAAGATTCTGTCATATAATATGATCAAAACGATGAATCTTGTGTTTTTATTGCGGTAAAATTAATGAAGATTTAATTGGCATAAAAAGCATTCTTTAAAAGCCAATGCTGTTCACAAACAATAATGGTCTTGAAAACGAACTTTGTGCTACTCTCACTGACACTGCATTAGAATAAATTCACAAGGATGTATTACCATTCCTCTTTTACGTAAAACTGCCTCACAACATTTCTATAAGTATAAAGGTACTAAGTGGCTTAATGAACTCCCTTTGAGTCTTAGACTCGAAAAAAATTATAATATATTTAAAAATAAAATTAAAAAATTGTACTGATTTATTTATTTATTTTTTGTTATTTCATTCTTGTTCTGTGTAGCTTCATATTTTTTAGTAGATGTACAATGTATTGGTAAATGTAACAATATTAAATAGATACTCCCCTCTTTTAACACGAGATTTTATCTCAATTAATGAGGGTTATTATGAATTATATGATGGAAATTGTATACCTTTTTAAATTATGATTTATATGTGAACCTTGTATTGTTTTTGTTAATAATAAAAAAAAAAATTAGGTCCAGAAACGTCACAATTTTTTTATCGCGGCTTGCGTTGCATTTTTTCCTTTTTTGTAATAAAATTTTAAAATGTATCGAATTTCTTCATTAGATTCACTCATTAAACAGAAAGAAAAACAAATGAAAAATAGCTGGAAACAATATTTTACCATAGGTTCTTATTATAATACCTATACTAGATATAGTGAGTCTTGGAATATCATGCGTTTGACGTTTTAGTTGGCAACATATTTCAGTTTTCCTTACGTTTCAACACATCCTAGATAACTAATTCTCTAAATCTTAATAAACGTGTTTTTTTTCGATAAATAAATCCGAAAACAATTTATTTCATATTAGTCGTTATTATTTATAGAAAAACGATGTGGTCTGCCAAACAAAAAGTCAAAAATTCCGTGGAAAAATGCCTCACTTCGATTTATACAAAATTTGCTAACTACGACATCTAGTAGGTATATTATACTAAAAATCTATGCATTTTACTAATTTGATTCTTTTTTAAAATGAAACCTGTTTAATGTCACCGAAACCAGCAATTAATTGAAAATTTTCTCAGACCCGACACAAATGCGATTTATCCCAATATTTTTGTTATATAAAATGTAGAAATAATATGCAATTTATAATATATTGCCATTATAGTATCTATTTTTCTGCTTGAAAGTGTGATGTATAAAACAAATGGTTTCAAATAATGCAATAATTATAATACATTAATTATATTGCACGCGTAAAATACCTACCAACCAACAATATCTCAGAAAAACGCGGTGTAACGGTACCGAGTTCATACGAATGCCGCGCGGTGGCATTTGTATGAATTCTGTCAATCCTTTGTTTCCCGAAGACATACGACTGTCTCCGAGGATATACGTAACTTTGTCTATAGGTGCTAGGTAAAACCATAGGTAGGTATACCTACCACATAAAAGTTGATAATCGCTGATTGCATTTTCATGAAGTACACGTGAGAAAAATAATAATGCCTACTTCTTCCAGAACTTCAGACTATTTTGATTAGTATAGTCTTTAAGTATTTCGCGCTGTTGTTTTAACATGATGATCATCATCTGATTATGCGTTTGATACCCACGAAGTAACTTAAAATATTATTTTATAACTGTATAAAGATCAAATTCAATACCTATGTATGTTGTTTGAAGTATGCAGATCAATTTATTAAGGTTCAAAGAAAAGCGATCAGTGGCGTAGCAGGATTTAAAAAAAATACAACCCGTACATACCTGAATATTATTTTTATTTAAACCTTTATCCGAGATCCGAGAGATGTCGTTTGGGGTGGTGAGCTGACCGCTCTGTGTGTGTGTGCCTATTAAATTCTCGGCTAATTGGTTGACCACGTGACGTCCGGACATTTCCCGCCATTTTTTCGCTACAAACACCATTCAAACGAAACTTTTTCCACAATAACACATCTCCCGTCTCTTTTCGTCTCGTTACTTTACCATGCATCCGCACTCCTCACTCCCGTGAAAACCGCCTAACCTCAAAGGAGAAAACGGATTTTATACGGAATGGCATATCCCTTCTATACCGATGTTCATTACAGTATGTCGGCTAAAGTTTTATTTTTTTTAATTAAGGGCTATTTATGGGTGCGATCGGACCTGCCTCACCTCCCTTAAAAAAGGGGAACCTACCTACATATTTGAGATCCCGGTTTATTTTGAAAACGGGTCGGCCAATTAAAATTCTATCATTTATTCGATATTGTGTTTGAATTTGCAATATGGTTCAATTTTAGAGTCTAAGAAAGGTAAAATAAGAAGAAGAATTAATATACAAACAAGTGAAAAGAGACGGATTTATTTGAATACTTATTTTTCTTTTTGTACATAATATAAACAAATATAATGTACACTGGCGG
The DNA here is from genome assembly GCA_963576475.1 of Molanna angustata. Taxonomy (NCBI): domain Eukaryota; kingdom Metazoa; phylum Arthropoda; class Insecta; order Trichoptera; family Molannidae; genus Molanna; species Molanna angustata. The sequence continues at coordinate 9,406,442 of OY754973.1, forward strand.
ACTTATTGCCATTAGGCAATTTATTCCAACTAACCAGATTACAGAGTGACAGAATTATATATGTACATTGTACATCAACAAAAGAATGAAAGCTAAATAAAACATAGAAAAAAAAATTACACTAAGATAAATATTCTATGAAAAATTAAACCCATCATCAGAAAAAAGGGTGGGGAAAGGAAAAGGAGAGGAAATCGGGATCAGGTGGTTAGAGATGAATATTGAATGAATATAGTTTTTTCTTGAAAATATAAAGTGAGTTAGACGACGCAATATCCGGACTCTTCCATAGTCTTGCTGATTGTACTTCGAACGACAAGCTGAGAAATTCTGTATTATGGATAGGGATGGATTTTTTTTTTTTTATTTATTTTTTTTTTACATAATTTCATTTATAAAAGATCCCACTAACCATATATGGTTATCAGTGGGTTTCTATATCATACAATATATGTGCTAACTTAAACTAACCAACAATGACAAAAAAAAAAGAAATTGGTTTGACAATATAAAAATATTTTGATAGATCCAAAACAACACTAGAATAAAAACAACAACAAAAAAACATATAGAAGAAAACCCAAAAAATACAATAGAGTAAGAACAAAAACAAAAGGAAAAGTAATAAAATAAAATAATAAAATAAAAGGAAGGAAGAGACCATTATTCGTTAAAAATGATTTTTTTACAGGATCTTTTGATTTTATTAAATAGTGTTCAGAAGATCGGAGTGGAAGTCCATGATGGATAAATAAGTGATGTTTTTTAAATGAACTGCAGCAGGTTTGGATTAGAGAGAATATTGAGGGTACAGTAGTGACAGAATGTGTATATTGCGCAACTTTAGCCAACAAAGAAGATTGCGGTCAGATGATAATCTCAACTATATTTTAATTATATCGTTATAAATTATATCGTCTTAATAATATTTTTATATGTAAGTGTCGTTCAAAAATGGATGGCACGATAGTATGATGCGATGGATGGGTGTCAAGACAGTAAAATGTGGCGTTCGGTTCCTCTACCTACTCTGTGAGGGTCTCGCTTCATCAATATTCATGCATCATCTCATTTATGTTCGTATGTTGTCCAAAATTCTTAAATTTCCTTCACGCTGTCGTGTCATCTTTTTCTTGTATAACTCCGACCTTCTAGCTTTGTATATTTTCTTTCTCGGGAGTTCTTCATTCAATCCTCTCATGTAGTCAAACCATCTAAATATGTCCTCAGTGCAGGTAAAACATTGCACACATTTATCGCTAAAATATAAAATTCACAAAAACATGAAGATAAAAATATTTATTTTTAGTTTTGTGTGATAAAGTGCTCATTCATTTTTCTATGACCATTAAATTTTACAAATAAAAAAATTATAACAACCACTCGGTTTAATTCACACCTCGATATTATTTCATCGTCCTCCTACAGAAGTATTACATCACAAAAATTCTAGGTATATAGGTAATAGATAGGTATTTGATTTCATCTATTGGAAGCTTTTCACACAGTGGTCAAACGCACTCCATTAACTCAAACGCTTTTATCGAATAAATATTGGACAAGCTTTTTTCAGTTAACCGTGTTTGTAGGAACAGGGTGCTGCATTTTTTGTTTTCATATTTTTTTTTATTTATTTGTATTCTGTACCGGCGTCATTTCCAGCAAGAAAGAAAATCTTTAAAAAATATTGTTAAATTCTAGGTTAGTTGGTAGATATTGTGATTTTTCAATACTCGCCAATTATTTATTCGTGAATTTATTCAACAATCTCCTATAACCAGAAATCATTATCTTCATTAGCCATAATTCGTCGAGTGTTGAATATAGGTCTTCCCATTCAACCTCCATACTTCCTTTTCGAGTACCCTGTGCCATTAAACGTTTTGTCATTAGACCATCTGCCTTGTGGTCTGCACGGGTTTCTACGCCAGATTCTCGGTCAATAATCATTCTTCTTGTGCCGCTCCGAACGGAGATTGGCGACCATCTCAGCCGCTCCTGCTCCAACTTAATTAGCGACACCGCATCCGGAATCCCTAAGGTTTTAAAGCCTCGATATTTTTTTACGCCCCATTCTCTGTTATCTTTCTATCTTTCCCTTTTTTTGTCTTTACTAGGAAGAACAATTACCCCGCGAAATCATGTAAGATCAAGACTAATAAGACATTAATTTACGTCCAAATATGTTTTTTAACCATTTTTATCGTGCATTATTTTTGTACCTAGTAGATACCATTCCTGTATCAATGCACCTTCTAGTTAGCCTCAAGTAAATTTGTTAAAATAATATGTAGGTACCTACACAGCGAGGCATATGAGAAAAATAACTTAAATTTTTGATAATAAAATTTTTGGGCAATCCCTGCCTCTAACTTAATAATCATTTACCATACCTATATTTTCATCACTCAATCTATGTATGTGCACAAATTACTCGAGAACATACTTAAATATTTTACTTTGATTTATTTATCGATTAAGAAATTCAGAAACATCCTGTATGTTATGGCCATTTTTTTCCCGTTGACCGGGTCGAATAATTTGACAAAGAGGGACATGATTAATTTGATACAGTGCGATTCAGAAATTTCTCACGCATCCCGGGCCCGACACAGAGTTGACAAAATATTTATTGTTTTTATTTTGAAACCGCTCACCAATCATGTTGTTCGGATACACCGTAAAGTTGCCCACAAATCACACACATAATATATTTATACATAATATGTATTTCTCTTTACCAATATTCACCTACGACAGACACTATGGGCCGAAACAAAATAATTTATGGCGTCTCGTTTATTAAAATATGCGTTATCAATAGTAAATAGGTACATTCATATTTATTTTATTTTTCTCTGTGTCTAAATCTAGAGCGATGAAAATTTTTTATTTCCGTTTAACATAATATTTATCGCCATTTTGTGTCCCTTTGCCTCGAAATTCCAATATGTCGTTTCAGTTTTTGAATTCTTTTTTAAACGTTTCCCGTTCATTGGACGGAAATGGCCTGTACATATTTTTTACATTGTTTGTTGTCGAATATAATTATTTGATGAATAACTTTAAAAAATGTCGTATTAGTACCTTGTATGTGTTGATTTTTATTTGGTAGTGGAGAAATGAAATCAAGAAATGAGAAATGACATCAAGAAATATGCCGGAGGGAGATGGATGCAGTGTTCCCAAAACAGGGAGTGGTGGAGGATCAAGGGGGAGACCTATGTCCAAGAATGGAAAAAAACAGGCTGAAGAAGAAGAGGAAGTGGAGATATTTCGAGACGCCGAATATATTAATGATGGAAGATGTACCTACTCTTTAGTGATATTCAATACCGGGGGACCTGCCCCCCTAGACAACACGCCATTTAAGCTAAGCGATATATCGCTAAGCGATAGTAAATGTATGGAATTGGTGGCTATGACATCACGTGACAGCCACCAATTTCATACATTTCTATCGCTTAGCGATATAACGCTTAGCTTTAATGGCATGTTGTCTAGGGGGGCTGACAGGATACTGGAAAAAGAAGTAGAGCTTTAAAAATTAAACGTACCAAAAAAATAGATCAGTTTAATGTGAAAAATACAAATAATTCTTCCAAATACATTTTTCGTTTTGACAAGGTGGAAAATGTCATGTTTGGTATTGTGTGTTTCGAATTTTTGTACTACCAGATATTTCATTTGTGTTTTCTTCATCGTCCTTGCCTCTTTCCAATTCATCTGAGGCCCTTCCGGTACGCAAATGACAGACCTTTCGATCTTGCGTCATCACTCTGGTGAGTTGCTTCTCCGTCAGCTCCCTCTCAATATTAGTCCACCAGGTGCCCTGAGGACGTCCTCTAGTTCTGGACTGAGTGGGTATGTCCGGTGCGAGTTTAACCCCGTGTGTCATCATTTTGTCTGGTTATGATGTGTCCGTACCATCAGAGTCAGGCCTCCTTTAGTTTCTCCGGAATAGGCGCGACCCCGAAACTACCTCGGACGTATTCGTTTCTAACTCGATCCTCCCTTGTAACACCTGCGGACCATCTGAGCATCTTCATTACATTCTTCTGATATATTTCATTGATGTATTTATACAATTTTAAATTGCTATATTAATTATGTTTTCATGATTTGGCAATCAAATTGGCATTTTGTAAAAACAAACGGAGTGAAATGAATTATTATTTTCATGATAGACACAAACACAAATTTGATTTTATGTCATTTGAACGAAATGAATTCTTTAGAAGGTTGACCTTAGATGATTACAACAGCATTATACTATAGTATACAATATAAAGAATATCACGACACTTAATGGTTATATGTGACTATGGTCGACATTATTTTAATGTGAAAAGTGAAAAAAATCTTGGTTATTTTGCAATCTTTTAATGGAACGATTATGTAAATATACATATTTTTAAAAACTTTATAGATTTTAACTTTAATGAGACAATTAAAGATACAAAGTAAGAATATTTTTGTGATTTTATTCCAATTCCACAAGAATTATTGTTTGACATCTGTTTCTTGAAAAATAATTCGGGAGTTAAAGAAAACTTGAGCTAAATTAGCGATTTATTTTTAACCGATTTCCAAAAACGGAGGAGGTTATCAATTCGACGTGAAATTTAATTTAGCGATTTTATATTAGAAACTAGTTCTAACTGTCGATAGCGATAGTATGCATAGTTGAAGAATAAGAATCAAACTATAATCCCATAAATCCAAATTATTGAAAATTTTAACACATATTGGAGGTCAGTCTTCTTTTCCTACTCGGAATATGAAAACAGCATTATGGTTCTGTATGTATGTTTGGAGTATCAAACTATTAAGTTTTCTTACATATTGTGTGTAGGCAACTGCCATACAAATTGTATGAAGCGATGTCGTCACTAAAAATTTGAGATGTAGGTACTTCTACATTATTAATATTTTTTATAGAAAATTAAATTATCTAGTTGGGGTGTTTCGGCTTTTTTCGATATTATTAGAAAATTCGGAAATATAGGCAGTTAAACTCATAAATTTATCATAAAAAAATATTTTTCATAATAAATTTTTTTTTCCAAATTTTTTAATAATATCGAAAAAAGCCGTAACACCCCAACTAGATAATTTAATTTTCTATAAAAAATATTAATATTGTAGAAGTACATCTCATTTTTTTAACAATTTTTATAAAAATTGAATTTAGTGACGACATCACTTCATACAATTTGTATAGCAGTCGCCTTTACACAATATCGAAGAAGACTTTGTTTTGTTTGATACTTCATCTCTAAAGATGCATAGTATTACATAACATCATGCTGTTTTCATATTCTGGGTAGGAAAAAAGGACTGACCTCCATACTATTCCATCTTGACATACATACCTACATGTGTTGAATAGAAAACAAAATATCTTAAAATATTCAATAATTAGTATTTATGGGTTCATAGTTTGGTACATATTTTTCAACTATACATACTATCGCTATCGAAAGTTGGATCTCATGTGTTACATGCAACTAGTATAATAAAAATTATTCAGGTTACATTGAAATAAAAATAAATAAGTAATACTACATTATAATTTTTTGAAATAAATTAGGAGATCTGTAAACGTATGTATGGTGCTGTTATTCAATCTCTATCAAATATTTATTTGGTTCCTGTGCGAGCGTCCTGGGTTCGATCCCCAGCAGAGAAGAAAATTATTTAAATTCATTTCTCACGCTAATATTGCTTCTCTGGGTTGGAAACACTGGTAAGTTGAAATAAATTGCTATATAGCAATAAACTCGCCACTTGCGCAGGGTGCCAGGAAGTGTTTATTTTTTTTATGTTTTGTTGACTATTACAGTTTTCTTTTCAAATTAATACCTACTGTCCCAATAAAGTTCAAAACTTGTGTTTGGGACAGGAGTAAATTACATAGAGTTTACATATTTATATTCACATACTTATATTTACATGCATATATTAATTACATACACGAGAATTATTTAATAAATTTAAATTAAATTTAAATTACAGCTAATACATACATTATGTTAATAGTTAATTTTTATTGTTAGGGATTAAAATTTGTCTGAAAAAAAAAATTATGATATTTTAAAAATGACGATGTTATTTTAAAAATTTGATTTTGGTGTTGTTTTAATAATGAATTGCAGGTGTAATATTTAAATATTGTACACCCATGTATTTATAGTGATGTTGGGCGTGCCTCTTGTTATATTTCGTGATTCTCATATTATTTCCTATGAGATGCCGTCTCAGTGTACTCACTAGATTTTCAGCCCGTTTTCCAAAGGTATTTTTATGTATTTGTTGTAAAGCAATATGGCATTCAGAAGCTCTGTTTAGGGAAGAGAAGAGTAATGACCCAAATTCGAGATGAATTATGTGTATGTATATCTATATTTTAGCATTTAAAAATTGTTATTGAAAAAGTAAAAAATAAATATATTTTAAACGTAAAAAAAACAGAAATACATGATATATGAATGTGGATGTTAAAAAAATGTTGAGTAATTTAAACGTAAATGCCCGTAGGTAATTTAGTTGAGCTGGAGGTAACACGTGCGTCAGATGTGATATAATATAAAGGTCCGTCCACATGTTTGATATTAATATTATTATTTTCCATACCTTTGATGATGATGATGATTATTGCCAGAAGCGAGCACACATAGCCTCGTCATTTTTATTATATATACCTAATATCTGTGGGGAGAAAATCGTCAAAGGAAATATGGATAGGTACCAACCCCTTTGCGTTAAATTAGCAACGCCATAATATATATATATTTGAATTTTTTTTAAATTTTGAAACTGCGTAGATTGATTATATAATTTAGGTAGGTACGTGATAACTTAAATCTACATGACATTCAAAGCCACGCAATGTTTATTTAACACCTTGTGCAGTTGATGAGTTGTCTTGTGAAATAGATTTTTTAACTAGTGTTTCCAGCTCAGAGAAACAATAATTACGTGAGATATCATTGTAAATACGTTTCTCCCCTGCTGGAAATCGAACCAAGGACGCTAGTACGGAAGTCTTACAACCTACCCTTGTTTCACCGCGGTCAGCTGTCAAAATTATCATACTCATGGGTTTCTGGATGTTGAATTGTGTCCCATCTTTTCTTCTTTAAGCAACCCCGTTCTACCTCACACTGCTATAGAGAGACGTAATATGTTATCTGTCCTGTAGAAGAAGCGATCGCTTCGAAATTATTCATATCAAATAACTTATTGCTTTTTTTATAAGAAAATGCACACCTGAACACCTGTCGCTGATTACCCCACATTAATGAATATTCCGTGATGTTATGTATGTACCTAAATCACTTACTCGAATTAATATGAATTAAGTAGTTCAATTTTTATATTGTTCTTGTTCTAAATGCATGGTTAGATAAAGTTGAGTTTTAAGGCTTTAGCCCTTTAAGGTTCAAATCAGATCTAAAGTAGTAAATTAATTGCAACGTTTTTAAGGGTTCTTGTAAGCCGCCAGAACAAGTAGAATGGTGGTTAAATTGACGGTGCCGATATAATGAAAATAACATTAGAAATTTTCCAGCCGTGCTACACATAAGCCATTACCTCTGATGGTTCTTTTTCCTTTTTAAATCCTCGTCTGCCTCCTATATTCCTACGTATATTGGATCCAGATGGATCCAAGCTGCCAGTGTGAAATGGAGGGGCGCAGTGAGGAAAAGATTCCCGATGTGAGAAGAGGTAATATTACCAGTGGTAGTCAAATCATCTTTTAAGAAATAATAATTATAAAAAATACTTTTTTTTAATCCAGAAAAAAATATCAATATGGCTCTATTGACGTACCTACTCAGAAATCAAACTCCGTTTAACAAAGTTTATATTTACATATATGAGTGTACCTACTCAAACAAAACAAAACAAAACAAAAAAGAACTGAAATACATATGAAAAAAATGAAATTAAAATAATAATTTTGAATAAATGACCTCATTAGGCTGTGCCAGTTAAAATAATTTATTTATAATTAATGTATTGTATTGTATATATTTTATTTAGATGTAAAAAAAATACAATTTCTTACATCTAGTATAAACGAAAATAAAAACAAACAATAAAAATAAACAAATCAACATCGGATGATGATGATGTACAACTACTTTTTTCTAAAATTGTTTTTATTTATTGTTATTTTTCTTCTTAAACTGCTACATATTCTTGTGTAAAAGTTCAATGATGTATTTTATTTTTTTATTCTTATTGAAATTTTTAAAATTATCTAAATTATGTAGATTAACTACGACATACATATCCTTGTACTTGCCAAGTGTTGTTGCTGTCGACTGCGGGTATAATATTTGGTAGGACTGCTGTCGGTCTGTGTTTGTATATATGTACCTACTTATTAATATATGTGTATGTATGTTTTATACGTATAAGTTGTTTTCTTTATATTATTTGTACTTATATCATCCACTTTGCTTTATTTTCTTTTTATATCTAATGTTATTAACAAAATAATTTTGTCTATATTTTAATTGGTAGGTATACCCACAGACAGAATGTGCCTTGTGGGATTTTATATTTTGTTAATGTGTATTAACCGTGTACCAAATCTTAAATAAATAAATATAAAAATAATTTGTTGCGCGCCACTGGACTATCTTTTCCCGCTCACTCCTTGATGTTTTTCATTATAGGTGTATGGCGGGTGTATGTTTTGCGGGAATTAAGGTTTTTCAATAGACGATGTCCCAACCGCCGACACAGCCCGCCTGGACTACACTTACCTACCGACCGCTCATATCTGCGGCACCCACACTAGATCCGCGTTCATTACACAACCGCTCTCTTTCTCTTTATATGGTTTTTGTACGTGTAATTAACACGGCTGCTTGTTGGTGCCGCTTTATTACGAATCAAGGCTTTCCGAGCAACGAAAAAAATCAACCAAATTATGTTGCATACGAAAATGAAACACAAATCACGATACAAGTAGGTATAAATACTTTGGGGGTATATGTCGGGAGTCACCAATTTGTGGGTATATATTTATTTTAGTTTAATTGTTGATGAAAGGATTATATTACAGAAGAAGTGTGTTCAAATGATTCTATTTTATTCAAACATTACCTCCAAGTATGATATTGCTTATGTCAGTTAATTTAATAATTGTTAATATATAATTTTATTGTGATGAAGGTTTTCAATCAAAGAGCTACTTACATGATCAACACTGGTTTATTCGTAACCATTGAAAATACAATATAAAAAATAATTAATAAATTTGTGATGTCGTGGGTCGGAACTAATGGATAAAAATCAAACGCGACTTTTATCTATTCAACGATCAACACACGAATAATTTGTAGGTACATTGGATTGAATCAACAGCGGTGCGCTGTGATTCGTCTTCTTAAATCTTCGGAAGCATTCGAGAATCCCGGGCCCGACATGTTGCAGTCCGCCAGTCGCTGCCACAGTACCATTGCGCCACATTCCTTATAAGTTAGTCAAAAAAATCGAGCGACACGTCATATGTAGGTAATTGAAATCTGTCAGTACCTATATCGTAAGAAAACTTGAAAAAGTTTCACAAAATAAATGCATTTGGGCTATATTACTTACCTACTATCATCAATGTTTAAAAAATATGTATTATTGAAAACCAAAATTTAATACCACAATATACACACAATAAATATATAAAAAAAACAATAATAATTATATTACATTTTTACTCCTCACCAACCAAAGGGGATATAGTGGGGAGTTATGATTTCACAATTTTTGAGGCTATTTTTTATTGCAGATTATTAAAAAGCATCATGCTGAGATTGTATTCTGAAAGATTCATCACAATGTATCTGTGTGTGTGTGTGTGTATGTGTGTGTATGCTATGTGCTGCGTGCTATGTGCTATGTACGGCGTGTTTATTTTACTTTAACAATCATAGATAAAAGTACTCATTCGATTCTTTTCAAAATTTGCAAATATGTATATTCAATACTCGTGTAGACCCCATTAGATTTTGAAGGATATCTGAATAGTGCTTCTCAAATTTTTTATCTGTAAAATATTTCAAAATGATCCCAATCTCAGGAAACTTAAAATTTTAAATTTTTATTATCAAATTGGTAAAAAGACACATCACTTTCATAAAATGGCATTGAAGAATTATCAAGTATTCATAATAAAATATTTAATGAAAAAAACAAACTCATTTCTTGAAACTGCTGAAAATTTTCCATACAAAATTTGAATACTTTATGGAGTGATGAGCATTGGCACTCGTTTTACCCACTGTTTTACTCGTTTTACCCACTCGTTTTTTGTATACACAACCTCACTTAGCTGCCTGTTCCGAGGAGGCAGAAAATACTTGCATTATTTGTCACAGATAACAACACTTTGAACTTGTTATATTTAATATTAATATTATAGATACCTATTTATATATTATTTTTTTTTCGGGCAGCTAACAGGTACTATGTCAAATATTAATTTAACACGCACCCAATAACAAGTAGCCACATTCTGGAGACTTACGATATTAATCGTCTCACAGATCCAGACTGAAAACACTATTAAAAACTGTGTCTCCACCGGGAATCGAACCCGGGACCTTTGGATCAGTAGTCAGATACCCAACCAACTGAGCCACGAAGGCCGACAAAATAAAAAATAAAAATATTATAAAATAAAAAATTTAACTATTGTTACTTGATCATGTTTTCGTAGTATATATTTCCCTTGTTTTTAATCCATGTTTCTATTGTTTTCTTAAGTTTCAAATGTTTCATCAACTGTACGTCCTTTATTTATTTTTTTATCGTATTAAATTTTTTTGGAGTTAAATAGTCTTTGTCCGAATGTCGTGTTTGTCTTTGGAGTCATGAAAAGATGCAGCTTTGTGTCGACTCGTAATATTGTGTAAATATATGATTAATTTTCTATCAACGTTATATTTTTTCTCCTCACTACCCCAAGTGGGGAGTTATGAATTCACAATTTAAAGGATTTTTAGGTTGAATATTATCTACTAGTATCATGCTGACACAGTATTCTGAAAGTTTCATCACAATATATCTGTGTGTGTGTGCTGTGTAGGTATTATATGCTATACATATGTACTATGTACCACGTGTTTATTCTACTTTTTCGATTCTAGACTAAACTACTTATTTGATTCTTTTCAAATTTTGCAACATTGTGACCCAGAAGAAGAAGAAGAATAACTAAATCGTAGGTACATACAAAGAAGAAATATAATACAGAAATATGGTTCCAGTAGAAAATTCATACAGGTTTGTCAATACAATGGGGTCAAAACGATATATTAATTTGAAAAAAAAAAGTATTATTTTACATGCGCGTTACTTAAAAAAAAATCTCTTTGAAATGGTGTCTGTTTTATTTTGCACAAACAAAAACACAATAACTCATAGTTGTTATTCCGGCCCCATCAAAATCTCGTTTTAATATGTCACCAACGCGGGATGTATGGCTGAGGCGAACCTGCCTGAGTATGGAGAAAAAAAAATTGTCGGATATTTTCGCAAGAAAAATCACACGTTACAGTAAATTGAGAGTGTCGGGAGGGTTAACGAAATACCGTATAAAAAACTAAATTGTATATTATCCGCAACCGAAATTTGGAATAAAAAAAAGTAAATAAGTATGAAAAAGAGATGTTGTATATTATGAAAACAACAGTCACACTCATATTATGTATTACTTACAAGAAAATACAACGTAGAAACTTAATTTCATTATACTGGCTTACTTAACGTGTCCGGACAATCTCGTACATTATATTCCTTTCATTTCCACTGCAATATGTTGCAGCAGCAATTGTGATAAAATGACAACTTCACCGTAAATATTGATAATGGAAACATTGAAAGGTGTATGAAATATTTAGGTATATTAATTTGAATATATTATGGAAAAAATGCAAAAAAGTTGTTTTTTTAAAAAGGATAAGATATATTTTGGTTTTCAGACATCAATATTAATTCATAATTCGATTGTAATTCCCCATTTAAATGATTGTTCTAGTGTCCTATTCCTCTGCAATGAAACTCAAAATAGAAAATTACAGATTATTCAAAATATGGGGATGTGAACAATTTTAAAATGCAATAGATATACAAGAATAAACCTAATGCTAAACAAATTTAGATGGGTCGATGGCAAAGCGGTTAGCGCATTGGGTTAGTAATCCAATGGTCGCGAGTTCGAATCCTGCCTCGACCGATTTCGTTCACCTATAGCACAAGTATTTATGCTTATTTTAGGGAACTTAGGAAAATGTATATTTGTTTAACAAGGACATATTTATTTTTTATATATAAAAAAAAACTAAAATCAATGACAGTAAAGCAATGCATTATATACTTGCAACATATTAACTTTGATTTACAAACTAAGTAATAATATGCATCCAAAATATATACAAAATAATATCTTATTCAATGTCAATATTCACACTTAACCTACGAGAGGATGTCAGAAATTTAGACTTCCAAAAACGAGATTAACAAGTACCTACCTACACAAAATAGTTTATACCATAAAGGTCTCAAAATGTATAATGGTTTACCACCAAACATAAAAGAAACCACAAGTCTTGTCACCTTTCGTAGGCTAGGTGCTTAATACATACCTAGTTAAATACTATTAATGTTCTCCATGTTTTAAATGATGTTTTTATAATTTATTGTCATACTTTTACCATACTTTATTTGTTTATAAAAAAAATCAGTGTACATAATAGGCCATAATCACCAAGCTATTCAACATTTGTCAAAATATCTTGAAAGTAATACTTCAAAATAGCCATTACAAGCATTGATATTGAATTTATTTCTATTCATATTTATTTATAAATAAAATAAATCAAACTTACGTACCTGTTCGTTTTTTGTTGTCGTTGAGAGTATTGGAGCTATGTACCTACACAACTCTGTTTTATTGACCAGAATACTGTAAAAGAAATATGAGTTGCCTATACACACATTATGTACTCTGCCAGAGGCGTCGAATCGGTGCGACCGGACGCTGAACCGGTAACGAGCGCCGGACCTGGTTCCTGCTGAGGTATTGTGGACCATTCCTGCATAAAGGTAAACTTTTACAATTACTCCATACCTAGTTTCTGCCCTCGAGCGATAGGTGGGGATTTTTTTTCCTATCACAATTTATTGGAAATAATACAACGGGGTTTTTCAGTTACTACGTTTCATTCGCATTCTTGTTATTTTCGTTCACTATTTTAATAATATTGATATTTTCGAAGCCAGCTTTTTGCATTTTTTTTACATTTTTTTTAATAATAACAATATCTATAAATTGTGGATAAGAGAGAAAACCAAAGTAACCGACGTTGTCCAAAAGGTTGCAAACCAGAAGTAGAGTTGGGCAGGGCATATCGCCCGAACCACGGACCCCAGATGGACTAAAAAGTGCTGGAATGGTGACCAAGAACGGGCAAGAGAAGTATTGGAAGACCTCTAACCAGGTGGTCTGACGAAATCAGAAGAGTAGCTGGATGGATGCGGTCTGCCCAGGATAGGGAACTGTGGAGGTGTCAGGGGGAGGTCTATGTCCATTACTGGACGAAAGAGGGCTGACGAAGAAGAAGAAGAATTCTCCTCTATAATTGATTTTCCTGCTCTTTTAAATTATATATCTTTCAACATCCCTACACGTAGAACTAGACACACTCCTCTTTTCCACCTAACCACTCAGCACACTAATAATGCTCAACATGCAACAATCTACAGAATCTGTAATACATACAATAGACATTCCCAAGAGTTCGACATATTCTTACTAAGCGCCCCCAAATCAAAAAATTTAAAAATTCATCCTCATAATTTTAATCAACACTTAATATACTGCACACATTTATATATACAATTTCACACATCATTCACACAATATCTCACCATAATATGTATATTTTCATAAAGAGGGTAGGGAAGTATATTGATAATTAAGAATTATGAGACAAAATAAAATCAATAAACAAAAGGGAATATCCGAAATATACTAAAATTATCAAATTTAATTCTCAAGTCCACTTATCAATGTTTCGTAATAGTTTCAAAGCAGGGAATATTTTTGCATAATCTCTGTTAATGTGAATTAGTTTGATAATTAAGAATTTATTAAATTTGATTCAAAAGTCCATTTATCCACTTATTTTGTTTATAATATAAATTAGATTGATGATTAAAAAGTATTAGGAAAAAGCTTATCAATTAACAAAGGGGAATATATTATGAATATTCATTTTTTAAGTTCCTAGTCTAAGTATACTTATTTATTAGCTGAAGATGATGAAATATTTTTTGGACTATTATCAATTTAAGTACACATACATAGTTAATTAATTTCACCTAGATAACTTACTACATCAAAATTACGTAAATCAATTTGTTATGAATCAAAATTATAATATTAAACTTCGCAGTAGGAACCCAAGTAGTATAAAATAATTTTAATATAGATACCTTTATTCAAATAATTTGAATAAAGAAGTAAATTTAATAAATCATAAATAAACAAAAGTTTTTCCAATGAAGAAAATTCTGACAGATCATGGTGGCTTTTTTTCTGGTGGTTGGAGCTGTCAGATTCGAGGTGAAAAATATGTATTTTTCCTGTTTTATAGAAATTGTTATATAAAAGTAAGCGTATAAAAATAGCGCAACGTTATAAGTGTCTGGACGATTGAAGACTGATGTAGGTCTTTTCTTTTTTCTTCGTTCCTGGTTTTGCCTTATTGGCCAATGGCACTCGTATGTATTTGTGGGAATCGCCGAGTGACCGAAGTTGTTGCTGGTAATCCTAGCCAGCCTGACGAGACTTGGTGAGTCGAAATGTCAAAGACACATACTATATGTATGGAAATTGTTATAAGATACTTTTTGTGATAAAATTGTGTAATTTTGTACATTTGTTTAAAGACAGAATTAAATTGAAATTACTATTTGCAATTGTTTGATTGTGCAATGATACCTTCTGATATTTGAATAAAGAATAATTAATATGGGCACGGCATGACGGAGGGATCCAAGGACATCACGGCCTACTAATCAATTAACAAATTATTTTAATTCCCTGAAGGGCTTGGGTTCAGACCAGAGAACCCACCCGATATCTGTGCCAAAGACTTTTCATATTTATGTGCAAGTCGGCGTATAACAAAATGGTGCTGTGAATACCAGGATTCAAATATCGCGGATTTTTTTTGATTTTGTGTTGCTGACTTTGTAACTTTGTTTTGTGATAATTTCGTATGTATATGAATATGTATGTACCTATATTATTTTGTGTTTAATTGTGCATTTTTTTGTGTAGGTACTTTGTATTTAAAATAACTTTGTTACATCTTTTTTTCTATAAAATGGATTATGTCCGGGATTCTATGAGTGTGAAGATTCAGAACGTGGCCAAGTGTACCAAAGAAGAATTATTTTGGGAGTTAAAAATGAGAAAAATAAAACCAGCTAAACACATTAGAGAAATGCGCGCTCAGGCTACCCGATTCAATGTAGCATTGTCAGATTTTAAAGACGAATCAGATTCGGAGGAATTTATAAGAAAAGAAAAAAAGTCACGTGACGTGGTGAAATCTTGCTCGGTTAAAAGATGTGATTGCGTTACGTATCCAGCAAACTTTCATACCTGGAATGTAACTTTTGCCGGAAAAACGGATCCGCGTGAATTTGTTGTAAGATTGAAAGAATTGTCTAAGTCGCGGGGTATATCTTTAGATAGGGTAGTTCAGGGTTTACCCGAACTTTTGACTGAATCAGCATTGTGTTGGTTCAGATCAATCAATTCTGATCGTGATTCTTCTTTATCGTGGGATAATTTTGAGGAGTTGTTTTTTTCTCATTTTGGCAACGAGCAAGACGAGTTTAGGAAGAAGTTAGAAATTTATAATTCAAAACAATTAACACTGGAATCGGGAACAGATTTTGTGTTACGAAATATGTATGTTAACAGGTCATTGAATGATCAATTGGCTGAAAAAGAATTTTTAAATTGTATAAAAAGAGGGCTCCATTCAAAATATGCCCCAATATTAGCGATTCAAAATTTTGAATCTGTAGAATCATTATTAAAATGTCTTAAGCAATTTGATATTTACAACGTCCCGTTAGAAGCTCCTCAGATTGTAAGAGAAACTAAAAACACCATCAGTTATGCAGAACATAGACCCAGCACTCCATCACGTGAAATTGCGATACCTGCGTATAGAAACTACGATATTAAATGTTATTTTTGTAACAAAAGTGGACACATTCAGCGAAATTGTTTTTTGCGACAGCGAAGTTTACAGACGTCTAGCGATAATCGTAGGCAACAACCTGCGATAGAGTTTGCATCGGAAAAAGAAAGGCATAACGCAATAGATTTACCTAGAGTGTCTTCTTTCCCAGAAATTCGTGACATAAATGAGGATAGAAGGCCCAATGAGACATCTTGGGGTAGTAAGTCAAAGGAAAATGATAATTTATTATCAGTTCGTCGCGAATCAAAAGGATACAATCAAGAACAGTCACTTTTAAGGAATAAAAGAAATTCAAAAAAACTTGTAAGCGGTCGGCCACCATCGGATATCTGTAAAAATGAATGGAAGAGCTGGCTGGAAATGGTTGAAAAATTTCAGAAAAATTTTAAAACACAAAAGTTAATAAATAATATTTGCAACATACCAAAGGGTGACGCGCGTCCTTATGTAAACTTTCAGATTCAGAACCAATATTTTACTGGTCTTCTTGACAGTGGCGCATCGGCCAATTGTATTAGTGAGGCAGTTTTTTGTAAATTTTTAAATAAATATTTTCCTCGCACAGATAATTCAGTAGAAATGTATTCGTTTAATCAGTTGGTTACGACCTCAAAAGGCTTGGCAGTCATGCCAGTTACATTTAAAGGTCGGATCGTAGAATTGGAGTTCCATATAGTTGATGGATTATTTGCTGATTTTTTGTTGGGCATTCCGTTTTGGCGCTATTTTGAAATAGCCTTGGAAGTTTTTAACTTGGCTCAGGTTGATGAGGAAACGGTCATCGATATGGGTTTTTTTGAGCCAAAAATAAGCGAGGATACTAAAGTCCCCACGATTCCGGATGTTTTGGAAGAACAATCAGTTAATAAAAAGCTTACCATCATGCATACTATATGTATGGATATGTACCGTTTAATAAAGAACCGTGAGCCTTTTATTTCGTTGAAGAAAACGGACAAAACGTATTTATATCTAGATGAAATGATCACGAGGGCTATTCTTGAATTAGATCAAATTGACCTTGAAGGAAATGAAGATGTTAGAAATTATCGAAGATCCGCTGTGAAATGGTTGGAGGAAATTGCTTCTAAGTTGGAGAGCAAAACGACAGAAGTTGTTGTAGAACCAAAAGAGAAAACGACGGAAATTACTGATAAAACTAATGTAACAAACTTCGTTGAATCTATGGGAAAGTCAAATGAAGAAAATCTACCTTCACCCGAAAAGAAGAGCGTTGATAGTCAAGAAAAAGAAACGGAAGCTGTTTTGATCAACCCAAGAGAGGAGTTTTCGCAAATTCACGTTTTATCTAATTTGGAGACTCTAAGTGTAGAACAGCGAGATGAATTATCAAAAGTATACTCAATGTTTGAAGATATTTCATATGAAAAGAGAGGATTGGGATGTACAAATTTAGTGCAACATAACATCGTTACCGAGGGCCCTCCTATCAAACAGAGATACTATCCTCTTTCGCCCGTCCGGCAAGCTTTAGTGGAAAAAGAACTAGACGAAATGTTGGAATTGGGTGTTGTTAGACCCTCACGATCTGCATGGTCAAATCCTGTCATTATGGTTCCCAAACGCGATGGAACACTAAGATTATGTATTGACAGTCGAAAACTAAATGCAGTTACGAAGAAGGATTCTTATCCATTACCTTATATAAACACGATTTTAGCCAATTTAGGGCGCGGGAAATACATTTCTTCAGTAGATTTATCAAAGGCATTTTGGCAGATTCCTTTGACTCCCGAGTCCTGCGAAAAGACAGCTTTCAGCATACAATCAAGGGGACTGTTTGAATTTGTTCGTCTTGCGTTTGGATTAACTTGCGCACCCCAGGAGCTTCAAAGAACGATGGATATGTTGTTTGGACCTGAATTCAATGGGCAAGTATTCGTATACTTGGATGACCTGATCATTGTGTCAGAAAGTTTTGAAGAACACATGGATCTATTAAAAAGTGTTGCTAATAAATTACGAGAAGCTGGGTTTACAGTGAATTTGAAAAAATCTGAATTTGTAAGAAAAGAACTTAGATATTTAGGTTACATAGTGGATGAAAAAGGTTTGAGGACGGATCCCGCTAAAATAGAAAGTATACAAAACTTCCCAACACCAAATAATTCAAAAGAACTAAAAGGTTTTTTGGGGCTATGCTCATATTACAGGAGATTTATCGAGAATTTTGCTGATTTAGCGGCACCTCTCACAAAATTAACTGGAAAAAGGGGTAACATTTCAAATTTCGTTTGGTCTTCCATAGCAGAGGATGCTTTTAATGGACTCAAAAAGGCTATGGTAACCGCTCCGGTCTTAGCTTCACCCAACTTTACAGAACCATTCATTATTCATTGTGATGCATCGAGTTATGGAATTGGTGGCATACTCACACAGATATTGGAAGGATCTGAACATCCAATAGCATATTTCTCCCGTTCCTTGAAGAAACACGAAAAGAATTATGGCACAACTGAGAAAGAAATGTTAGCCGTAATTGAATCTGTAGAGCATTTTAGAGGCTACGTAGAAGGATCGGCTTTCACGATAGTCACGGATCATTCTAGCCTCCGTTGGCTAACTACCTTGGAAAACCCTAGTGGACGATTGGCTAGGTGGGCGACCAGATTGTCGCAATTTAATTTTAATATAATACACAGGAAAGGCTCTGAGCACGTGGCTCCAGACGCGCTCTCCCGGATACGGCCTGTTGAAATAGATGTTCTTGAAATAGATCCCTTTGTAAATGATGAGTGGTACCACATGATACGTCGAGGATGCAAAGAAAATCCGCAAAGATTTAAAAATTATCAAATTATGGAAGACCAGTTGTACCGATTTTGCAAAAGCGATTGCGCTTTGCTAGAACCCTATCAATGGAAACAAGTTATACCACAACCACTTCGCAACGAACTTATTTTCCGAATACATGAATCTGAAACATCCTGCCATCCTGGCGTATTTAAAACAGTCAAAAAGTTACAGAAAACTTATTTCTGGCCAGGTATGTATAGAGATGTTAAACGAGTGGTTGGTAGATGCAAAGTTTGCAAGGCATATAAACATTCTACTTCTGCGCCATTGGGACTAATGTCCAATCCAAAATTGGTAGATAGGCCAATGAAGATGTTAAGCATAGATCTAATAGGACCATTACCGCGAAGTTATTCTGGACATGTTTTCATCCTAAGTTGCGTAGACGTGTTTTCTAAATATGTATGGGCATTTTCGTTACGCAAGGCCACTGCAGCCGCTGTAGTAAAATGTTTGGAGCAAGAAATATTTTTGCCATGGGGTGTGCCAAAAGTGATAGTATCTGATAATGGAAAGCAATTCGTTTCCAAAGAATACCGGTCTTTATTGAAAAAGTATGATGTGCCTGTAACATTTTTAAATCCTTACTATCATCCACAGAATAATGTAGTAGAGAGTTTTAATAAGACTATAGAGACTATGTTGGCCATTAAAATTAATGAGGATCAACGAAACTGGACCAAGAATTTGAGAGCGGTCACAAGCGCGATGAATAATATGGTAAATGTTACCACTAATTACTCACCTTATTTCTTGATGCACGGTAGAGAACACGTAATGAACGGATCGTTGCATAGAGACACTGTTAATGAAAATAGTGAACCCGAGAGCAATATTAAAGAAACTTCTAGAAAACCATATGCAGGAAAACTTAAAGAACTAGCACAAATTTATGATGAGGTGCAGGACCAGCTTCTTTTATCTTTTCAGAACTCGTCAAAGCAATACAACTTAAGAAGAAAACATGTAGTATACCAGGTAGGAGACAAAGTATGGAGACGAAATCATTGTCAATCTGACGCCTTAAAGTATTTCTCTCATAAATTAGCACCACGGTTCGTCCAAAATGTAATTGTGGAAAAGAAATCTGATGTAGTTTATGTACTTAGTGATATGGACGGAAAGATATCGGGCAGTTATCATGTCAAAGATTTGATCAAAATAGAATCACAAGACTAGAAAAGTAGGTGCCTAATACTTGCTATGATTTTGGCGAATTAATGATTTGGTTAAATAAAATGAGGACATTAATTTCTTTTTGGGTATTGTATTATGACGTCATAAAGTTAGATTTAGGAGAAATTATAATGAATCCTTGGAGTGTTCTGAATGTTCACATCTCAACAGTGAGAAGCTTGTAAAAGTACCTATTCTGTGTAAAATCGTATTGCTCATATTTGAGGTGTAAATAATTTTTGTGTTGTGAATAATTTTTGAGTTGTAATTAAGAACGTTTATTGGAAATTATATTTGTATTGTGTTTAATTGATAAATTTATTATGTTAAATGTGTAAGTTGTTGATTTTTATTGCTGAATTAAAATGTTTATTGATAAGAGTTCTATGTAAAATATTTGTCTTGTTATGTTAGGTTATATTTTGTGTAAGCTTCATTTAATTGAATTATGTTGAATGTGTAAGTTGTTTATTTTTATTGCTGAATTTAAAATGTTTATTGATAAGAGTTCTATGTTAAATATTTGTCTTGTTATGTAAGGTTATATTTTGTGTAAGCTTCAATTAATGGGGTGACCATAAATTTTTAGGAATGGGGTGACCCTAATAAAAATTAAAATATTTCTGTTGATAAAATTTTAATTTTTCTGTGACGAGGGAGGTAAATGTTATGAATCAAAATTATAATATTAAACTTCGCAGTAGGAACCCAAGTAGTATAAAATAATTTTAATATAGATACCTTTATTCAAATAATTTGAATAAAGAAGTAAATTTAATAAATCATAAATAAACAAAAGTTTTTCCAATGAAGAAAATTCTGACAGATCATGGTGGCTTTTTTTCTGGTGGTTGGAGCTGTCAGATTCGAGGTGAAAAATATGTATTTTTCCTGTTTTATAGAAATTGTTATATAAAAGTAAGCGTATAAAAATAGCGCAACGTTATAAGTGTCTGGACGATTGAAGACTGATGTAGGTCTTTTCTTTTTTCTTCGTTCCTGGTTTTGCCTTATTGGCCAATGGCACTCGTATGTATTTGTGGGAATCGCCGAGTGACCGAAGTTGTTGCTGGTAATCCTAGCCAGCCTGACGAGACTTGGTGAGTCGAAATGTCAAAGACACATACTATATGTATGGAAATTGTTATAAGATACTTTTTGTGATAAAATTGTGTAATTTTGTACATTTGTTTAAAGACAGAATTAAATTGAAATTACTATTTGCAATTGTTTGATTGTGCAATGATACCTTCTGATATTTGAATAAAGAATAATTAATATGGGCACGGCATGACGGAGGGATCCAAGGACATCACGGCCTACTAATCAATTAACAAATTATTTTAATTCCCTGAAGGGCTTGGGTTCAGACCAGAGAACCCACCCGATATCTGTGCCAAAGACTTTTCATATTTATGTGCAAGTCGGCGTATAACAAATTTGACGTAGTTCCTACTGTTAATGTGATCTTTTTCATAATGGATATATTTCTCTCTCTCCAAACCTTGACCGCAAGTCTTATTTGCGGAAATCCTATCTTTAATATTATTGGGAGTCTTATTCGCGGCAACACATATTATATAATTACTAGCGTTATTTCAATAGTTGTTGTAACTCCTATCCTCTGTAGGTAGGCAGTTGTCACGTTTGGTAACTAACTCAGTGGTGTGTCCTCCACTACCTACATGCCTCCACCACCACTACAACTACTACTAGCACTTCGCCACTTTACACCATGACCGTCTTTTCTATTGTTGTTTATGTCAACAATAACTTTAAGTCCATTTCGGTCCGGCAATATTCTTCTTTGGGTTGTGAAACCAACCACCCTAGCAACCCCATCTCACTCCCCCTGCATACATCCGCTTCTCTCGAGATATATGTGTAGTGTATTGTACCTACATACATACATGCCTCGGACATAGCTGGGGCTAAATCTCACTAGCTGGACATACAGTGAGTTTCGAATATTTCCTAAGTATACATTTCAATTCGTAAATTATTTATAACTTTTCTTCTAATTTCTCTTTTTTCAATTTCAACTGGCATTCCGTCTTTAGGAAGGGCGTCCTAGAGGTTTACTTTCCTGAACAACAGTATTCCTGGACACTGATGGTTCGCGAATGTGCTATTCTCGACCCTTATCCGTTCTAGAAACTTCTTCTCTACCGAATCATAATTAATTTATATTTTTTTATAAATATACTAAAGTTGTCGATATCATTGATCGAGCTGCCAAAATTGAATTGCAAGGGGCAGGTTATGTTGCCAGACAAGGAATATGTAGGTAGATAGGCACCCCGAGTTTTTAAATCGAGAAAATGGGATATGAAAATGGAAATAGACGGGCATCACAAAAGGTGAACAAATGATATTGTCCCCGTTACTGGAAGTGGATGGGTGCAGAAATCCCAAAAAAGAGATGAGTGGAAATATCAAGAGTAGTCTACAACCAGCAGTGAAAAGATAGCTGAAGGAAGAAGACGAAGGAACAAAAATTAGCAAATTCAATTTAACGAACCCAAAGATGAAGTTATATCAGCCTTCGTGACTCAGTTGTTTAGATATCTGACTGCTGAGCATGGTTTAGGTTTGAATCCCTGTGGAAACAGTTTTTAATTGTCAGTCTGGATCTGTGAGACGATACATATCATAACTTACTCGTTCAAATACTGAAAGAACGCTCAGTATTCCAGTACACAATACTTCCTTTTTTACCACATCTTTCTCCGTACAAGCAGCTCGTCTTTGGAATCACATCCCACCGCAACTGCGAGTTTCATTAACACTTCCCGCTTTCAAAAGAAATCTAAGGAATCATTTTCTTACACATAACACTTCAATTTGTCGCCTTATCCTATCCTTGTCCCCCCCTCTCCTGACCCCTCTGTTTCTTCATTGTTTTTGTTTTATGTGTAATTATATTTTTATTATAATATGTTGTATTCATAAAAATGTAGGTATATATCATAAATATAATATTTTCACCAAATAAATATGGTTGGTAGGAAGATATTGCCATTTGGCAATAAGCCCGCCACTGTGCACATTAGCTCAAAAAGCTTTAAATAAATAAATAAATAACTTAATTGGTCCTCTAATGTACCAATATATTATTCATGTATTGCGTGTTATTAAGACTTTATGTTTACAAAATATGATAAAATAAAAAAAAATAAGTCTCCAGAATGTGACAACTTCGAATTGGGTGCCTGTTAAATTAATATTTGACATGGTACCTGTAAGTTGTCCGAGAAGCAATATAAAATAAAAATAAAATAAGAAACAATACTGTCAAAATTAACAAAATTAAAACATCGTAAATAATATTGGATACATTTATTTCTGAACACACTGTGATACATTTGATAGTGTCGTAGAATGTTTAGGTATCGCTAGCAGCATTAGTATCTCGCAACCTGGTTCAGCCATATTTCAAATGGCAAAAGTGAAAGATATCGGTTACTCTCAACTTCTATATACTTCCATACTTCCACCCCTGTCGCTGGATTTTACACGACTAAGTGAACTATTAAATTTCAATATTCGCTCCATATAAGAGGTCGAATAGATAGAGGTCTGTAGTTCACTATCTTCCTTGGCCTCGCGGAGACTGGAGACCTTCTAATGGAAGGACAGACAACTTATTTCCAAGTCGAACGGATACAATTTATACGTAGCATCTTAAGAGCCGGGTTTTGATTTATGGGATAAAATGAAAAACTAAACGAATCCTTTCACATGCCAACTGATTTATAATTTTACAAATGCCTTAATTCAACATTGTCTCAATTTGAAAAAGATTTTACAAAATAAATCGTAATACTTATGTGAGAAAATATATGTTAATATAATACATACATGCAATCGTCTGGTGAACGTTGTATAAGTAATTTGTATAAATTTATAATTCTTCTTCTTCTTCATTCAGCTATCTCTCCACTGCTGGATGTTGGCCTCTTCTAAGTAAGTACTTCCATTCGTCTTCTTTTTGGACCCATCTCCAATCTCCTTCCAGCGACGACGACAATATCACCGGCCCACCTTTTCTGAAGCCGGCCTATTCCCTTTTTCATAACCCACGGTCCCCATTTCAGAATTCTGGGTTCCTGTCCATTCCCTGTCTGGCAACATTGCCATTTAAGTTTTGCAACTCGATCCATGATATCGACAACTTTTGTCGATAATTTTATGCCCACCTATTAATCTTCCAGGGCCAAAGAGCGCTATGTAATCTACAAAAATTTCACTGCCCTTTAGGTAAGATATTCAGTAAAAATGGTACAATCGAAATCATCCATATTCGATAGACGATTGTTTTATTTTACGTTGTGGTATATTTTTTTATTAATTAAATTAAATAACCACACAACTTGTGTACAACACTAATGTAATAACTTAAATAACTTAATTAAATAAAATTCCTCTTCTTGTTACGGGAGGATACAGATTATAGTCAGGATACAGAGTATACTATGATCCTCCTGAGGAAGGTAAATTCGTTCCCCATACCTAACATATAGAGGAATTTTATTCAATTGAAAAAAAGTCATAATTTTAGTGGTACCGGTACACAAAGAAATAAAGTAGTGTTTTATTTATTTTAATAAATTACAAATAATCCAATTAATTTGTATAATGCTGTTTATTCAAAATAATGATAATAATAATAAACACTTCCTTGCGGAATTGGCGAGTTTATTGCCGTATGGCATTTTTTTCCAACTAACCAGTGTTTCCAGCCCAGAGAAGCAACATAAGGGTGAGAAATGAATTAAAATAAAAGACTCCTCTGCTTGGAATCGAACCCAGAACCCGATTTTATTGAAGGAATCTATTGGTTGGTCCATCCAGTCTGTAAAATATTGTATTGTATTTATTCAATAATTTAAAAAAATAAATATATAATATTGAGACACCTACTGACACGTTATCTTAGGTATAATATATTGACAGCACGAATAGATACCTAATAATATCTAACATAAGATATATACATTCATAGGTAGGTGCCACATTTGGTTAACAATATCATAAAAGAAGGATTCACCGTTATTGCACATTATAATATGTTGTTTAACACAATAATAATATACCTATATAATAAATTTATCTCGTTGTGGTTGAAATGTTAATCTTCTGTTGAACCTATATCATGACCGCATATTTCTTTGTTTACGCTTTTAATCAAATCTTTTTCACCATACAAACCACAAGTGAACGACGCACATAGAAAAACAATACCTAGCGATAATTCAACCCTTAATGGACGGGAAATTTTAAATTTATATTTTTGTATTATATTAACATAAATTATATAATATTTATTTATTTAATTACGATATGAAATTAAATTAAATGAAATTATTTACACTTCGGTCAGCCACCACATCCGTGATTGGCAAGTTGACTGAAATAAATAGAGTCAACACTTCATCCTTCGGTGATCGTGCTTTTGCTGTGGCCGGACCAGCCTCGTGGAATAAACTACCACCTGAACTGAGGCAAATCGACAACTTAGCACTATTCAGGAAACACCTAAAAACTCACTTCTTCAGCGAGTCTTACAAAAACCCCTAATATATTCAAAGCGCACTTGAGGTGAGGTTATCACAAAAACGGCGCTATAAAAATAATCCAAATTTATTATTATACCTACCTATATATAACAATAACAAAAAGATTACTTCTTCTTCTTCTTCAGCCAGTTTTCATCCATTCTTGGACATAGGCCGTCCCTTTGATCCTCCACAACTCCCTGTCTTGGGCACACTGCGTCCATTTCCCTCCGGCACATTTCTTGATGTCATCAGACCACCTTGCCTGGGGTCTGCCAACACCTCTTCGGCTTGTTCTCGGTCGCCATTCTAAGATCTTTTTGGTCCATCGTGAATCCAGATGCCAGGATTCACGATGGACCAAAAAATAACTATATTTTTAAAATACTTATCATAAACATAGTATGAACAATTGTTCCTATTTGGAAATTTTCTACCTCACTAGGCAAGTCTGTTCTGAGACAGTACTGTTTCAATTTGCCCATCATAAACATAGCATGAACAATTGTTCCTATTTGGAAATTTTCTGCCTCACTAGACAAGTCTGTTCTTAGACAGTACTGTTTCAATTTGCCCTGTGGTTACATGTTTTTGAATGCAAATAATTGTAGTGGAAATGATGGATGGCACCAAGCTGTGGTAGATATTTTCAAGTTATGAAGACACAGAGCAGTGAACTATGTTAGGATATTTAACAGGACATGAGAAGATTATATTCTGCCATTTATTTTCAGCCAGTCAATTAAAGTTTGTTTCGTCGCGTGAGATATTGTGTTCTATGTCAGGTAATATTTTTATTGTAAAGTCTAGGAGCAAGAAATGGGTAATGTCGCTGGGCAAAAGTCGTCCATATTAGTGGAGGACTTATCTGTTCTCTATTTCGGGTACTGTTGGAGAATACGCAGTCAGGTAAGAATTCCGTCATGTGTTTATGAAGGTAGGTCATTATAGTTTTCATGTATGTCATGGTAGGTCATTATCTAAAAAAAACTCTGTCTGTGAAAATTTGGTCCGTGGAGTATCTTTTAGGTTTTTTGTATATAATTTTTATTATTGAACGTTGTATTCTATATATTTACACTATACATAATACAACATTAATTACCTATCATCATCATTGGCCCTATAGCCCTGTGTGGGCCCTGACCTCCTCCAGAATCCTTCTCCAGCCGTTCCTGACCTCCATCGCTCTCCTCCAGTTTGCTATTCCCATTATTATTAAGTACCTATAGCAAAATCAAAATAAATTTCAAAATAACACTCATTATTATCGAAGGTATATCGTATTTTAAATTATAGATAACAACTAAAAGTTGGTCGAATATTTTTTTCTTCAATTCTATGCTATATTATTTTTATATTGTCTCACTGGACGTCCAACTAGGTGAACCTGTTTTAGGACGTCCGATAAATTAATAATACTACTAGTATGAATATCGCCAAATATCTTGAACCAGAGTTCCAGGCGCGCAGAGCACAAATTGGTGTCTTTTTGCTTCGTTGGTTTACGTGCAAATCGCCCCCCTACTCGGCTAAAAATTCAAATTATTTGGCGACAACTATACACGTGTTATCATTGCTATATATTATTCTTATATGATATCTTCTTTGTTTTTTTTTAAGTTTTCATCTGCTATCATTTTTTTATTTTTGTAATGTTATTTACTTATTGCCATAGTACGCACCGTTTTGTGTATTTAACATTAACATTTTGGTTGGTTGGAAGAAATTGCTATTGGGCAATAAGCCCGTCAGTGTACTAATTATATATACAGAAAGATTAAAATAAATAAATAAATCGCGACCTTCTCGGAGAAATTGTTCAAGATATTTGGCGACCACTATATCAATAACTTTGCATATTTGATCCTAAAAAACTTTAATACATGATTCTAAATAAACTTAATACAGGTGAATGAACTAGAATATACTTAAATCATTGTTAGATTTGTCTATTCTGATGGATAAAATCCAACTATTTATTGTATTTTTTTTAAGAATATATTATTTGTATAAATATTGTACGGCCCGGCCTAATTAATGCACACGCTTTAAATATATCTGAATACATTGGTGAATACGACAAAATTACATAATAAGGATAAATTGTCCGCAAAAAATTACAAATATATTGAAAAAATATATAAATATATAACTTTCAATGTTATGTTATTGTATAAAATAAAGGTAGGTGTGTATCTTGTTAAATCTAAATAGGTAAATAGAATAAATCATATACGCATAGTTGGGGCATCATATTTTTCTTTCCATTATACCTTAAGAAACATTACGTGTTTTTCTTCTTTTTTACCGAGGATATTTTTAAAACTGTATGAATATGTTTACAGCTACAGTCACCGACGTGTTACGACTATAATATGACTACGGGGATCTCACCGCGTCAATTTAATACTTTTGCCGACACAAAAGACATCGGATCTCCTTCTTCGGCCATGTCCGGTCTCATATCGGCCTTTATTCGGACACCCCGCCGAGCGGCGACATCTAGGCCAGCTGTCATATTAAATTTGTATGAAAACCAACATTATGCCGGACTCCCGAATGTGACGCCCCGCGGTCTCCCGTGATACTCCCTGACCTCCCATCTTCATAATTACATTATCACGAGCCATGTACCTACTATCAACCTTCAACTACCTTTTCACATTTTATTACTTTTGGGATCGGGCACAATTCCGGGATTAAGAATACGGAAAAATTTCATGAATGGAGCTTAAAATTTTTCAGATATAGATTTCCGCATGCAGTTTAAATAATCAAAAACAATATCATTCAAACATGTTGAGTTATATGTTGTCCTCAAAATGGTAGGCATATAATACATAATCACAATAATAACATACCTAACCTTTCATATAAAACCACAAAAATGGTAGGCATATAATACATAATCACAATAATAACATACCTAACCTTTCATATAAAACCACAAAAATGGTAGGCATATAATAAATAATCACAATAATAACAAACTTAACCTTTCATATAAAACCACAAAAATGGTAGGCATATAATACATAATCACAATAATAACATACCTAACCTTTCATATAAAACCACAAAAATGGTAGGCATATAATAAATAATCACAATAATAACAAACTTAACCTTTCATATAAATCCACAAAAATGGTAGGCATATAATAAATAATCACAATAATAACAAACTTAACCTTTCATATAAATCCACAAAAATGGTAGGCATATAATACATAATCACAATAATAACATACCTAACCTTTCATATAAAACCACAAAAATGGTAGGCATATAATAAATAATCACAATAATAACAAACTTAACCTTTCATATAAATCCACAAAAATGGTAGGCATATAATAAATAATCACAATAATAACAAACTTAACCTTTCATATAAAACCACAAAAATGGTAGGCATATAATACATAATCACAATAATAACATACCTAACCTTTCATATAAAACCACAAAAATGGTAGGCATATAATAAATAATCACAATAATAACAAACTTTACCTTTCATATAAATCCACAAAAATGGTAGGCATATAATAAATAATCACAATATTTACATACCTAACCTTTCATATAAATCCACAAAAATGGTAGGCATATAATAAATAATCACAATAATAACAAACTTAACCTTTCATATAAAACCACAAAAATGGTAGGCATATAATACATAATCACAATAATAACATACCTAACCTTTCATATAAAACCACAAAAATGGTAGGCATATAATAAATAATCACAATAATAACAAACTTAACCTTTCATATAAATCCACAAAAATGGTAGGCATATAATAAATAATCACAATAATAACAAACTTAACCTTTCATATAAATCCACAAAAATGGTAGGCATATAATAAATAATCACAATAATAACAAACTTAACCTTTCATATAAATCCACAAAAATGGTAGGCATATAATAAATAATCACAATAATAACAAACTTAACCTTTCATATAAATCCACAAAAATGGTAGGCATATAATAAATAATCACAATATTTACATACCTAACCTTTCATATAAATCCACAAAAATGGTAGGCATATAATAAATAATCACAATATTTACATACCTAACCTTTCATATAAATCCACAAAAATGGTAGGTTGGCTTATAATACATACCTAATCACAATAATAACATACCTAACCTTCCTTATAAAACCACAAAAATGGTAGGTTGGCTTATAATACATACCTAATCACAATAATAACATACCTAACCTTTCATATAAAACTACACAAAAATCGGTTGACGTGGTAAAGAATTATTATTCGCCCATGCGTTGGCGAATTGAAGAGTATGATCAATTTCTCATGAACTCCATAATAAGATCTTGGCCTCAATGAGGTAGGTATCCTTATTTTACAAAAAAAATCATTAAAATCTAACCACGTGGTACAGAACTATCACTGAACTGCAAATCGAAGAATATGATGATTTTTTCATAAATCCCATCAATAAATCTTGAACAAAATTTTCATAATCCACCACCCTACACACAAAAACTCATCGTATGCACTCTCCATATGATACCTGTTGAGAAATTGATGTAATAAAATTGCTTTAACAATAGACGATCATGTATGAGACGTTGCCTTGTATCAAAGTAAATAAGTAGATACATAAATTAACAAATAAATTATGTATTTAATAACTTATCTTTTTGTACATAATATAAACAAATATATTGCACACTTTCGGACTTCTTGCCATTAGGCAATTTTTTTCCAACTAACCAGATAACGAAGTATGACAAAATTATGTATTACATCAAAAAAATTATGAAAGCGAAAAATCAAAGATATAATATATATCCAAGCATTTATGCATATTTTAGGAAACGTAAGATGTATATGTACTTGTTTAACAAGGAAATATTTATTTTTATTTAAAAAAAATATTGGGAAAGTACAAGGAGAGGAAATCGGTACAATTTAAGTACAATTTTATGTGTCAATCGGTTTTCAATTGAAAATATTATTTATATACAGCATACTTAATCACTTATTGTAGATTTCATCACCTACCGTAAAATAATATTGTAAAATCTTTTGTTTTCAGGTATGTTCAATGTTCATTGGTCCACAATCAGGTGTTATTAGGTAAGTATTACTATCAATCAATTAGTATAATATTTATTTTATATACTTGCATATAATTTTTTTTTAATTGAGTAAAACTCTCAAAATTATTCTTAATTAAATTTAAAAGGTAATTTATAAATATATATCAACTCCGACAAATATTTTATAGTGGTGAGTCGCCAGATGCATTTGTGGGTAGACCATTCATGTTTATTTCACTCTTATTATTAAGTATAATCTTATATTTTTTTATTTGTTCATATTAGATTTATTTTAGTACATTTTCTTTTTATTTACTTATTATTTTCTGTTTTATACTTAGGTCGATGTAAAAATATTTTTTTTTATTTGTGTACCTACTCACACACAAAGGCAATGCCTTAGTGGGAATGTTTAAAAACTTTTAATTTGTACATATATATTTTAATTTTTGTAACAAAAATGAACATTAATAAAGTATTTGTTCATATTTTATTACAATACTTTCGTTTACTTTTTAGATGATTAAAAAATTAATCGCAAACTCTCATTTCTACATTTTCACTACCCTTTCGTTTCATTCGGCCAGTTGAAAATGCCTTAATCAGGTAAAACATTCATCCCATTTTCAAATAATTAAAACGTAGAAGTAAAACAGTGTCGTATAATGTTTTTTTTTAAATAGTCCATAGTGTTTTTTTGACAGGTTACATTCTGCCAGGTTCATACTTAGTTGTTTTATGTATCTACATAACATAAAATAAAGTGACGCAGCGTCGAATTTGTTCATTGCAATAAAATATGAAAGGCACCAAACGTATAGATAAAATTTTATGAAATGCTTCTATTGCGTGATTTATTCAATTGCATGCGATCCAACAGAAGAATCATTCATGCACAGGTCCACGTCATAAACGCACTCATTAATCAATGCATTGAATGCGTCATTATTTTCATTATTATTTTCGCAAATCTGCAATACGGTATGACATGCTTTATCTTCGTAACTCTCATATATATTTATTTATTTTTATGTTTCAATTTAGGTACAAAATATAGTGCTGGAAGCAATATTTAATTATTATTCAATGCATGATGGTTTATCAGATTTTAAAGCCTCGGTTCCAGCGCTGAAAGTTAGTTTCGCCTCGTGGATGTCTTCTTTAGCTAGTAGTCTTCACCACTATCATATCAATAGAGCTCCATTACCTACTTCATTTTTAATTATTTAAATATCTATTAATATAAATGATTTATCACTAAAACAAATGCCGTTCCTCTGATAGTTCGGATCAGATTGCATTAAGGTAGATTGCTAATTTTAAAGTAGAAGGATTATCTATCTTCAAAAAGTAAAAATATGTAGAGCGAACGGCAAAAATCTTGAATAATTACGTCGTTGCACAGAACACAAATTTTAGGATTTCCGCTTGGTTTGTGGATGCATAAAACTTCCTCAATTACGCCGCAATTGTCAAGATGTCTGCCGAAACCTATATTTGACATGGGAACTCAAAAACAGATGTTTTGCTGAAAATTTTACATCGGCATGCTTAGATTATATAATAATTGAATTGATTGTGTAAATCAAGGAATGAATTTTCGTTTATTTATTTATTTAATCATGAAAAACAGACAAGAAGCCCACTGGTTTCATGCGTTTACGAACATAATACATATACCTATAGTATGGAATGATTTTAGGATTGAATTATCATCCACACCCCCCCCCCACACATGAACGCACGTACATAGATTTCATATTGTCATACATTCAGCATTCTTACACAAAGATAACATGTTTTAGAAATTTTTCTCTGCATGAACAAAAATAAAATGAAAAAAAAAAAACAAAATCATTAGTAAAACAATAAACATTGAAATTGCAACTATAATAATACATGTTATTAAAATTGTCACGTTCTTCAAGTACCAAAGTAGGTAGGTACTAAATGAGGCGTTAACAAAGTTTGAATTAGTTTTCCCATTCCTACAAAATAAATTCGGTTGAGATGGATCAAATCTTATGCAGGTCCATACAATATTTTAAGTTAGTTAAAAAATAAACGTATGATCTGGTTTTGGTTTCGATCCCCATATCCATAGACATCAACAAGCGGATGACTGCACAAAGCATAGACCATTTTGTCCCCTAAACATTATTTTCATAGTCGTTTGTGACTCCACGCTGTGCAGTCAAACCATTGCCTGATGAAAAGGTATAATCAATTAACCTTGAATGGACTATTATTGGAGTATATGGCAGAGGGACGGATGAAGTGGGGGTGGATTGTTGTTGGGAGCAGGAAGGACGAAATGAGAGGTACATATGTATGTAGGTACCTTCATATGTATGTGCAGTTTTAGGGTAGACGACGGTAGAGGGACATTCTTTATGCTGCCAACAAAAAAAATCTTTAATTCTTTGAATTTTTCGTGTGAAGTTTTGTCGATGTTCTTTTTAAAATATATATAAAAATGAAATAAAAGTTTTCTATTTCTTCTACTCTCAATAAAAATGACAGATTATTTAATTCAATGCGGTAGAATATTACATAAGATATAAAAATACAATAAGTGCATTATTATTTATTTATTTATTTATATTCGGGAAACAAACAGCTTAATACAATATAAGGGATTAACAATAAAATAATAACAACTATGCCAATAACATGTTTCCACAAGTATACAGATAAAATTATATTATGTAAGAAGTAGGAAGTAAATATTATTGAGTTAGGAGGGAGTTAAGAGGGAATAGGGAGGGAAGAGGGGGAGTACAGAAGGAGAGGGATATGTTTATATGAATAATTATTGTAAGAGAAGTTTTGATTTGATATTAGTTATTGAGGAGTTGAATACGTCAAATTCGTTTAAGTGCTCATTGAAGAAGTGTGATGCTCGATATATGAATGCATGCTGTTTAGCGCTTGTGTTACAGTGAGGCAGGTGTAATAAGTGGTGGGATCGGGTAGCTCGGGTGGGAACTCGAAGAGCTAATCGTTCAAGCAGTTCCGGGCAATCCACGATGGAGTTGGCGATTTTATACAAGTAGACGGCGTCGGAAATATTTCTGCGGTCTTCCAATGTGCTATGTTTAAAGAACTCAGCAGAATCAGAGTAGCTAAGATGAGTTCGGAAGGAACGAAAATCGAGGTACTTTAGGAATCTATTCTGAATTTTTTCTATTCTATGTATGTAGGTAGAGTACCTAGGATTCCAGACTTGTGAAGAATATTCTAGAATGCTGCGCACATATGTAAAGTATAATGTTTTCAATATTGTTAAAATGAAATTATATTTTGTTCATCAAAATGTTTTGTTTTATTTCATCAAAAAGCATAACCAAGCATTCTTGTTTAAATAGTTGATAAGAATCTTGTCACTCGATCGTCCTGTAAAAATGAAAAAGTTATTAATTTTTATTTATTTTTTATTTATTTTATTAATTTATTGGATACAACAGCTATAACAGTTACACAATTATTAGTAGGTACATTTCAATATTTATGGCGCCAACAACTGCATCCATCATTTTAACAATTAGAGGAGGCACATACATGTTTTTTTAGGCATAATGTAAGGTATGAATGTAGAAAAAAAATCAACTAAAAAACTGGTGGAAGCAAATGTATCCGCGAATTTATATTTTACTTATAGATATAATTATAATTAAAAAACATTTTTTTTTAGTAATGTATTTCATTGTTTAACAAGTACATATACTATAGGTACATCTTCCTACATTCCCCAAATTAAGCATACATGCTTTTGCTATAGGTAAATAAAATAGTCGAGGCAGGATTCGAACTTGCGACCACTGGATTACTAGCCCAGCGCGCTCACCGTTCTGCCATCGACCCAATTAAATTTATAATATTTTTCATCCGTACTGATAAAATAAAATTAAATCAAATTACTCAGTATCAAAGTGATTTGTAATAAAAAATATTAAATTGCATTTTCCATTGAAAGCAATATTGCTAGTTTTCAAAATGCATATTCCGAAAATATTTATGAACATTGATATTTTCATTGAATTAATGTTTAAAATTCCTTTTTGTGAATCTAAACATTTTGGGAGTCACACAAATATTTCATCAAAATCGGTTCAGCCGTTTAGGAATTCAGTGACATCCACACGTACAGAAGAATTATCTATATATATAAACATGGATGTACGTATAATTGTTTGTTTGTATATAGGTATAGCCTATGGAATCCCAAACCATCCATCCGATTGTGATGAAACTTTGGGAACTTGTTCAGCTCATACATTAGAAGGTTTTTGCATTGTAATTCATTTATTTATTAATTCGATATCTTACATTTTTTTAAAATATATGATTGATATTGGAATGAAAATTTGTGGATTTGTTTAGCGCGCATACGAGAATGTTTATAAATTAAAATTAATTTATTTTTTTATTTTTTTGCTTAAGGCAATTCACCATTTATTTATTTAATATCTCACACAAGAATGTACGAAAAACGATTTATTTGGGATTGGACTTAAATTTTAGGGATTTGTTCAACGCATAACAAAAGACGTATTTTAAGTTTAATTTATTCATTTGAATTCTCGCACAATATTTTTGAAAAATGTTCTATTTGGTAAATAATTAAACAGGCAGGACAAGGTCTGCTGAGTTTTACTAGTATAATATTATAAAGATAAAAAAATGATAAACAAATAAAAACTATTTCGAGTATTTTCGCGACTTATTTAAAAAATAATCTCACAATCGATCAGTTAAATTTATACATTTACCTTCTCTTTCTCTATTCATTTTCCATCTCTTTTTCCTTTGCGCAATATTTATTGTTATAATTTTTTCTTCCCCCATTTTTCGCTTCAATCCTCGTCTCACCGGTCACGTGTAAGTCACGTGTGCTTCTTTTGACTATCCATAGATGTCACTGAGGTTTTTTTGTAATGGGATCATATATTATTATTTCCATAATGATCCCTTGATCCATCAATAGTCATCAACGACTATCTGCAGATGTTTGATTATGAAACCATTATTTGTATGCACATGTCCTCATTTTGAGAATATCATATGTGCTTTTTTATTCAGCAATATCTATTTGAGTATATATTTGGTGGGCTGTAGGTGGGTGAACTATGTTTATAGGAAAATAAGTACGTCAGCATTAAATCGAGCGGGTTGTGGTCAACGCTATACTCCTCACTACCAACTTACTCCACAAAGTGTTCAATTGTTGTATGGAAAATATTCAGTATTATCATGAAATGAGTTTGTTTTTTTATTTTTTATTTATTTATTTATTTCCTTATCACACCATTTAAATAATCTTCATTAAAAATAGATAACTGCTGCCCAACTAGGTATACCTGTTCTAGGGCTAGCAGTGTACATATTACTATATTTCACAGGAGTAACTATTCGAATTTTTAAAAAGATCTAAACAATGTAAACTAAACTATAGTACACATATAAAAAAATGGAATTTGAGTCATCATGATATGCATATACATATTATGTATGTAGGTATATTATGTATGTTAAATTATATATTTATTTGTTTAATGTTTAAATACAGTCTTATAAGATAAACAGAGAAAATAAAACAATTAGGTATGTACTTTTGTCCACAATTGATGTACATTAAATAATCATAGAAGTAGATATGTACTTACATACAATACAACAAGAAATAAATTTAAATGTACTTATAATTATTAAATATTCATATATTTTACACATTTACCCGTGAGGGGAAAGGAAGGGAAGGAAAAAGGAAGAGAGAAGGACCTAATTTGTTACTGTTATAAAAAAATAACAGAATCTTCTAGATAAAAGTGCCTGTGCATGTATGTTAGGAAGTGTATGATCAATTGTGCTAAATCCACTTTAAAATAATGTTGTTTAACTTACAAAACCAAAGACTGCATCCAATATAACACAGGGATTATCCCTAGCATATTGGAGAGCAAAACCTCTAATTGACAACAAAGCGCAAGAGAGTGTCAATGGTCTGGATGTGTCTGTGAAAAAAAAAAAAAAAAAAAAAAAAAAAAAAAATTAAGTATGTATGTAGATACACTAATTAAATTTTTTAACAATATACAAGTTTACGCCGCTATGTATCCATATAAAGAATTTTTGTAGCAATCATGACTAGCAGTGAATACCTATATCAGAATGTGTGGTATTTTTGATTTAAATATTTTATTACGAAAACTTGATACCTAGTTCTTCAATGCCATTTCCTAAGCTTGGGATCACAGTAAAAAAATTGAGGACGAGTGATCAGATATCTTTCAAAATCTAATGGGTTCTAAGCAAGAATTAGATATACAAATTTGCAAAATGTGACTTGTGCTTTAGCCTATAAACGATAAGTAGAATCAACACACCGTATGTAGGTACATAGCACCTAGTACATGGCACACACACACACAGATACATTGTGATGAATCTTTCAGAATACAATCTCAGCATGATGCTAGTTGATAATCTGCAATTAAAAAATTACCTACCCTAGTAAATGCGAATTCAAAACTCCCCACTATATCCTCTTGGGGCAGTGAGGAATAAAAAAGAATTATTACAAAACACTTTTTTAAAACTAGAATGAGTTTTCATCCATTCTGAGGAGGAAACGATCGCATCCTAAGATATTATAGAACTCCATATTATAATAATTATATCCATGATATGGGTATAGTCACTAGGGTTTTGATTTCGCCGGTCGGACCAGACTTGCCCCCCTAATCTTGACAAATAACTCATTTGTCGTTTTCTTAAAGTGTTGAAAATCGGCGTATTGTATAGACATGGACTTGTTAATAAATAGCTTGCTATAAAAAAAACGGCAAAGAATTATTATTTATGAATTATTCTATGTAAAAAATATTGAAAAAAATCATGGTTTAGAATAGACTTTTAAAGCTTTAGATATCTGAAAACCTTTTTGTCTTTTTTCAGCGGAGTGGTATCTGTGACGGTTTGCGCATCTTGATACCAACCTAACGAAAAATTCAATATTTGTGTTCTGCGCTACCAACGTAATTATTCAAGATGTACCTATGCTGATTACTCCACTCGATTCAAAAAAAGTATTAGGTAAGGCGCGCATGGAAGCTAAAATTTATCGGCCGATTATTATCGGCCGATTAATTTATCGGCCGATAATAATCGGCCGATCGGTTCTAACGCGCATGGAAGCTTATAGAATCGTACGATTGGAAATAACACGGCGGTCAACATTCATATATTTAAAATACATTATGTATATTCACAAGTTTTAATATACTTACCTACATATGATTAGAAATTATGGATTTTTTTATTCATTAAGTGGAATATTTATTAAATTACCTATGTAACTATTAATCAATTAAGTAATAACTTACCCAATTCAGTTCTTTTATTATGATTTAGCTGTTTCCAACCATTTATTAATATTTCGCTTAATTTTTTATCATACAATGAAGGACATGCTTCAACATTATATAATTAATTGTTCGGAATCAATATTTATTTCATCCATGTATTCTGACATTTTGTTTGGCAGCACTGACAACGTACTTCTCGATCTACTGCGCTCGAACGATTAAATTATCGGTGAGCATGGGCCATGCGCGCCCTCTCATACAACAGTATTGGTTACAAAAAATCGGCCGATCTTTTTTTGTGTCTTGTCACAGATTTTAAAATCGGCCGATTCTGTTAGCTTTCATGCGCGCTCTTACATGTAATTCGTATGTTGTAGCTCACCGATAATTAATCGGCCGATGAAATTAGCTTCCATGCGCGCCTACCTTTAGGTATTCGTGTGTATTTTTTGCGGTCTTGAACCTAGGGGATCTCCAAACAAAGCGTGATGGAGATGAATATAATTAAAGTTATTATCAAACCCTGTTGCTATGTATGTCTAAATTGGTTATAGTTCTATCATTTCTTTTTCATGAATACAACAGTACACTTTCATATTCATAAGTTTAATTCTTTTGTTAAAGTCGTTGTGATATTTATTAGGCAGCAACATTAGTGGTTTCTCTTGTATAGGTTGTTTTTCCACATTAAACGATTTAATGGCCTTCACCTACGCGCCCCCTTTGTATCCAACTTAATTGCCAAAATTATATTTTTAGATAATTAAAAAAAACACGACAGTTAATTATTTTCAAGTCTACTGGTTTCGTTCGTCTTTTGTGCCTTCTTTGTGCTCATCATCTCTATACTTTTTAATTTCACATTGTTTTTGACCAATCCTCTGCGTAGGGATGAGCTGTGCTACGCAAGGTTGTGGTCTTACGACTCAGTCTTCTAAAGAAAAACTTAGTGTATGCTTGATTTTATCTAGTACCTAAATCTTTTCTCTTTTGAAAATTTTGATAAGAACCTATCTACAGAAAATGTAGAAAAGTATTTTACAGGTTCGGTCATAAAATTAACTCCAAAATAAGGGGCATAGAGAGAGGTTTGATGAAATTTTTCCATTATATGAAGTTAAATAGTCATTTTTTCTGATAATTTTTACATTTACCGATTCTTTAATATGTTACGTGGTCATTTTGTTTGATTTATTTTATTTTATCTTGTTTCTTGGACAACTAACAGGTACTATGTGAATGTGAAACATAATACGCATCCATTAACAATTTTCCACATTCTGGAGACTTAATTATTACGATATTAATTGTCTCACAGATCCAGACTGAAAGCACAATTGAAATCTGTGTCTCCACCGGGAATCGATCCCGGGACCCTTAGATCAGCAGTCAGATGTCTATCCAACTGAGCCACGAAGGTCGACATTTGAATGATCTCATTTTTACAGCTGGTTAATTAGATTAATGCTACTAAAATTTAAGGTTTTATAAAATATTGTTTAATCTGCATTTTTTTTAATTATTTATTAATTTATAAAATTTATATTTGGTTATAGGTACTATTTTTCACTAAACTGTATAAACAGTTTTACAGTGCAAGCTCCTCTCGTACTCTGTAATTAAATAGTTATTCAACCATCAATAACTACACGTATACAAAACATTAAAATTAAACCATTTTACAATGAAAATAAAGTATATCACAAACAGAAAAATAAGTGCTTATTTTTTTTCTCTCTGATTTAGTTATGTAAATCAGAAAGAATAAAATATATTATGAATTATATCAATTTAAACAAGGTCATCAGTTTAAAACAAGGTTTATCAGTTTAAAAACAAGGTAAATCAGGACAATGAAAAAATCGAAAGCATTAAAAATTAGGTATCTACGTTAAGTGTAAAATTGTTTTAAAGAATTTTTTTCACAGTACGCAGCATACGTTTAGGTAGTCCAACAGTTGGACTATCGATTCGTTCATGAGAATTCAATAAATTCTCTGAATGAATCGACAGTATTAAGCCAAAATGCGTGTACGAAGGAATATTTTGTATGGCGTAGTGGACTTTTTGCATGCTAAAAATACCAACTTAGAGGCTTCGCAGCATATATGTTCCCATACATGATTCATTCGGTATTATTTCATGTTCTACATTTACGGTTAAATAAACTGAATGTTTTTTTTATATTTTTACATGTTCAATTTCCATGTCTCTGATATTTATGTAATAGATTTATAAATTTATTTTGTAAAGCAAGTTTACAAATAAGACAAGACTACAATAGTCCATCACTAATGCATACATTATTAGTATTTTATGTAAATATTCACCCAAATGGCTCCGAGACTCTTCGCCTGGTAAAATTAGTAGGTACTTAATGTAAGGCTTACTGGGACCAATTAAAATGATTAGTTGACTTTCCACGTCATTAAATTTTTCGCGTAGAATGTCACAACAATAGTTGTTTCTGCAAAGAAGCTACTGCCATCTACCGGCGACAAAGAATACTATAATGGATAATAATAACATACAGAGCTGGACTCAACTCATTTGATCATGGATCTATCGTTCAGGGCATTTGATAATTTTGGGCGCAAGCTGTATTTTGGTGTTACTGAGATGTTGTTGTATTGGTCGATTCAATTCTGTTATATGATTATATTTTTTTAACTTTATTAATTTTTACAAGCTGTAGAATAAATAAAAAAGACTTTTCTTTTATTTTTGTGTATACTAAATTTTGTTTTGACTGCTACATGATATTTAGATTTTATGTGAGTTATACTAAATAAGCCAAATGCGTTTTATGCCAAACATGCGTGTTACATAATATCTTTTAAATATAAAAATATGTCTATTTTTTTTTTTTTTTTTTTTTAAATAAAAAAATGAATATATCCTTGTTAAACAAGTACATATACATCTTCCTACGTTCCCTAAACTAAGCATAAATGCTTGTCCTATAGGTGAACGAGATCGGTCGAGGCAGGATTCGAACTCGCGACCACTGGATTACTAACCCAGCGCGCTAACCGCTCTGCCATCCACCCACCCATATTTTTCTTTTTACTCTCAAATATTTGAACCATACAATTAAAATCTGTCTTTTACTTACTATACATACGCAAATGCACAACAGAACTACACTTATTTATCTGAGTAAAAAAAATCCTGCAAAAACAGAAAGGATGAGAATTCTTCCAGCGTTGATAATCTTGTAAATAATCAATTGAAACATAATATATACGCAAGAACAGAAGAGACTGCTGGGTAAGAGACTAGCCAAAGTCCAACCAGGGCTGTTGATCTTACGATGAAGATGAATTCATAAATAGATAATAAAAATCGTAACATCAGTATTGAGAATTATAAAATCATAACGTTCAATTTGACCAAATGAAAAATATGTATTTTTTAAAATATAGGTACAAAATCTGATCAGAACATGAAATATGTTAATGTAGTGGTTATTTGCATATCACCCAGTTAATAATTCTATTGTCACTGTAAAAAATGTAAACTGCTAGCCCAAGAATAGGGGTTTCCTAGTTGGGCAGCAGTAATCTACTTGTTGTGTTCATTGTAAAATATGATGTGATTAAAAAAAATAATTAAAAAAATTACCTAGATCTGATCCTGTCAGTTTGGCATGGTCTCCATACACCTTTATCATTAAATGTGAGTTTTGTTAGTGCTCCAT
The DNA here is from genome assembly GCA_963576475.1 of Molanna angustata. Taxonomy (NCBI): domain Eukaryota; kingdom Metazoa; phylum Arthropoda; class Insecta; order Trichoptera; family Molannidae; genus Molanna; species Molanna angustata. The sequence continues at coordinate 9,448,456 of OY754973.1, forward strand.
ACAATTGGGAATTTATTGTAAATGTCCATTAGATGGTACCTATGTACAACTGGGGTAGGTGTACTCCATCTCTATAATATGACAATGGGACGAAGAGGGCGCCCCTGCGATAGGGCGACCAATACACTGGTCACGTGACCTGCGCACGTAGGTAATGCGGATCGAATGCAACGATAATTCTTAGTTATGCTGCATCAGGGATGCTGTTCTGTAAATTAATAGGTACCTACCATTTCTCCTGGCAAAGTTTAGTTTTCATTTTTTCCCATGGTGCAAACAAGAGAACGCAATGAAGGACTTAATCTTAGCATTAGCAATTCTATTAGATGTATGGGACAATTTTGTGTATGATTAACTTTGATCTCTAAATAAAATTAAGCGAAATGAAATATATTAATTACATTATAAAAATAATCCAGGTTTATTCTAATTGTTTGTCGTATAGTAACATAGGCCCGGTATTCGAGTTGGCTATTGAATCATTAGATTAAATAATCCAAGTTAAGGGGGATTTAAGTTCATTTGCATATTTCATCGCAGAAATATACGTCAGTCACGAAATTTTCTATTGTAGAAATAGTCAAATTGTCAATAACCTCAAATAATAAAAAGTGGGATGAAAAAACATCGCAAAAATAAAGTTATAATATGCGTTCCTGACATTCCCACATGGTTGAGAATTTGTTGTTATTTAATTAAAATAATTTATAATTAAATAACATAATCATTTCTGCAAGAAAAAAGAAAATAAATATTGCATACATGAAACACTTCTATATTAAGTATTTTATTACCAACAAAAATAAATCATGGTTATAAGTACCTAATATGCATTTAATTTGTAGTAAAATGAAATTTAACACTAAAACGTACGGCGATTAGTGCGCCGCCTCTAACGATACTAGACTAGAAACAATACTTAACTCAAGATTTAGTTATTTGATCCATCAGAAACGTTGAGTTAAATATTTGTCGTTTAGTGACGTATTTATGGGAAGATTAGGTACTGCAAGATGCAATATTTTTGTTAAACTTGAGTTAACTCTTAAGTGCCAAATCAAATACCAGGCCACAGTGAATTGTATATTTTTGAAAATGTAATTTCCAAAAACACAGTAATAATAGTAATTTGAAAATAGAATATAAAATATGATAATCAGAGATTCTGGTCGAGAGCTTCGAGTCAGTCCGCAAATGCAGGTGTCAACTCGTAAATATCCGTCATTGGGCGTGCATTCTTTCAATATGTGCTGCAACGTTTGGAAGGAATGGCCGCAGTTGCATTGTGCATATGAAGCAATGCCCCACTTTGCAATGAGGAAGTTACAGCGTCCATGGCCAGTACGGATCCTTTTTAGAGAAGTCCATAGACTTCTTGGCAGATCAAAACCTGGGGGTATCGACGTTGGAATGCGCACGTATCAATTAAAATCAAGGTCAGAGTTCTCTTAGTCATTGCAGCAAGTTTCATTCAAACTGACGAGGTCACTTCCAAATTTTGCTGCTGGATCCCTTGAAGCGAGTCTTTGTTGGCCCTCAGATGGAGCATCACTGTGGATTGGTAAAGTGCTGTTGTCACGAATTCTCTTTTACAAATTAAAAATGAAGAATCTTATTCTTGTGCCTGGGGGAGGTGTATGCGCAAGAACGGGAATGGTGTATACCATATGGGTCACTTATGGTCCTCATACGCACATCCAGTTGAGTGTCAACTAAATTTGTATTTGCGCTATTGAGCCACACAGGAGCATTATACTCTGCAGCCGAATATACAAGGACAAGTGACAACGCGATGAGGACACTTGTCAACTAACCCGCCATTTTATACTTATTTTACACATTTTACACTATACATAACTTTTAATAACAATTTTGGAATTTATTTTTATTTATAAATATGTTGTCCAATTTATCTGTGATTTTTCTAAGCATTTGAGAATAATCCTCCATAAAACGGCTTGAAATAAGCCAAAAGTCAGGTAGACATTTGATTTTGTGAGAAAACTCAAAAAGAATCGATTTGATTTGTATCACCCTCATGAGTTGACTGAGAGTATTGTCAGTAGCCCGCTGTGTGAACTCAGATATAGGGGAATTAATTTAACGAAAATACCGCGTGTAACTTCTACTTTAGGTAGGTTAACACACGTTGTTTACTAAATTTGATTTTTTAATAGAAAATTTGAGAATTCAATCATCAAATTTAATTGTGCTTTCTTAATTTGGTTTTTAATAAATTTTCGTTCTAAAATAAAATGTGGAATATAATTAGGTTATTTATTTACTTGCATAAAACATCGATTGTTTTCCTATAGGATGTTTGAATTTTCCTCTGTAAAAATCATGAACTTTATTATAATAAATAAGTTTTTTTCTATGGTTATTTGTAATATTTTTTTTTCTGCAACAATGGACCGTTAAATCCCATACAAAAAAATTGCGCTTGGCGATAGCGAACAGCGATTTTAACTTGACTCAGGGACCATGAATCCACTTCCATTTAAGTTACATATATGTAAAACAAACTATTTACAGCATGCATTTATTCACAGAACTTGCAACAATAACAATGTGTTTTTTTTTAAGAATATAGATCTATCTTATGTGTCCATTGTTATATTTAAATCAATAATAAAGTCCCTGAATTCCTCTGCGGCTTTTGGTGAGTAGTGTTTTCGTAAGCTCTCCTGTTTCTCTTTCCATCCAATTTCTATTATCCTTCACATTCTTTTCCCTATAAATTTGCCATTAGAATTTACATTATTTCTGTAAACTCAATTGATCATCAAGTGGAAAACTTCTTAATATTGCATTACGTGTAATGAAGACTGTATGTTTACAAAACAAAATAAAATAAAATAATATGTACATCGTGATTGAGGCTTGTCTGAAGGGTTAATATAACAAAGAAGAATAGTATTAAAAAACTTTAAAAAAATAGTTTAAATATTTGTAATCACCCTACTGTTTTCAGAATCCAGGGGTGGAATGTGATCTATCGTAATGAAAAAATAAACGCTCCTTCACACACACACTAGGGGAGAATATATTTTGAATTGATTGTTTTTATTTCAATACAACCGTTTTCGTTTTGCATGCATTTTAAAAACTGTGTACTGGGGTAACAAAACACGTGGAAAATGTTATTTTTGCATAAAAAACATCCGTAAATTATTGTAAATTAATAGCATGTTGTTAAAAATAAGTTGATTGTATATATGCAATTTTAAAAAATTGAATCATTATCGCAATTATTGATATATTTGGAATATTATATTTGATAAGCGTATTTATGTACAGTTATGTATAAGAATGGGGTTTATTGATTTAAGTGGCTATAGTAGGCTGTATATTATATATTATTTTGAAAATCTTTTCCCAAGTACCCCTCAAAGATTCGACTTTAAAACAAAGAACAGTTTTATTTACATCTTTATTCTATTGCATGAGTTTGTTTAATACTTTTCTTGTCAAATTGTTTTTTGTTGAGAGTAATTAAAAAACTACTGGGCCAATGAAGTAGATTTTTACTTCAATCGAAAGGGAATATGAAAATCTAGTTTTTTTACTATTTTAATTACTATTCTTGCTATTAAAAAAAAAACTCTTAATTTTACCTTTTCGCCATGAAAAAATATTATGCATCACAGATTAGGTGATATACAATATTTTTTCGTGTTTCACACATTAGAAGCTAAAGTAAATATTTAATTTATTTTTAAAAATAAAAATAAAACACCGTTTTAATCCACTAATTAAATTGTAAGCTTATTAAATTGTAGGTACTCATTATGTCCTATTCTGATACGTCTAAATTTATCCGTCTGAATTTTAGTATATGAGAAATGTCAAAAAGTTGACTACATTTATACAGCACTCATTTCGTCCGTCACACTGCGCGGATAAAATCCTTTTATTCACTGTCGTCCGTTAGTTATAGACGTTTTCGTACTCTGAACGAATCAGAATTGTACATATTGTGGATTAAAACGGTGTTTTATTTTTATTTTTATGAATTAATTTAATATTTACTTTATTATTATGAACTTCCACTGCGTTAACGAAATAACATTGAAATTATTAATACATTAGAAGGTAGGTTATTTACAGTGCATATTTGCGTACATCCGTATGCCCAGGGTATACGAACGAACGAACTCAAATATTCGAACTCAAGCAGCTTGAAGGCGTAAATTTGATATTATGTAATAATAACCTAATATTCTCTCGAAAATATCGTATTTTTTAAATGGAGTTCTGATTCTTAAATCAATATAAATTAACGGACTGTTAACATTGAAATGAGTTGTTTTTGCAACAACAAGGAATGAAGATATATATTATGTTCCCATGCATGGATTTACTCAGAATTCGGAGTAGAACATTTTATGTGAGTTATGTGTGCCTGTGTGTGTGTGTGTGTGTGTGTGTGTGTGTGTGTGTGTGTGTGTGTGTGTCTGTCCCCCCCCTTATAACTTTTGATCCTCTGGATTCACAAAGCCTAAAATTTCAGAATATATAGATAATTTTAGGTACACAAAAATTTTATATTCAGTATTTAGAATTTTGTTTCCAGTCAGGGGTTATCAACATTTTAATTTTTATAGCATTTGTCCACATATCTCAAAAATTAAAAGCCAGAACGCTGAAATTTTGTACAAATAGGTATAGTCAAATATCGTATCTGCAAATGGATATTGAAAATCAGTTTCTCGAACTGTTTTTATTAAGAAGCAAAAAATTGATATGACAAATTTTTGTATTTAACTGCCTTTATTTCCATTTCTTTTAAAAATATCGAAAAATGCCGAAACATGTCAACTAGAAAATTTAATTTTCTATAAAAAAAATTTGCATTATAGTAATATATCACAAACTTTTAAAAAAAAATTTGTAAAAATTAATATTAGTGACGACATCGCTTCATACAATTTGTATGGAATGCATGCATAATATCCAAGTTCAACTGTACATACAATCGCTATCGACAGTTGGATCTCATGTGTTACATGCAACTAGTTTTTTATGTAAATTATTATTTTTTTACTTTTTTGCCGTTGTGAATATGACGATTATTCATATGAGCTTCATTCAGTCGCGTCCATCTTTAGGTAGACAGATATTAGGTAGGTATTTACTTCCCCTATTTTCATTAAATCTTCATAAGTACAAATGAATGTTGAATATACACACATAACATGTAGGTGCGTCCATATTAAATACAGGCCGGTATATGACTGTAGTATGATCGAGTTCCTTCATACTCCAAATTAAATTTCATTGAAATATTTGTTGAAGGTATGTATCATGAACGATTATATTCTCATTTTCATAGAAGCATTTCAAGTGTTGCTCAGGAATTTCGAACTCAAAAAGACTTAATTTTAAATGATGTCTGTAGTTAAAAGTAAAACCCTTTTTTGATTCTACATGAATTTGATTTATACGATAGGCTTATTTCGCCTTGTTAGGGCATTTACAAGCTTATGACTATTTTGACAATTTTTACATATTGTATTTATAGATTGAAACTGCAACTTATTATATAGGAGGAGCTTACAGGTTCTTATGATTGGTCATTTAAAACTATTGGTATCATTTTTATTTTGTAGAATTTAATTCAACAAAATAAACACTTCATCGATTATTATGAATAAATTTTACTTTATTTTTATGAAGTATCTACAATTTCAGATAGACCTGTCAGACAGAAGACATTGTTCGATGGAGCAGGAAGAGACAATGATGCTGTAGATATCGAGTAGATAGAATGGACAGGACCAGTTGTCTACAATTTACCGCCAGGTCGATGTCTCCTTGGAAGGATTGCTGTTGCTCCAATTCCTGAAAAGACTAATGGTGACTTTCACCAACGTTACCTAAACTGTCACATATGTAGCTGGGTATCACCTAAGCTTAGGTAGCCCCTAACGTATCGTTTGTTTTTCACCAGTCTAATGGTGACTTTCACCAACGCCCCCTAACTCTTAGGTGATACCTAAGAATTCTTATGTAGTACCTAACGTGAATTTGTGTTTCACCACCTGCATAAGAGTTACTTAAGACGCTAGACTTTTGTGTTCATTCTTAAATATTTTTTTTTAAATAGAAAAAAATAAGAAAACAATAGAAACATAGATATAAAACCGGGACATAATATATTGCGTAAACATTATCATATAACAATAGCTTATATCTTATATATAATATTTAAGAAAAAATAATGTAACAAGTTTAAAATGTTTTTTCTGTGATATATTATAATTCGAGTAATTTTCTGCGTCCTCGGAACAGGCTCAGCCTAGTGAAGTGGTTTAGGTATACCAAAAAAATGTTATATAATACTTATTATTTTGAATTGTTCATACGAGTCAAATCAAATAGATCTACACACCTGACGTCATTGATCTACGACCTCTTCTCTATGGTTTTAAAATGTCAAATCGCGTCGGAAATTATTTTGTTGACATATATTATGACGGGCATTTGGACCTAATAGATCAGTTTTACATATATAAGCTATGTGTCTGTTTTGATGATTTTTGAAGTACCTAGTGGTTAGTTAGTTATTAGTAGGCACAAAGTATCTTTATTATGTGCCTACATAATGTTTGTAGAGCGGATACTATCATCACCCAGTTTTAAGTGTATTGTCACTGTAAAGTTGTAAACTGCTAGCCCTAGAACGGGGTTCCCTAGTTGGGCAGCAGTAGTCTACTTGTTTGTGTCATTGTAAAATATGGTGTGATAAAAAAAAATATAAAACTATGTAGGTACCTATCTTTTATCTTCAATCTTCTTCATTGGCCCAAGATATGCTATCTATATATCTAAATATATTATACTTATTATTTGATTGATTGGAAGAAATTGCCGTTTGTCAATAAGCCCGCTAGTGTAGATACAATACCTACATTTTAACATATTTATTTATTTACTTTTTGTACATAATATAAACAAATATAATGCACACTAGAGGGATTATTGCCATTAGGCAATTTCTTCCAATCAACCAGATTATCAAGTGACAACATTATATATGTATGTACATCAACAAGAAATGAAAGCTAAAAAATAACAAAGAAAATGTACATCATAGCAAAAAAAGGATTGGGTAAGAACAAGGAAAAAAAAGGAGAGGGATCAGGTGTTTTAGGAGAGATATACACGAATAAACAATGCACGAACGCAAATGAAGCGAAACTTGTACTCGATATTATTGTATTTGTACTTGTAGAACAACGGAATTCATTAGTCGAATAAAAATATAATTCGACGTTTGATATCAGCACTGTGCCAGCAGCACCCTTGCTTTTGTAGATTTGTCTTCCACTCGACATGTTTCCAAGCGCGGATCGAATCATCGTCGGGCATTACGGTTGGCACGTGTCGCAAGGTGATTAGTTTTATTCCCTTTAATTGCGAGTCCCTTGCAGCACACTTCACGGCTTACCAACCTTCAAGGTATGTAGGTACCTACGTATTAACAATGCCGTCAGACGAAGAGTAAATAAAATGAAAATACATGATGAATGGAAGGTGAATATTCTATACATATTGTGTTTTTAATTTCATACATATGTATGAATTATGGGGTAGGAGTCTTTTGATATCAGAGCAGGCAATCAAGGCGGTGTTTAAATAATTATCATAATATCATACGTACTTACATAGGTACTTAATATACATTTCATTGCACTCTATATGTGGTGTAGCTAAACTTCTGTAACTGTCGGTGTTGGTGTAACTAAATTTCTGTAACTGTTGGTGTAGGTGTAAGTAACTAAACTTCTGTTCGGAGAAGCCTTCATGAATTGTTGAATTGTGACCAACGAAACACACATTATAAATTACTATTTTTAAAAAAACATAAACATCAATTGACGATTTTCTTTGTGTAGATTTATTTATTTATTTATTTTATTTACCCTTCATCACACCATATTTATGTATAATGAAAACAATAAGTTGATTACTGCTGCCCAACTAGGAAATCCTGTTCTAGGGCTAGCAGTTTACAATTTTTATTGACAATTATATGCAATTATGAACCAGGTGATTTTTCCCGTTCCACACTAAATATGTAGGTACACAATCTCAACTTTCTGCAATTACAATCATTACCTCAACAAACATATGGGCTCACACAAAACAGATCAACCAGGTCCCAATGTCAGCCATAATACCTGTCTTAAATCCAATCTCTGACGCGATTTTTATTTCAGAGCCATAGAAAGAGACTAGTTAACTATTTTGATACATCTACGTACATCTAGATACATCTGAAATTAGTTTTTTTTTAATTTGGGATATTTTTAATCTCCACTAATAGAAAAAATTATGTTAAGAATATATGCAAAATAAATGCGCTTCATAAAAATGTATTCAGGTTGGTAACCTTTGAAAAATAAAAAATCGGAAGTTAATTGCCGACTGTCAATTTCATTATGTTAATCAGTGTTTCATCCATTCGAGAAATAAATTTCTCTTCTGATGTGACTCGTATCCAGAACGCCAACACATAAATTATTCGACATACCTGTATGGTGGTCGATTTCATATTACAGGGAAATTTCAAGCTCAAATTGTGCTACACAATCAGCCTCACGGAACCCACCCTCGCGGTAGACCGACTAAAAGATACGCCGAGAGAGAGCTGGGAGTCCATTTCGCAGGAGGAGCAGGCCTCTTAAAAACAGACCTTAAGATCTATATAAAAGAAGGACATTTGAAATATGTATCTAATAACCAGTTGAACTATATTTTGAACATAATAATGGTAGATATAGAAAAATAAATGGTGTAGGTACTAAAGTGGAAAGAAAATTTGAGTTGAAACATAGATAACACCTGGGGGGCAAGTCTGGTTCGACCGGCGAAATCAAAACCCTAGTGATTATCCATATCATGGATATATGGAGTTCTATGACATCTAAATATATTGTAGAACTCCATATAGTAATTATATCCATGATATGGGTAATCAAGTGGGTTTTGATTTCGCCGATTGAACCAGACTTGCCCCCCAGGTGTCCTTCTTCGATGAGCATCATCAGAATGAAGTTGTTAGGTCATTTTTCAAAATACTTAGGTACTTTCTTACTTACTCCGCCTCTTCTTGAGTCCAGTACTGAAACAATGGCCTCCCACTTGAACTTCCACTGGTCTCTTTCCTGTGCCATCCTCCGCTATGCTGGGCCCGCCACGTTTTTGATGCTGTCGGACCATCGTACTCTGGGGCCTACCTACGCTTCTGCGTTCTGTTCTTGGCCTCCAGTCCCTCACAACTTGTGTCCATCCGACATCCGAAATACATATCCCGCCCAACTCAAATTAGACTGGCTATTTATCTGGCCACATCCGCTACTCTTTTCAAAATGTCCGAAACAAATTTGAGTAATTCTATTATATTATATAGGTACCTACCTAATTATAAATAAATCAATTTTAATCACTTTAATATAACTTCATTTATTAAAATGCGTTGAAATTTGTAGGTAAGTACCTACCCACACATTTTTTTTTGTTCAAATAATGCGAAACGAAAGAACAAATTAGGTTATGTAGGGTATTGACTGTGTCCTACACATGTATTTATATGCAGTGCAGAGGGATTAACAATAATACATACTATAATAACAACTCCCTATCTACCTACATTACATATATACATACCTACTGAATATGGCAGTGATATGAATGACTTTGACATTCTCCTGATTCGATAAATCATAACTTTATAACGGACAAAACGAACGATGAACTCTGTCGCACCTTGCGACAATCAAAATGTATCGTTTGTTACTATTGTGCATTGTTAAACTGTGGTTCGTGAATTTCGAAATCGAATATATCATATTATTGATGACATACGCTCTATATAGACTACAAATTCACAATACTTACGCCGATTTATAGATTGTTTAATTTTAGCAATAAAAATATATAAATTTATTTTGTATCATCGGCCCACGTTAGTAAGGACAATAAGGTTTATAACTAGATATTTTTCAATATTTAAATTTGAGGAATACCTATACACAATTCTATTATAAGTGTCGATTATTATTTTATTCTATAGAAATAATTTCATACTATAGAAAATAGATGAGATAACGGGCAAGTAAAATACTTCCTTATTACACTTTTACAAATATAGAGAATTTAATATATTTTTACTATTTATTTATTCAAAATTCTTTTTTTTGTTTAATATTTTCATTATTTTATGCATAATTCGTTTTCTAAAAACCTATAAAGAAAGATTGCCGCGCAGCGAATTTTTTTTAAATTTTACTAATACAAAATTCTGTGTAACGAGACATTTAAAATGTGTTTTTTATTGCAATTATAAATAACGGAATTCTATAATAAATAATTATTTTGCAAATGGAAATAGGTATATTGAATTGCAGAGTAAAAAAAGTGAAAACATTACTCTCCACTATTCTATAGTAGTGGAGAGTGAGAATGTATTAGCGATTTAGACAGTATTTGACGATTAGAAACAAAAATGAACAATGAATTTGTAAAAGAAGATATTATGTACATATTTAAACTCAATTCAAAATGCGACTCACTCCTAAGTTCAAAGGGTATGATGAGTGTGATTATGAATCAAAAACATCTTGTTTTTAACAGTTATTGAATATTTAAGTAGCTAAGTAATTAGTTTAAATAATATATTGGTTCAAATTTCATATGTGTAGGTAGATACATATATACATACTTTAATTTAAAAGTACCAAAAAAGTTTCGGAATATCTACAGTTGTAGATATGCATTAATTTCTTCATGGACTGTTATTGGTTTACCGTAGGTTATAGACCCAATTATTATAGAATTATTTCTGCCATGCGCTATGTACCAAACACACTATCGAATGTAGGTAGATCGTGTTACCTTTCATTGTACCAGCCGCGGTCCATTGTTGTAACAGCTAGTTGGATTTTTTTCTTCTTCGTCATAATCTTTTGTGCACATGCGCGATTGAATCACGTGAATGAGTGTATAACCTGGGGGAGATGTGTTATTGTTGAGGCACGCGATAGGGGTGGGTTGGCTTTGTGAATTAAATTTAATTTGAATTATTATTTTGATTAGTGGAGCTATACAGACACATAGGGGTAGGTGCCGATCTAGGTATGGGAAGGTGAGATTAAACGTGTAACGAATGTGGGAGTTCACAATGTGACGCGATAAAGGTACCTAGCTTTATTATTACCATTATTATTATTATAAATTGTGATTTCAATTATAGAAATACTAACGTATTTCTTTCTGCTGATCTTCCTCCATCACTACCCATTCTGCTTATGGGGACTAATAGCGGCCCTTTTCAAAACTCTTAAAGAACACACGAAGAACATAAGAATAATTCAGTGAACTCTAAAATCTTGCACTCAAGGTCCCAATAAGAACTTATTATGAGGAAACAGCAGGTTTGCCGTGCACTGAAAATGAAGACAAGAGTGCACTGTATTCTTTGACATAAAATCTTGTAAACCCTGAAGTTGCTCTTTGTACCTATAAGATCCGCATATCTATGGTTAATGGGAATGGATCTAAAGAAATTCCCTCGAACATCATTAATTTCACCTCAGATTTCCACAACAGATTTCCATCGTTAATTAACCATGCTCCGAATTGTGAATAACCAAATTTTGGTGACTTGTGATGTTTAGATGTTGAAAAGATTGTGATCCCACCGGGAATCGGAATCTGAGACTAAGAAATCAAAATTGTAAGCATCTAAATTTTCTTCTTCTAAGACTGGTTGAAGGCCACTTGGGCCTCTTTGTGTAGAGTTTGCTGCCCATTGTGATATGAACTCCCAGATGTCTTTCCACCTTTTTTCATTTTCATCTACATCTAATCTAACTTTATTAATTCTGATCAAAAAAATATTTCTGAAATAGTACACGAAATCTGATTTAAAAAAAATAGCATCCATTCATCGAGAAAAACTGCAATGCATCAGTGCGCTCTTTAAATGTTAGTCATCTAGACTTTGATGGAAAATATAAAAATATGTTTAAAAAATGCAATATTTAAAATTTCAAAATGTAAAATTTATTACTCTCCACAGATACCTAATTAAATTGAAGAATGGAAATTGTTGTGGAATCACAGCATGATTTATGTGTAAACTTTTTTAATACCAGAATCGCTTTTATTTATTTATTTTTTTTTTTTTTTTTTATTTAATTTATTTTGAACAAATAAAAAGTTACATTTCATTCTATAAGAAGAACAATATTAGACTTTAATAATCTAAGTAGGAAACTTCTTAATGGCATGCCTAAGAGCTAAAATTCCTTCGGCATAAAATTACTTAAAGGTAAGTATTGAATGTCATTAAAGGACACTGTTTCCCTCTATTGTATAAAACATTAATCTCGAAAGTTTCAATTGAAAAATTCCAATAAAAGATTGGGGACACATATGCGTACCTTGGGGCACACCGGTCGATATTTCGTGATTAGTCTCGTACGGCGACAAAAGTCATACCGTGAAAGAGAGGGTTAGTGGCATCATCCCCCTCGTTCTCCATCTACCCTTACCTCCAAAATCCAGCGGCTGAACGAGGGTTCCACCCCAAAGTCCGAAAAATCCTTTGGTGAAATTACCCCATCATCGTGGCTTTTTCGCGTCGCGTTCCTCGCATCAACCCCAGGTGACCAATATGGGAAGATGAAGGATTGATGACATTAATTATTTGCGTGTCAAATTGGAACTTTTCACATCATACTTTGTACCTCAAGTATAAATTAGATTTTCAAGCAACGTTTCTTTGCCTTTTTTATTGCGAATATGCCAAATTTATATTACAATATTGATGGTTCATTTGCTTATCCGAATAAAAAGTAAACCTACATAAATGTGTCCAAGACCTGTAAAGAAAAAATCAAATTGGCCTGTTTTAATAACATTAGCTATCTAATCTATCCAATATAAGGAGTAGGAATAATAATGATAGTTTCATTGCATATTGTATACTCATACAATATTTTTTTTGTGCTTTTAACACTTTGGTGCGCCATTAAACTTGGCTCAAGGACTAATGATAAGATTGACGTCTTATCTCGGAGTATTCAGCGTTTGGAAATTAATTGGACTAACTAATCAAAACATCGCGCTGTAATTAGCAGTCGCTGTTTTGTGATTTATAAAAAAAAAAAAATCATCAATATTTTCTGAGCTCATGTTGAGGCAAAATTCAAACAATTGAATTTATTTCAAATCACAAATATATTATGTTATTTGAAAAGATCGGTTTCTGAGCGACCTGTCGTTCCTCAGAACAGATAACATTTGTTTTGTCATCCGTCCTGAATTCCTGAAGAATAAAAAGTGTTGTTTCAAGACTGGTTGATTAAAATGACTCATTTGCGGTTGAAAGCATTAGTAAATATGTAATTATATATAATTAAAAACTCACCTTGAATCTTCGCAACAAATTCAGATAAACCTTGTTATGGAAGTGTTGTGTGACGGCGGACGGAAGGGATGGCAGGAAGGACAAGGGTGGGAGGGGGTGAAAAAAAATACGACGACAGATGAAAAGGGCGACACATGCCTGACCTTTCTGTAGCCCCAGAGAAAGTGGAAAAAATATATATTATTATGACGCTTTTATTATTTACCTAGGAATAAAGGAGTATAGGTACCTACCTATACATGTACATTCATGGTATTGTGTATTGTGTATACATACACACGTTGACATCACGTACGAGTTTAGCCAGGAAAAGAATAAAGTTTCGTATGTAATATGAATTATTGTTATTGCAATAATAAATGTGTACCGGTTCTTTATGTGTATAAGGTGAACACAAAGTTTCGTGTCTCTCTCCAATTCAATGAAAAAAAAAACTCCATTTCAATGTATTTTCCCTAACACAGAAGTGATAAACGATTAGAAAATTCTATTTTCTCTTAAATTTTTGCTAATTTTCTCGTCTACTTTTTACTCTATTTTTCATATTGGGCTATTTGGGCCCAAATATCGTACATTTTTTGGTAAAAATATTTGAAAAATACAAAAACACGATTTTATTTCACAATTTATTTTATGGCCTTCTTTGTCTCATAAACGCCATCTAAAACAATGAGAAAATTCTGTGTTTTAAACGGGAATAATACCCATCACCTTGCGCTCTGGAGTCCGATATCCAAATAACTGAACTGAGTAGGCTAATAAACGTTCATCTTAATATTAAATGCAAATACCTGCAATAGTTTCGAATTTAAATAATATAAACATCCAAAGAATTGTGAATTGGCATTAGGTACCGATGTACCTACTATGTGTTTTTAACTTATTAATAATTTCTTAATAGTGAATCTTCTTTTGGTACAGCGAAAACTACATATGTGCTGTTGATCTCGGAACCTGCGCCTGGGAGTTGGATATCCAGCTATCCTTCCATCGTTAGGGATGCCTTCCGGAGGGTCTGCTTTCACCAGTAGGTATTCTCGTCTGATGCTATCCTCACCACTCGGCCTGAACTCGCATTCCCCTTGTGATCTCTCCAGAAGGATCTTCTTGCTCTTCCTCACTGCACAACATCTTCAACATCACAGGTTCATCTTATTTCCAAACTTCTTACTTTCGGGGGATAAATCCTGCGATAGACCGTTGAGTCTTCATCTCCATGATTCTAAAGAGGGTTCAAGTTCTGGTGGTATCAGCTCTTATATCAATGCCATATGTTATGATTGGTTTTACGCAGGTCTTGTAGATCCTTACTTTACTTAAAGCGGCCTTGTTTTGGTGTGCACTTACTTCATCAAAGAGGTCATTGCTGTTATACTAAAATCAAGTGAATTGTCAATAATTATATTTCTAAGGTTTTGATTTCATCATTTTTTTATTGTTTCTTCTATATTTCCATTAATTTGCTAGAATTATTGATACAATACTGCACTGATATTATATAGGTATCAATTTTCATTTGTAAACCAAATGAATTATGAATTAAACTGGATTATTATGTAAATATTTTGTACAGTTATTTCATATAAACCCTGTAGTTGTAATATGGGTGACCCTGCTCAGTGTATGGTGCGGGACGGATTATTTAGAATTTATTTTACAATAAAAACTTCCGTTTGCCTTTTATGTGTCTGATATAATATAAGGTACAATACGTGTGTCTGACATTTCTACTTTACCTAGACCTAGTGGTCAATGGTCAACCTAACACAGGATGTTCACCAGGTTGATTTATATATCTTCATAACTATTTTTTTGTTGAAAATATTTAAGTATACCAGTACAAAACATTTTTTTTATGTTTATGGATATATTATGTAAAATATTTTTTTATATAAAAGTTAATTGATTTGTAGTTTGACTTTTTAATCGTAGATATTGTTCTGTTATCATGTAAATGATTAAACCGTTGACGGATGGTAGATCCTTCATTCACAGTGTTTTCAGCCCGGAGAAACAAAAAATGACGAGATTGTGTTTTATTTTTCCTCTTCTGGTAATCGAAATGATTTACATATATACAAATTATCACACAAACCTACAAGTATTGTCGCATTTACATCCATACATCGGGTCATACATATATGCTCTTCTATTATCCTGGCTTCGTATTTTCCCATCTTTAAAAATCTCATTTATATGATCATGTCAACTTTTTCTCGGCCATTCCCAACATCAAATTTTATTCTTTCCATACTTGTATAGATCCTTTGTCAGGATTTCATCGTTCATTCTCTCTACATAGTAAAAAATTTATCTGAATTCTATTCACAATGTCTCTTTCTCCTAAATTCTCTTCTTATGTCCTCATTCCTTATCCTATCATAAATTGTCGCACATTCGTCTAAGAGACCTTTTCTTCTGCCATGTCCAATGTCCATGTCTCACTCTTGCATTGGCACATTATTGTTGGAACGACTATTATTTGCATTGATGTCAGCATAGAATTCAATCAATTTATTCAGTGTTTCATATTTTATTATCTAGTTTACCCAAATCACATTTATTTTTTACTCCGAATACAAATACTTTCTGTATTTGTCTTCTTTTACATAAAAAAATAAAATGATTTAATAGAATATTCAGAAAGTGATTATGAATATTTGACGAAAACTAAATACGCCTGTAAGAAAACTTAATTATTGGTTAATTGAAACGAAATAATGTTGATTTGGAAAACTAAATTAGTGATTAAGAAAGCTAAACTAGTGATACTGATTCTATACTTTTAAGCCTTATCGTGATAGATATTCATAAATTATTGTGTTTTCCGCTTAGATATTCATAAATTGTGATGTATTATAGTTTTATATTATAATTTGTATATTTGAAATTGAGATATGTGATAATTATATGTTAGACATAATGTGATAGACAAGTATGGACTGTGTCACTTATAATAAATATAAAGCTATTCCGTCACAAGCACTGCTTAGTGAAATAGTTCTTATCAACTGGATGTTGGAACTGATAAATTGTATTCATTTTGTCAGTGCCAACATATTTTCAATTGTCTATGATTCATAATTTAATTGTACTATTGTTGCATTATTGTATTGTTGTTATTTTTGTATGTTAATGTGGATTTATATAAATAAATAAATAAAGTTAAATAAGTGATAAGGAAAACGTTGGATAAATTGTTAACTAATACATTTCCACCTCATATTCTCGGTTAGTTGTGTTATTGTAATTAGTGCACCCCGATTTTAAACGTTCAGATGGTTGACATCGGTTCAAAGCGCGCATCAGAGGCGGATATTTCTCCCAAGGTTGGGATGTGCGCACTTTTTGCATAAATTTGCCATTTATCATTCGTAATGCAGTGCGCCCCTGGGGTGCGCTTGATAGGTGTCACGCATATTACATAATACCAGGGGGGTACTCGGCTAACAAATTATTTTGAATCCATCTACATACTGCTCGATGCTTTCTTTTCTTGTGCACACAAACTCTTTCTTGATGCTCCATTAATCATCGGGAATGTCGCGAGAGAAGGCTCTAAAAATGGAATTTCAAACGTGTAAGTGTGAGGTATTTTTCAAAACATCTCAAAAATTGAACTATAAATTGAAGGTTGTTTGAATTTTCTATTGAAAAATACAAAAAAATAACACTAATACCTGCATATATTTATTTATACTACGTTATAAAATTTGTTCTATAACCGGCGTTTTTATTCTATTAATGATTTCATGAATAATGTATGAGTGGAATACATGCACATTGATGAGATGATTAATGTATTTCAAGATAGAAAAATATGACGTTCGGTTCTCTTTGCCTACCCAGTGAGGGACATGGCGTAATGATTTATTAATGTATTGCTGAATAAGATTAATTAAAAAAGAATACTTCATGAAATATTTTTTTACTATGGTAGGTACTTTTTTAATTAGTTTTTGGCGTTCCCAAACCCAAAATCCACCTATTTTCTAATATTGCGGTAGTTCCTGTTATAAAAATATAATTCCAAGTGGCGAGTTTATTGCCATGTGGCAATTTCTTCCTACTGACCAGTGTTTCCACCCCAGAGAATTTATTTGGGTGAGTAATTAATTCATATAAATGTATCCTATGCTGGAAATCGAACCCAAAGACGCCCGAACAGAAGCCAAAGGGTTTACTAATAATTGTGCCATGGTGCTCGGCATTATTATATATTCTCGACCAATTCTCTCCTCATAAATGAAGATATGAACACCAACTATCGGATATATGTTTTAAATTTTTGATATATATTTTTAATTACCTTATTTTTTGTTTATTTATTTATTGTTTAGGGACAAACACAGTATTATAAAATAAACAAAAAAACATAGGTTCACCATGAAATGAACAAAATACAAACCAATTACGTTTATCCACACATGATGACCGCTAAACGATCACATTACAACAAAAAATAAGTAAAAATATGGTCCTTAAAACATATGCGTAAAATTTTTTTTTTTAATTTACACAAAATGTGTGCATCAACTGTCATTTTATAAATAATGTACAAAATGTAAGGTTTAGAATGGTATTTAATCATTGCACTGGTTCGTCCCCAAACTTTCGTTATTGTGTCACAGACGAGTAGTTTTTAGCAAAGGATAGTTTATGTTTTGGAATAAGGTGAGGGGGGAATTATGAAACTATTAACTGTTATGTTTCATAACACTGATCGTGGATGGTCACCCTATTGTGAGATTTTTGCATCGATGCGTTATTCAATTTTCAATTATTTTTTTGAAAAAATTGCATTTTATATGTACCGCATTTGACTTCACATTTTACTATGCACTGAGAGAAAAATAAAAAAAATATGGCTATTTAGTCAAATGTACGTGTAAATATTTGAATTCTCTTTTTTTTCATTACTCGTATATTGATATATTTGTGTTACTAGAGTCAGTTTAATCCTGGGATAAGGATATCCAATTTTCAGTCATTGGTGGTGTCCTCGATGGTCGCTGATCTTCTTTCCATTCGTTTTATTTACCACAGAGTATTCTTTTCTTTGTCAGTTATTCCCTCAACCATTTCCTCCAAGATCGGATTTTTATCTCTTATGAACGCGATGCGTGCAATCCGTACGATGGCAATCGATCAGTGGACGGACTTGTATAAATACTAACTGAATAAGGTGAAGGAAAGCCCCGATGGTTGCAGAGTAATCTGGACATTAATAAAGAGAAGACGTCATTGTGTAGATGGTTTAAGGCCTATGAACTTGAGAATACGGGATGTACACAAATATACACACTTACCTTCAAATATAGGAAATACTATATTATTGTAAACTTCAATTTTCATAATTATATAATCTTATAGATATAATTTTGAAATGCATACAAATGTGTGATATACAATATTTTTTCGTTAAGAAACGGCAACATAAAGATATTTTTTAATAGCAAGAATAATATTAAAATATGCATACAGTAAAAAACTTAGTCGGTAGATTATCATGTTCACTTTCCATTGAAGTAAAAATCTTCAAATTTAAATTTTAGGCCTTGTATTTTTTTGATATTTAAAATAAACAACTAAAAAAGGTTTTATTAATACTCTAAAAAAAGAAAGAGCAAAAGAGAAGTATAAAGAATGTAAAAAAATGGTAAAAGATATTGTAAAAAGAGAAAAAGATTTTCTGAAAGAGAAAGAAAGCCTGAAAATAGCCAATGACTTTCCTGGTAACATGAAAATGTTCTGGAAAGGCGTGGCGAAAAGAAAAAATGGAAGTGTCAAAGTATCGCAAGGTGTAAATGATAAAGATGGAAAATTAATTATGGATGAAGATGGCGTAAAAGAACGATGGAAAGAATACTTCAAGGAGCTGTATGATTGCGGTTTGAGTGTTGACATGAATCAGAGAGCATGGCAAGTATACGAAGATGAAAAAGATGAAATTACGAAAGACGAAGTGTTTGAAGCAGTTAAACACGCGAAAGCGGGAAAAGCTGCTGGGTATGACAGTGTATCAGCTGAACTTATAAAGTATGGCGGCGATCAGATGTTGGAGTGGTGTCACTCTCTTTTCAACAAATGTTGGGAAGCAGGACGCACTCCTTCAGACTGGAGAAATGCAGTCGTGGTCCCCTTGTACAAAGGTAAAGGATCGAAGCTTGACTGCAAAAACTATAGAGCCATAAGTTTGCTAAGCTCAGTTGGTAAGATGTATGCAAGAATTTTGGATCAAAGAGTACGAAAGGTTACAGAAAGCAAGATATGGGATGTCCAAGGAGCGTTTGTGGGCGGCAGAGGATGTATAGACCAAATTTTTTCTCTGCGTATGGTTACAGAAAAGGTCCTGGATAAAAACCAGAAGCTTTTTTGTGCTTTTATAGACCTTGAAAAGGCCTATGATAAAGTCAACAGAGAAAAACTATGGGATATATTGTCAGTGTACGGAGTGAAGAGCAAGCTGATACGTGCAATCGCGTCATTGTATGAGAATAGCGAGGCATGTGTTCGTGTCAACGACACAGTAACGTCGTGGTTCTCTATTAATAGTGGCGTAAGACAGGGGTGCGTGTTGTCACCATGGCTCTTTAATCTGTACATTGATTTCTGCATAAGAGCCCTTAGGGATGAAAATAAGGGTCTGAAACTGAGTACTGTAACAGTGCGTGATTTGATGTATGCAGACGATAAAGTCCTGTTAGCAGAAAGCGTGGAAGAGTTACAGTATCTAGTAAGCATGGTATATGAAGGATGCATAGAGTACGGACTGAGGATGAATGCTAGCAAATCAAAGGTAATGGTCTTTGAAAAGTGTGAAAGCAGAACATCGTGTCAAATAAAAGTAGAGAATGAATGGCTTGAACAAGTCGACGAATATGTTTATCTGGGAAGCATGTTCCAACGGAATGGACGGCCTGATGAGGATATTGAAAGAAGAGTTATGGCAGGAAACAGAGTGAATGGAGCACTTAAACCAGTTATGAATGATCGTAACGTATCAAAGGAAGCTAAAGTTGCCATTCATAACGCAATTGTAGTGCCAACCTTGATGTATGCAAGTGAAACCTGGACATGGCAGAAGTCGCATGAAAGTAGAATAAATGCAGTGGAAATGAGATCGTTAAGAAGAATTTGTAATAGAACGATGTATGATAGAGTTAGAAATGAGGTCACTAGGAAAGAATGTAAGATGAAGAAAGATGTAGTAACTAGAATGAAAGTTAACACACTTAGATGGTTTGGTCACGTGGAAAGAATGAATGAAGAACGCTTGACGAAAAAAATATATAAGGCTGACAGGAATGGAAAAAGAGGTCGGGGGCGCCCAAGAAAAGGATGGCACGACCATGTGAACGATATTCTGAAAGAAGGAAATGTTAGAAGTCTGAACAATAGAAGAACATGCATGAGACGTAGCATGAATGTTGACGAGGCGGTGAATGTATGTCAAGATAGAATAGTGTGGCGTTCTGTTCTCTCTGCCTACCCCGCGAGGGACATGGCGTGATGGTATGTATGTACTAAAAAAAATATTATTTCAAAAAACTCGATAAAAGCGATAGAATAAAGATTTATAAATAATTATATATTTCAAAGTTGTATCTTTTGAGCGTCCTGGATAAAATTTATTCAAAATAGACTATCTAGCCTACTAGAGAGTCGTAAGATCAATCTAGAACATCTCACTCCATACAAATATTTGCGAGTCTGTTGTATGAAAATGGAGAGGAAATAATGTTTATGAATAGGACGTGCGGTATAAATATAATTATAATAAAATGATTATTAACGCGGAATTAAATCGAGTAATACACGTTTCGGACATCGCACGGCCGCCGTTATCAAGTTAAATTAAATTTGCGCTTCCCCACAGAAACATAAATCGGTATAATTCAATATTCCACACACGTGGCACCTAAAAATTGTTTGTTAACCCCTTCACCTATGCTGTGGATGTAGAGAATATCGATAAAAAATACATTTAGGCTGGGACGACAGAACCAAAAGCAGTACTTGCATAACTTTCGTTTATTATCAATGAATGTAGGATAAAGAAATATGTTATTAATAGAATGAAAGTTGAAAGTTGAAACACATTGAAATGGTTTGGCCACATAGGGAGAATGAATGAGGAACGCCTGACGAAGAAAATATACATTGCGGACAGGAATGGAATGAGAGGTCGGGGCCGTCCAAGTAAGGGATGGCACGTCCGTGTGAACGGTATTTTGAAAGACGGAAATGTTAGAAGCGCGAACAACAGACGAACATGTATAAGACGATGTATGAATGTTGACGAGGCGATGAATGTATGTCAAGATAGAAGTAAGAGGCGTTCGGTTCTCTCTGCCTACCCCATGAGGGACATGGCGTGATGGTATGTATGTATGTATGCATTTATAATCTCGTTGATACTAAATATCGATAAATTATAAACTAGTTGCATGCAACACATGAGGTCCAACTGTCGATAGTGATAGTATGTAAAGTTGAAGAATACATACATTACTAAAGACCAGTAAATCCAAATAATAAAATATTAAGATATTTTGTTTTCTATAGAAAACAAGTATATCAAGGTAGGAAAGTGTGGAGGTCAAACCTTTTTTCCTACCCGAACATGTACTTAAACAAAACTTGATCGTAAGTATGTATATATGTATTGAGATTAAATTGGAGTATCAAACTGTTGAGAGTCACCGTAGATATTGTGTATACCGCCATACAAATTGTATGAAAAGATATTGTCACTAATTCAAATTTAATTCTGGTATAGAATTTTATTAGGCCTATGACTTTCTATATTTTCTGAAATTTTGGGCACTGTGCATAGAGCGGATCAAAAGTTATAAGGGACACACACTTTTTTGAACGAATCGACAGTTGGAATACCTACATACATTAAATTAAATGGAAAAATATTTCACATCAGACCATAAATTGTTTTCTTTCATACTGCCAATGTCAATTATTTTCTTAAATTCCAATACAGAACAAGTTTAAGAAAATTACTTTAAGAATCTACCGTGATATAATATAAATAGCACTTAAAAAATTAAGTACTCTTTGCAATATGAGAAAAGAAAACTTAGTACCTATTCCTTGATGAATGAATGATGATTTATTATCATAGATCAGATCCAATGACATTTCCAACTTAAAAATTTAATGAATTACGGCCAAATTTTGATCTCCGAACGATGACAAGTATTATTTAATATACTCGTTTAGCATACGTAAATTAAAACAATGTGTTGTTACATTTTGTTGCACTTAGTTCTAAGAAGACAATATCAAGACGATGTCAGAAGTTAGGAAACCAAGATTAAAGTGAACTTTACAAGGACACTATTATCAACGCGGCCCGGTTTCCAACGCTTAAAACAAAAAAAAATCTCTATCAGCGTTGTGTCTTCGTGGAGTGTCGTGATCCCCTACAGATGTTCCAGTACTAAACTCCTCGAGGCCTTTGTCTCCAGCTAGGGGTATGGCATCTCTAATTTGTGGTGCTGGCAGCTTTTTTGTTTTATTTATATATTTTTAATATTTCTGTACAATCAAATATTGCCGTTGTGCAACAGCACAATATTGCACAAAGTCGGGTTTATTATTTTAAAGCAATATTTTCCAACAAACCATATCTATTTGTTGAAGTAATTAGCATGTATGCCATGAAACCAACATGTAAATATAAAAAATGGATAGTTCGTAATAGAGAATAGTGAGGAAAGAAAAGGACAATAATTGGATAAGGAGATGACCCATCTCAGAACAGGGGGGGCAAGTCTGATCCAAACGGTGAAATCAAAACTCTCTCGATTACCAATATCATGGATATCATTATTATATGGAGTTCTATAATATCTTTAGATGTCATTTAACTCCATATGATAATTATATCCATGATATGGGTAATCACGAGGGTTTTTAGATTTCGCCGGTTGGACCAGACTTTTGAAAATAGAAAATGTTACTGAAACCCAAACTTCCGATGACAAGGAATTGGTTCCAAGTTCCAAAGTCGAGCTGTTAGAACGGTGAAAAACGTTTTACCATACATTGATTCTCATTTCATGTATAAACTATGAAAATATTATCACAGGGTGTTTAATAGATATCCTTCTAATACATCACTAATCAAATTGCCCTATTTTGTACATATAGGTACCTACCAAGTAATGTGCATTAGTATATCCATTATTATAATACCTACCTATCTCTTATATCCCTTACAGAAGAGTTCAAGTTTGTGTTTTTTTTCACACGCGCCGTTGACACTTTATTATCTGTACAAATCCCTCCCCCTGCCCCTTCATCCCTCAATTTCCCCCCGACGTTGGTCGGTGGGTACTTTTAATTTATCCAAATATTGCATTAGTGGGACTTATGTCACTCGCATACAATCGGTGCATTTATTCGTGCGCTTTGCCCATAAATCTGTCCACCCCTGGAGGTGCACACACTGCACACACACTCATACACCGAGTCCGGCACTGTTTTATACACATTCGAGTATTGCGTCTGTATTAAGCCAGTATCCTACAAACTAAACTTATAAAAAAATTTCGGAATATTTAGTACATATGTCCTACTGTATTTTTTCATTATAGTCAATTATTTGATACACGAGTGCAAATTAAAAAAAAATATATTTAAAACACAAAATTCTTTTATAAAATTAATATTGCTCAGAAATTGATACTCAAAGTTATGTACAAAAAATAATTCGCTATACATCCTACCTTCTATATAAAGAATGAAATATCATGAGTATAAAACAGATACATTTATTTATTTATTTATTTATTTATTTATTTTAATTTTGGCACATTTTACAAAATTAAATAAACAACAAAAAAATACAAAAAAAATTCAAAGAAAATTACAAATAACAATTACTGAATACCAAAATTCCCACAAAGGCAATGCCTGTGTGTGGGTATACAATATAAATATAAAAAAATAGATTTTTATATCTACTTAATATAAACATATGTATAATATAAAATATTAAAAGTGAAAAAGAAGAAATATATTTACAGTTGATATTACTATGAACAAATATATTCTTTATATAATATGTATGTACGTGCCCATAACAAATGAAAAAAATTAAATGTATCTAAAATATTATGAATTATAACAAGAGTGAAGTAAACCAGATAAAAAAATTATATGCAATAAAATAAATGCTAAATAATGCAATAAAATAAAAACAGGTACATTGAACGAGGCAAAAATGTACTGGCCACAACACCATGAATACAGTCTACCCACAAATGTATCAGGCGACTCACAACAATAAGCAACGTCAGTTGCTCGGTTCTAAACTATGTATGTTGCAGTCAAATACATTTATTCCCCGTTTACCCAATAAACTCGTAAAAATCATACAAACAGATACTTAAATAAAATAACAAATTATATGTTCATGAAAATATAAAAATACACACATATATCGGATAACAATACACAACAATCAATAAATAAAAATATAGAAAGTAAATAAAAATGTATCTTAACTTTATGAAATATGAATTAATTAAAAGAAACAAGTAAAAAAGAAGTAGAAAAAACAAAATAAAAATACATAGAGGAAAAGAAAAAATACGTAGGTATTTTGAACTAAAAAACAGTTAAAAAAAAAAAAAATTAATAAATAATAATAATAACATATGAGGTAGTAGAATGATATAACAAAATAAAAATACTATAAGGAGGAAAATATATCATAATAAGAATTCACAAATAAAGAGAGGAAAAAAAAATCACTTTAAATTAACATGTAAAACAATATTTTTAGATATAGATAAAAAAAATATGCATATAAATTTCATATAAAAATCATAACAATATTTTGTGTACTTCACATTTATCTCTTAACCAACATTTTATTTGTTTAACATATGACAAATGACTTTTTATATTTTTCAGATGATTTGTTAAACTATTGAATGTTCTTGGAGCCACAAACATAGCATGTCTTTGAGTCTTTCTTGTTTTGCAATTTGGGACATTATACACATGATTTAGCCGTTGACTGACTCTATTCTGCGTTTTTATTTGAAAAAGATGAGACCTTTTATGTATGTATTTTAGACACTGTAATAGGTAGAGTTTTCTTAAGTCAAAAAGTTTGGAATCTTCAAAGAGTTGCAATGTAGGATACCTTAATGGTTTTCGATATATATTTTTAATAATTGTCTTTTGAAGAATCTCTAGGGGCCTTGTGTAGCAACTCAAAGCTCCTCCCCAAGCAATTATACCATAAGATAAAAGAGATTGTACTAAGCTATGGTAAGTCATTTTGATAATATCAGTTTTGACAATACCTTCCATCCTCTTAAAAACATAAACTAGATATCTTATTTTTTTTGAAAGGTAATCGACATGCATATCCCATCTTAAATGTGAATCAATAATGATCCCTAAATATTTTGTATAATTCACTTTTTTCACTTCTGCACATGTATAGCAATCGTTATTACAGTTTAAACTATGAAATCGCATGGCGAGAGAGTCGTCACAGTTAGGCGCAGTTCTTTGAGTACTATAAAATGGCATGTAAAATGTTTTTTCACAATTTAGAGTCAGTAAACTTTTATCAAGCCAAGATTTTACATGTCTTAAACACCTGTCTGCTTTTTCATAAGTTTCTGGCCAAGTTTGACCACTTACAGTAATTGATGTGTCATCAGCAAATGAATACAATTCACCGGGGATGTTTGCGTTACAAAGGTCATTTATATAAACTAAAAACAGGGTCGGTCCAAGAACTGTTCCTTGCGGAACGCCATGGATGACTTCAAGCTGCGAGCTATAAGTGTTTTCAATCTTGGTTTTTTGTACCCTTTTATTTAGATAGCTCTGCATTAGAGAGAGACACCTGCCTTCTATACCCATTTTAGTCATTCGTTGGAAAAGGATATTGTGGTTAACAGTGTCAAATGCCTTTCTTAGATCCAAAAATATTGTTAGTGCTTTCTTTCCAGTATCCAGTTTTTCATTTATGTATTTTGTTAGTGTAAATAATGCGTCTTCAGTCCCCAAATTTGACCTAAACCCAAATTGATTATTAGATAGTTTATTGTATTTTTCCAGGTATCGCATTAATTGTGTTTTAATGATTTTTTCAAAAATTTTTGCTATTTGCGGAATGAGGGCAATAGGTCTGTAATTATTAACCAAAAATGGGGAGCCGCCCTTATGTATTGGTGTTATGCTGGATACCTTTAGTGTATCTGGAAAAATTGCTTTATCCAAAGATAAATTTATTATATATTTAATTGGTGCAGCTATATATTGTTTTATTGATTTGAGAGTTTCTACACTTACATTATCTATACCTGCAGCTGTATTTGATTTTAGTTCATTTATTGTCGACAGCACGTCATTTTCTGTGATATTATAAAATTTTGTCAGCTTTGGTACGCCTGTATTATTAGTTCTTGAATTTGTCTGTATGCAAACTTGTGGAGAGATAATGTTGGTCATAGGTATATCGGTGATGAGATCTGCGGCTACATTTGTAAAATAATTGTTCAGTACATCAGGTATCTTAGATTTTTCATTGGTAGTTTCATTATTATGAATTATTTTATTAATAACTGTATTTTCTCTAGTTTTTCTGGATGTTATTTCGTTGAGTAAATTCCAAGTTCTCTTTATATCGTTCTTTGCCTTATCAAGTTCATTGTTATAATATTCTCGTTTACGTTTTCTGATTAGCAAATTTAACATATTACGATATACAACAAAGTTCTCCTTAATCCACGGAGCAATTGATAAATTATTCAACTGACAGAACTTTTCGTGCTTTTTGTATTCAACATATAATTTATTTCGTCGGTGAATCGATACTATTAATCCGCGCGTTATCCATGGTTGGATTTTAATATGTTTACTTTTTGGAATCGATTTAATAGTTCTATTGGAATCAATATAATTGTTTAATAATTGATAAAATGCATTTAATGCTATGTTGGGATCATTATTGGAATATACACTATTCCAGGATTCCTCTGTAATCGATAATGTAAGTTTTGTATAGTTTATTTTCATATTGCAGTTGTTAGTCAAATTAGAAGCCTTGCTTCTTTCAGCATAGTTATGGCCGTAGAAGGTGGGAAAGTGATCAGTTATATCAATAGACAATACTGCTGCCACCTGCTCTACCGTATCTTTTGATTTGACCATGATATGATCTAGACATGAACCTGTATTACCAACGTTCATTCTTGTTATAGTATTTATAAGGGAAACAAATCCATTAGAATACAATTCATTCAGATAGTCATTTTCGTCTATATTTAGAACTTTGTTGTGCAATATATTAATATTTATATCGCCCGTAAGTATAACGTTGTTATAATATCTAGTTTTCAGATGTTGGACAAAGAAAGATTTTATTTCCTCTATATACCCTCTGATACTCAGAGATGGAGATCTGTAGTTGACAAATACGCAATACCTTTTGTTACAGTGAGTAAAATTTACAATTATGGAATTGGAGAATAATAGATCTGGCATTTCACATAGAGTATCTTTTATTGTTTGGTCGTTATAGAATACAGTGATTCCATCATGTGTTGTGTGTTTGCAGATACGTGCTACAACAGAGTAACCCGGTATGTAGTATGGAATTTCAGTAGTCATTTGTGTTTCGGTTAAAACTATCATATCAGGTTTGTAAGTCAGACAATTTAGAAGTACACACAATTCATCGAAGTGTTTATTTATGCTTCTAATGTTCATGTTAATCATTGTAAAATTCTTTTCTCCAAATAAATCATTAATTTCTTCTATTTGATGATATAACTGGTCACTGTTCAAATCCTGGTCGTTAGGTAATTGGGTCTTGGTATTACAAAACTATTACCGAGTTGGAATGTCACAGACGTCCCTCACTACAATAATATTAGATTCTTCATTCTTCTTTATGAATATATTGCCATGCCTAGTCCAGACAAACTTATATCCAAAAGCCTTAGTTGCCTTGGCCAACCAGAAGAGATGTTTATTGTTATTGGTGAGTTTTTCATTTACATATATATTGCCCTCGGCTTTGTCACAGCCAATATCCAGGGCAGTGAAATTGCCCTTCTTCTTTTTATTAAATAAGACTTTGTCTCTTATTTCACTGGAGCTGAACTTTACTGTGACGATTTTTTTATGTGAATGGCCGTTTATGTATGTTCTGACTTCCATGCAGTCCTTCAGTACATCACCGCATTCCATGTATTTTAAAAGAGATTCCAGTTGAGGTTGTACATCTTCTCTGTTTTTATATGGCAACCCTTGAATTTCTATCGATGTTGAGTAAAACGCTTGTTCTAGTTTATTCACTGATTGTTTCAATGTTCTATTTTCCTTCTGGAATTCACTAATTTTAGCTTCAGATCTATCTTGATGTTCCTTTATTTCTTTTAATTTTTCTTCGCATATCTCAGTCTTTTTATTAGCTTCATCCAGTTTTTTCATATACTGTCTCAGTTCATTTTTTAGTTCACATAGTTCCTCTCTCTGCTTTTGGAGAACTGCATCAAATGATTTTCTCATTTCAGTTATTTCCTGTTGAACAGTAGTTAGCAATTGTATGGCACTAGTTTCGGGGTTGCTGTCATCTTCATTTTGGTTTTTTTTTGGGCTAGGAGTCTTGCATTTTTGACATTTCCATTTTAACTTATTCATTCTTAACATACCCTTGAAGTTAGTGTCGCTAATTCCCACACAGTTATTATGGAATTTGCTTTGACACTTTGAGCAAACAATTGCATCATCACTTTTTATCTCCTTTGTACAATTTATGCAATTCATTGTTTTATGTAAAACAGAGACAAGTTTTTATTCAATATTCCTGATTCAGTATTTTGCCTATAACACCAAGTCAAACAACGGTCGACGATTGCATTGGATAGAGCGTGTCAAGTATAGCAGACAGTAATTATTAATATTATGTAGCTCGTCCACTCAAGAGAATACACAATTTGGCAAACAATATTTTTCTGTCAAAATCTTCAATATTTATTTTAAAGCATTATTCTTTGTAATGAGTAGTTTCATATGTTAATCACTCACCAATTGGTGACACTTTCTGTTTCCTATATGATTGTTGTTTATTTTCTTTGGTAAACTGTTTAATTCACTATTATTTAGAATATTGATAGCGGCACAATCTTACACACAGCTGTCACGTCGGTAGATATGACATTACGCAAACAGTTTGTAGATTCTTTATAAATATTGAACTTGCTGAAAGAACACACCAAATCCGGACTACCAGAACAGGCACATCCCTAAACTTTATGACAGTCTATACTAAAACTTCTTTTGGGCAGCGAAGTTACTGTTATCAGGCTCCACTAATGTTCAATATTCTTCCCGAATATCTAAAATCAATCAATTCCTCTCTCAAATTAAAAAAAATATCAAGTTGTTTGTATTGTCTGAGGATGGCAAGTATTCTTTCATCGTAAACCTTTTTTTTTCTTTTTAATTTTATTTACAATAGGTATTCATGGTTACCCTACGTATTATATTTTTATTGTATTATTTGT
This sequence comes from Molanna angustata, assembly GCA_963576475.1. Taxonomy (NCBI): domain Eukaryota; kingdom Metazoa; phylum Arthropoda; class Insecta; order Trichoptera; family Molannidae; genus Molanna; species Molanna angustata. Next base: position 9,478,459 of record OY754973.1, read on the forward strand.
CATTTATATTATTTAAAAAATATTGTTGCAAGTGGTTTGTTTATAATTAGGTACCCAACTGGTGACATTATTGACATGTTGTTTTGTATAGTATTATTTTTGTGTTATTTATGTCTGTCAAAAATTTGAATTTATTTAACCTCGATACAGGTTTATCCTAGTGAGATTGAATACATTATTAATTTTATTCAGTAAATTGTAAGAAATGTATAAATAAATAAATAAATGAACATAAAATAATATTTCTTTTTTTATATGATTACACATCAACAGCTATTACGTGAATTACTTCAAACATTACTTACATCAGTACCAATTTTTCGCATTATAATACTCTTCATAACTAAAAAAATCTGTCTAAGACCGCCCTATATGGAAGTGGATTATTCGACGGGTGATCTAGTGTAGTCACTTCTCTTAATTATGAGTTTAAGGAAGAAGAAGACGAAATAACTCCTTTCCAACACAAAAATCGAAATCGGTTGACGTGGAAAGGCATTATTCGCTCATATAATCGTAATCTGTAAGACATATTTGTCATACAAATTGCAGACGCCTTTGCAAATTGAAGAGTTTGATGTTTTTTATCTCAATAGTTCCATAGATGATATATATATGTGTAGCACTCCAAAGCTCTACCGATTAAAAAAAGGCATTCAAATTGGATAATGTGGTAAAGAATTAACATCGCTGAAGAGAAATTAGAAGAATTTGATCATTTTCTCACGGATTCCAAGACTAGATCATGACCAAATTGAAATGGCATCAATCGAAAGAAACGGATAATGTGGTAAAGAATTGCCATCGCTGAAGTGAACTTAGAAAAATTTGATCATTTTCTCACGGATCCCAAAACTAGATCATGACCAAATTGAAATGGCATCAATCGGCAGAATCGGATAATGTGGTAAAGAATTGCCATCGCTGAAGTGAACTTAGAAAAATTCGATCATTTTCTCACGGATCCCAAAACTAGATCATGACCAAATTGAAATGGCATCAATCGAAAGAATCGGATAATGTGGTAAAGAATTGCCATCGCTGAAGTGAACTTGGAAAAATTCGATCATTTTCTCACGGATCCCAAAACTAGATCATGACCAAATTGAAATGGCATCAATCGAAAGAATCGGATAATGTGGTAAAGAATTGCCATCGCTGAAGTGAACTTAGAAAAATTTGATCATTTTCTCACGGATCCCAAAACTAGATCATGACCAAATTGAAATGGCATCAATCGGCAGAATCGGATAATGTGGTAAAGAATTGCCATCGCTGAAGTGAAATTAGAAATCAATATTTAATTAGTTCTTTAGAGAGAAAAAACAAGTATGTTCTATTTTAAAATTCGTAGTTATTTTTTAAGTCATTTTTATGGCTTCCTACATAATATTACATTTTGCATAAAAAAATCTGTCAAATACTCAAATGTATTCAAAATTTAAATATAAAATATGTAGTTAAATATATAGTACGTGCTTAATAATGATGAGTAGTAAATAGGGGTGTCCTTTGACGCGTGCGAAATGTCACCGGTTATGACAAAAACTGCATTCATACCTAATATGAGAGATGCGCACGCGCACAATAAAAAGTTGAAAATACAATAATTTTTACTTACCTACACTATTGAAATACCTACCTATCTAACTACTATGTATCGTCAGTATTAATATAACTTAGAATATGTTTGTATGTCTGTATATTCAAATCAATAGATAGATAATATATAAATACTATGATTATATATATTTATTTTTGTAATTATAAAGAATGACTATGTTCTTGAATCAAATATGTATTCCCTAAACTAAGCATAAATGCTTGTGCTATAGATAAACGAAATCGGTCGTGGTAGGATTCAAATTCGCGACCACTGGATTACTAACCTAGCTCACAAACTGCTATGCCACCATTGATTTTATAATAACAATAAGAACAAAACATCCAAAATAAGAATATTTTAAAATACCCACATTAATTTACCTTTTTCAATTTTATGGTCGCGTGGACTAATCTGTCGGTGGGCGTCAGACTCTAGTGTCAATCAATATAAAGGGCATCAGAGAAGTGACAAAAATCGATTTTCTATAAGAGAATAAATTAAATATTATATGTTTCCGTATAAAGAACGGGGTAAAAATTTATTATGTAGAGAGTTAGTTTAACAAAAAGGGGATAATGCGTTTAGCGGAGTGCCAAATCAGATTTGTGCCGCTGCGAGATGTGACCAATGTTACAATCTCACAATGTATCAATGTCGATGACATTTGCGTGAGAAAGACTATATACTATGCCTACCTATCTACCTTCATAATATATTATATACCTACCTATATGTACCTACGTACCTATTATTAACACTAAAACCACCAAAACATTTAGATGGTTGATTGGTTTACGGCGTTATAAATAATGTAATAATACCTATTTTTTATTTATTTATTTACGTATTTATTTATTCATTAATTAATTTATTAATAATTCATTTATTTATTTGTTTATATTTTTTATTTTATTTATTGTATTTATTTATTATGTATTTATTTATTGTGTTATTTACATATTTATTTATTTATTGAACTATTAGTTTATATTGTTTTTTGAAATTATAACATATCTATTAATTAATTTATTTATTTATATATTCATTATTTAGTTCTTTAGATATTAATTAATTCATTAATCAATTTATTTACATATTAATAATTTATTTCTTTAGATATTAATTAATTTATTTACTTATATGTATTTATTAACTTATTGTTTACTAATTTATTTAATCTTTTTTCTTTATTTATTTATTTTTATTTATTAATTTATTATTTATTTATTTACTTTTTTTTCTTATTTATTTTTTTATATATTATATTTTTGAACCTACTGTGTTGTGGATTGTAATATATATATATATATATATATATATATATATATATATATATATATATATATATATATATATATATATATATATATATATATATATATATATATATATATATATATATATATATATATATATATATATATATATATATATATATATATATATATATATATATATATATATATATATATATATATATATATATATATATATATATATATATATATATATATATATATATATATATATATATATATATATATATATATATATATATATATATATATATATATATATATATATATATATATATATATGTTATAATATTTTTATCTCGGTTTTCCCGTGTCAGTAGGTCTTGACTAAGACCATTTGTCTTCCGACGTTTCGCCTGAATATCACCAGGCATTTTCAAGGACTTAACGAAAAGCACGCGCGCGACACACGTCTACTCACACTGAAAGCTCACCGTCAAGTGACTCGTAGCGTACAAGATGGCCGCTTATGTCAAATATTGTTAGCGCGACGTGATTGGCTCCTTGTGACACGCCCACCTGCTGTCGTGTTCGTTGGTAATAATATTTTATCATTATTTTTGTGTTGTGATTTATTGTTAATTTTAGTTGTGACATTAATATTATTATTGTTGTGTTTTGGGGTTATTTTCGCTATGGTATTATTAATATTATTATTGTATTGTTTGTCATATAAAATGTTCTTCCAGGTACTAGGCAAACGAACTCCGTCGTCCCTATTGTTCATTATATCCCTTCTCTTATATATTTCTATAGCTTCCCTGTAAATTCTGAGAGGTTCACTGTTTAAACTTGCTATTATTTTTGAATGGTCAAAATCTATTGTATGTCCTTCTGTGAGCGAGTGTTGTACAAGTGAGGATGTAAGTTTTTTGTTTCTCATGTCGACTCTGTGCTCCGCTATTTATCGCTATTTATTTGTCGGAAGACAAATGGTCTTAGTCAAGACCTACTGACACGGGAAAACCGAGATAAAAATATTATAACATATTTCACCCGTGAAAACATCAAATATAACATATATATATATATATATATATATATATATATATATATATATATATATATATATATATATATATATATATATATATATATATATATATATATATATATATATATATATATATATATATATATATATATATATATATATATATATATATATATATATATATATATATATATATATATATATATATATATATATATATATATATATATATATATATATATATATATATATATATATATATATATATATATATATATTTTGAAGTGCTCTAATTCAAACAAAATATTTTTTATATTCCATTTATTATCTATGGTATAGTGAATTTCGGATAACCTAGTCTTCACGCCATATTTGTAAACCTAACCTACAAAATTTTGGTAAAAATATGTTGGTTTGGTTTGTTTGTAGTTATAATTGCGACTGGCGTGAGCCAGTTGCATAATATATTAAAAAAAAGTAACTAAAATATTAAAATAAATGACTAAATTGGTATTTTTACCTTACTTTTGTAGGTTATGTTTAAAAAAAATGGTGTGAAGACTAGGCTATCCGTGAATTTCATTTCATTCATCTTTGAGGTGACCACGGTTGTCACTAAACGGCGCTTTATAAATTGTCCTTATTATTATTATTATTATTATTACCCGCAGCATTTTTAGTGCACAACTTTCCCCCATCATATCACAAAAGATCACCACCGTCAGCCACAAATTGTAAATGACAACAGACAAAAAAAAACATTTTCATAACCTTAAGACATAGAATATGAAATAGTTATTATCACTAACCTACATTAACACAAAGGTACATTTTGATCAGTAAAAGCAATTCGGTATCAAAAACATATCAAAGTAATCAAAATCAACCGGCTTTAAAATAATCAAAATCAAACTTTTAAGAAAATTTCAACGATAGACTATATAGGTACAGTTAAAAATAATTCGTCTGATTCATTCATACACGCACAAATAATAATTACCAACAAACTCCCTACCCACCTTATTATACATAGCTGTAAAGATGCGGGTATTCTCGGACCCAGGAGCTAGGGTCACACTGAGGTAACAATCCCTATTGACAAAACACTTAAGCGTGGCCCTCCCAGACCCCACAATGGAAGCCCCTATCGTCTGTCAATTAACCACCTAGTTTCCTATAATAATCGAAATAATAACGCTGAGAAGAAACTGCCAATTAGGTATAATAATGTGTGTGACGGCGTGCCCATGCACTAATGCTGTATACCTTGTGTATTCAACTTTCAATATTACCCTTATTTTTATTATTTGTAAACCAATAGATGTCATTTATTATAAAGGTACAATAGATTCTGTTTTGTATTAAGGTATTTTTTTGCTACCGTTATGTCTGATATCTGGACTTTTGTGATCAAAGTGTCTTAATATTACATCTTATAGGGGTAGTTTTAAAGGGATTGTTTAAGTGCTCATGTGTCACCTTGTTATTATTCAATAATGCGAATAAATTGGCACTTATTTTCATGCACTTATTTAGAAATTATGCAGGTTTAACAATTGACAAATTATCTGAGATAAGTAGTGTCGATTTTAATACTTTTGTATAAACTAAATCTATATTTTTTAACAGATTTTTAATTATCTCAATAGAGACGAAGTTGGAATATTTATTGTAGGAGAACCGAGAAATCAAGGCACCTACAGGGCTTACGACCTGTCATCGGCTGGTTTACGTGATCACTTTATCACTTTACAAAAAACCAATTCTCTCAATAGATGGCGTTCCAACAAAATAAATAAAAATAATAAGTTGTTCATAATTTCACCCATAGATGGCTGTAGTAAAAATTCCTTATTTTTAAGCGAAAAGAATTTCAGTATTACAATATATAGAACTTTCAAAATTGAATTGATAGGGATCTCATTAAAAGGCATAATTGGTGAACGTTGCGCAAGCGCATAAAGTGATCACGTAAACCAGCCGATGACAGGTCGTAAGCCCTGTAGGTGCCTTGATTTCTCGGTTCTCCTACAATAAATATTCCAACTTCGTCTCTATTGAGATAATTAAAAATCTGTTAAAAAATATCTTTGACTCCCGACAGGGAAAAAAATCCAATGTTTGCGCATATGCAATAATAAAAATATTCGATAACTAAATCTATTTTTTTACTAAACAATGCGCCATTTGCATAGGAATTTTTATGACCTATATGGGAAGCTGATATTAGTATAGCCACAGAGAAATTGACTATTCCTCTTCGGTATATTTAATCATCTCTCCATCTCTTTGGTGATCTTCGCTGACCCTGTGGAATTCTGCGCGTTGCAATTTTGGTATTTTTTGGCAATTATTTTGGTAAGACTTTTTTCCGGATCCATCCTCTCCACGTGTTTCCTCGAATAGCGTCTTCTTTGTTTGTTTCACCATCGACTATTGGTCTAAAAAAACATATTGAACTTAAAAAATTATGTTTCAAAGTTTATCGTAAAATGATACTAATATTCCAGTACCTATTTCGTGCACATCAACTGGACTTAAAACAACTTTTTTTCTGCATATTTTCTTTTTTTATCACTATCTATGGCGTAGTTTTTTACTCCTCACTACCCCAAGGGGACATAGTAGGGAGTTATTTAGGTATTTGTATCGTTATTTTAAGGAAATTTTTATTGCATATTATTAATTATATCAATTATAGTATCATGCTGAGATTGTATTCTGAAAATTTCATCACAATGTATCTGTGAGTGTGTGTGTGTGTATGTGTGTGCTGTGTACTATGTAGGTACTATGTACGACGTGTTTATTTTCACTTTTTTTTAATACTCCTCGGGCAACTAATATGTACTATGTCAAATATTAATTTAACACGCACCCAATAACAAGTTGTCAATTAAAGACTTAATAAAATATTTAAATCAAAAATATTTACAAACAGAGATCTTGAAAATGCAGAAAATTTTCCATACAACATTTGATAACATTGTGTAGTGACTTGGTAGTGAAGAGTATAACCTTGATGCTCTGGGTAACATTATTTAAGCTAAAATATTGTAAAAATGGTCTTTTGGACTGGTCTTTAATTAAAAATGGTGCATTTTAATTGATGAAAATAATGTATCATAGTTATAAATTCTCCATTCAGGTTAAATTTGAACATTGAACAGTTTATTCAGTCTATCAGACTGATAGCAAACAAACGTTACATTAGCTCGTTCCGTCCCTTCTATTCTTATAACAGACTGGGTTCTGATTATAACTAGGTATACATCAATCTGCAATCACTTTATAAGTGCTTCTGCACTGTTCTACACCAGAACCGATTACAAATAGAATCGATTATATTTTGAAAATTTGTTTAAAATCTTTAATTAATTTTTAATATATTTTTGAAAATGAATATAAAACACGCAAGGATTATGAAATTTACTAGTGTAAGCGCATTCACTAGTCTCAGCTCAGAGGCACATTTTATACTGTTTATGAAAAAACAATTTATACTGTTTTAAATTATACCTACATAGGTACTAATTAATATATTTTTTGTTTCTGAAGATGCTTTGTGTGTCTAGTAAATGCGCTAGAGCTTATTAAAACCTTTTGCTTGTTGTCGTAAAAATACATGTTCATTTTAAATGTATCATCACACCATGTACCTACCTCCACTGTGAAACGGAAATACTTTTTAATCATAACCATTGGTTTGATTATAAAAAATCTTATATTACATCAAAACAAAAATAACAAATTCTTATTACAAACAAATACACTCTTCGCCGCAATGGTAGTCATAAATATTTTTTCAAAACCTTATAGTCAATCATTGTATGTAAATTTTATTTTACAATTAATAATCGACAAAGGTAAGAAATAAATGGTAAATGCAGAAGGAATATTATCTGAAATCATTTGATATTTATTGAATTGTATGTATTGACAAGACGAAACACGATAACCTTCTTTAGTAAATTTACAGTATTGCTGGCGAGAGCTGTTTGTTTTCAATAAAATAGCTATCTTTTCTTATTTTCTTCGTTATTTTTTATTATTATTAACTAAGATATGAGGTCTTGATATTTTAGGTAGGGCTTTGAGACATTTTACCACGTTCGTCTACCTCAGCAGTATTGTAAATTAGTTTGAATTGATTCCAATCAAACCCGATTAGGTAGTACGACCTATGCCTACATTCTATCTAATATAAATTCAACAGTGTGCAACAGACTATGCTTACAAAATAGGTAGGTATTACATATGATTACTATAGTAAGTCTTCAACTTATTGCTTTCTACCAGATGCTTTATTTTTTGATACTTGACTGAAATCTATATCATTGTATGAGTTTCATTAAAAACATCTGTACTATAGGTATATTTTATTTGTACCTGTTAAAGGTACCTATGCTAAATATATATTTAACTGGCACCCAATGACAAGTTGCCACGTTTTGGGAAATGAATGCTTTATACCTCATCTTATCAATAGATTGATAAAACAGTGAAAAGCTGAGTCTCAACTGAAGATCTTTGGTTCAATGTCATATATCTTTCCAACTGAACTACGAAAACCGTCGTTTTTTAGGCACATGATCAAATTGCAAATATGTTATTGATCAAATCAAATTTTTAGCGTTTAGAAATAAACTTCGAGTTACAATAATAATGGTGCAAATACTTTACAGAATACCACTCATTAAATGGTATTTAGCGAAGTATTTGCACCATTATTGTTGTAGGTCAATGTAGGTAATCATGGACTACCTACCACAAAGTTAGTCAAATCCATCAATCATATTAAACGTCGAGTTATTTGATTAAACTTATTTTTTCTGTATTTTTTCCTTTTTTGGTATTTTAGGGAGTTGAAACTACACAAATCAAATGTCTCTTTTGTGTAATGAAACAATCCACCTATATTATATCTTACCACCACAGCATTTTCGATTGATCTTCCTTATTTTAATATCAGGACGTAATAAAGCACCGCAGGTATGTAACAAAGAACTCATTGTTTGCAATTCTCCTTTGGGGAGGTTATTATTCACTTTGAATAACGTTCACCAACCTCTATACCTTTTATAGTTTCCTGATCATCGAAATCCTCTATCTTATATCACGTTGTTTGAACAGAGATGACAATAAGTATAACGAACTGTAGGTAGGTACATACATTCCTATACCTATGGATTTCAGAATATGAACAATGTACAACTTATCACTATACCTTTTATTTTGCCTGTGAGGCATCGGCTTAGAATAGTGCATTTATAAATTAATAGTCCACTATTTTCTATTATTGTTTTTGAGTCTCTCCAAGATCCGGGTAATCGAACATACAATAGGCAAAACATCTCACATGGTTCAACAATGAAGTTCACCCCCCATTCTGAATGTGGTGCCTTCTTGGGTGAAACGAGGTTGATGTGTGGTGGCACACGCATGTGTTGTGCTCCCTTTCATAAGGTAAATAAAAAATACACCGGTCGCTGGTTACCCCACATTGTGGAATATGCCGTGATGATAGGAATTAATGAACTTATCCATTTTGTTTGATGTGTTCACAATTTTATAGTTTTATGTTGAATGTTTAACAGCAGTTTTCAGTTTAACCATTGACACGGTTTCCAAACTGTAGAGTTCCATAATAATTATGATAAATATGAACACATTCATTTATATTCCACAACAAATTAACCGGCTTACAAGGCCATATTCAATTCGTTGTGGAATATAATATGTGTTCATATTTATCAGAATTGAATGTTTAAATTACACAATTTCATTTAAGTACCTACTTATGTATCTGCTGTTTCGAAAAATTATTATAAAAACCAACGCAGCTAACAAAATAATACATGACTTCACAGCTTGTATTTACAACAATCATTGAAAATACATAGAAAAAAACTTTTTATACTTCATTGTTCCAAGTAATCCAACGATGACGAATTCGAACCCAACCCTATCTTGACTGATTCCGTGCTCTAAGACAACTTACCCTTTGAAAAAAACAATTTTCTTCATAAATAACCTTCCACTATATCATATTAATCTGTCATTTAAATCAATTTTGTATTCTTATGTGTCAATACTGCTCATTTTTCCTTATAGGTATATCTAGAACATAGAATAGATCCAGAAAATAAGATTGTGACGTCTTATTTGAAGTCATTAGGGAAAAATCTTTTGTAATTAACGATTTTTAAACGGTACTTAAATGTATTGGAATAGATTATAATAAATTCAGTCTCATGAGTGGCCCTTGGGGTACGCCAAATTGCCACGAACGGTAGGAAGTAGGTCTATTTGAGAAAGGCCGGCCCGGGCGGATGAGATGACAAATATGTAATTGTGGTCCAAGATCTTCTTCCTCCGCCTCTCTCTTCTTCCTCTTTCTGCTTCTCTTTCTCTCTCGGCATCCTCGTGGTGATTACATTTCCAGCGTCGAGATTAATGTCGGTACACGTGGACAATGATTGCGCTATAATAACCTGAGGTGTTTCATCTCCACAAACCTCCCCGTGGAATGTTTAATCCACCTTAATGACATTCCAACGGAATAGTCAGCAGTTCTCCTCTCCAACTGGACTTAGACCATTGCGCACATTAAACATTTCAAACGCGCGGTCCTCCGATTTTGCGGTATCAGACATTAACCGGTTCATTTTATGGTTTCAATTTAAAATAAGCACTCACATACATTGCGGAGAATTTCACGAATCGTTTCTTGTATTCCAAGAATCGGTCTGTGAATTGCTTTAAGATATAATTATTTCTTTAGGTGTAGTTTTGCACAATGGTTCTCCTTTTCCTTAAGAGAATAATAACTTGTTTTAATGTTTTCTGGAGGTTTGTGTCTAACAGTGAAATTACACGATTTGTTATGTGAAACAAAACTATTTTCACCAATAAGAAAAGGCGTTATTTTTTTACTATTACTAATTACAGTGAGTATTATTGCTAGCAAAATAAACTATATAGATAACAAATGTTATTTTACATTTTATTAGTTCTTCGATATTTTTTGGAAACAGTTTCTCTTTCAACACAAACAATAAAATGAACTCATTTCAATTCTAAAAACCTAAAATTTACACGACTAAACAAAAACTCATGTCCATTTTTTTCTGATAATATGATAGTGCCAAAAAACTTAGAATTAAACGAATAAATTCAATATGCCATGTGAAAATTTCTAAAAATATCGTTTAATGGATTACATAATCATATTGTTTCAACCGTAATCAAGTTATATTTTGAGATTTGATTTTACGCGTTGTTCTTGTGATACGATTGTATGGAACATGGGGTCTTCGAAAACTGCGAGGTTTTATTGTAATTTTGTCTCGGACAATTTCTCTTGGGGGATATCTTAAATGTGACAATTCCTGGGTCCAAACTTCAGACTGAGGTAGGGCCACAATTTGTGACGTCGCATTTAGCGAAGGCTCACACTTAAGGAGGATTTGAATTAAAATTGTTCCCAAAGACAGTATGTCCAAAGTTTGACCGTTTTTGAAATGGAAACTTTGGATAATACCTACTTTCATTACTTTAACTAGTAGCAAGATGGAGATTGTACCTTTTACCAAATGGCACCTTCTCTCTGAAGGAATTTAGCTTTTTAAATGGTGGGATATTTTCATATTCAATGGTGTTGCACAGTATAACAAGTTTCAGAAAATCATCAGTGAAAGCAATATAAAAATGAGTTTAAAAAAAATTATATAAGAAAATAAATGTTAGAAATCAGAGAAAAATGTATAAATCTTAAAAATCTGAATCTTGTTTGTCATTTTACCGACTGCGCCACCGAGATATACTGATATGGGGGTTGTGCACAATAATTCTTCTCTAGTACAGTCTTCAATATAATATTATGTATGGTGTATCTATCACGTATATTTATTTACAATGTAAAATAGTACTAGTCGCTACATACAGCCACGTATGTACATACATAGAATGACCGCCTACTAACTCACGCACAATTTTTAATATCTATCACTTACATACATACTTCGAAATTCATCTATCACTTCCCTGGTCTAATTGAAATGATAAAATTCAGAGTACCGACAACGTTTGCTTCAAGTCAAAATGCACCTTTTCATATCTTAGGAGTTACTTCATTATTAACTCACCAATGCATAGATTTGAAACAAATATTGTGCTGTTGATATATTCAATGTACCTACACACTATAGATGGTTTCAAAAGGATGCTTAGCGCAAATTTTTTCTTTGATTTTTGCTTTGCTTTGTTTATTTTTCTCGTTAAAATAGAACTGTTTATTTTTTTCTTCTCTTCTTTTTATGTATAGTTTTTTTGCTTGTTTTTTTAATTTGCCTCTATTTTCTTTGATAATATTGCATTATGCTGTCTTATATGTATTTGCACTTATTGTTGTTTTGTTGTGCCTGCATTGTTATTATTTATCTTGTCTTTTATTGTAAATGCCCTATCAAGTGCGTACATAAATATTACATTACATATATAATAAAAATAAAATATGTTCCTTTCATACAATACCAATCACAATCTCAATACAAAATCATAAGAAGCACTCTATGAAAATAATATAATAACTGTACTGAAAAACCTTACATGCAAAAAATGGCATGTGCCAGTAACTGACACGCTGAGCATATATTTTCCAGTTGCTTTGTGGCATGCCTGTAGAGGCAAATGGAAATTCATTTAATTACTGCTTGCAAACCTCATCACCCAATTTGATTTCATTCATAGAATAATTCTACTGTTAATAAATATAAAAAGAAAATTATTATAGAAAATCATAAGTTTAAGTTAGTAATTTTTCAAGTAATAATTATAGGTAAAATTTGCACATTGCTTGCCGAAAATCAAATTTCTTGCAATCTACTCGATCGACAGTTACATGTATGCCACTAAAAAGATTCACGTTCAAGGAGTTAGTGTACTGTCTTTGGTATCGCTGGCTTTGAAGACGTATCAAGATGTCAGTTAATTTCATTGTATTTTGCATTCAATAACACTAATTACATCAATAAATTCACGAGGGTTTCTAAAAATATTTAGGTATTTGATCAAAGAAGTATGGCTTTCTATATATAACGTGATTCGAATGTTAGTATACAGGAGGTAAATGAAATCAGGTGTAGTGAGGATATGGTATTAGAATATGTAATCAGCGGGTGGTGGTGGTCCACACGGTCCCGCAATAACTCCAGTCGGCCCTTTTCCTCGACATTACGCATTCCGCGAACGATTTCTACTTTAATATTTTATTATATTTTATCTTGCGCCATCCGCCGCTAGAGAGTTAACTCGATCTCAGTGCTTCGTTTGGAAATTATCGCTTTTTTTAAGACATCGACTAGTAGCATACAAAGTTAATAATTATATTTTTCAAATAATTCCTGATTTTTTTATTGTGTCATTCAATTCCCTCCTTCCTTTTTAAGATACAAAGTCAATCAAACTTTTAGTATAGGCTGTAGTTACAGAGTACAAACGAAAATCATATTGCAAACATATCATGACAAAACTCACAAGATGCCTTCTCTCTTTGATACCAGTTGAGAAATTGACGTAAAAATACGTTTAACAGACTATACAAGTGGAGTAGTAAATTTTGAAAATATTTTTCCCAGAATTCACAAAAGATATGTCTTTGAAATAAACATTTTGTTTTAAAACTTTGTTGTATGGAATTGTTTTTTTCAAAATTTGAGTTTGTAAAATGCTCCTCATGCTAAATTAGTTTGAATAAAACCTTCATTTTTAATATTTTATTGTATATAGCTGTAAAAAAAACTTCCTACAAAAAGATCTACAAAAAAGATTTATAACTCATTACAGATTTTGTGATATACTTACAATATTTAATGATTTTAAAGTTTTTGTGTAAACAGTATTTTTACACAAAAATAAATATTTTTTCGCGTAATACCTTAGAAGGTAGGTAATAAGTATGCATCCCGTATGCCCAAGGTCATAGACGTATACCTACAACATTTTTTCGTTATGAAAAAGTAATATTTTGAGTTTTGTTTTTAATTAAAATATTATAGTAATAAAAAACTTAGCAGGTAGATTTTCATATTCTCTTTCGATTGAAGTAAAAATCTACTTCATAGGCCTTCTAGTTTTTAGTTACAATAAAAAAATAAAACATGGATTTACTAAAACTAAATTTAAAAGAAAAGTATTAGGTAAACTAAATTTAATTCCAAAAAAAACATGCAATAGTATAAAGATGTAAAAACAAACTGTTCTTTATTTCAAAGACGTATCTTTTACTGGGGAAATTATTTTCAAAATATACTATACAGCCTACTATAGCCTCTTAAATCTATTTTTTTCTATTCTCATCTATCAAAACAGCTCAGTTTATTAAAATCTAGATAGGTAGAACAAAAAGTAGGGTAAGGTAAAGGTGGAGGATATTATTACAATAATTCTGGTAGCAGATAGTAAAAACGCAACTGACTTGTCTCCAAATGAAGCACTGTATAAAGGTTAAATGAGTGTGGGCTGGCATTTATATGCGTTGTACGGGAATTTTGGAGTAACACTTAACATGAGAAATATCGCTGAGGTGAGTTTCGTGTATCGTATTTTAATACAAATCTCATACAACATAACCTATCATTATATGTATTATGTTTGACAGAGCATACTGATGTATCATACTCTCTCTATCTTCTGAAATATTTATAAATATGACCCATAACTTTAGTTGGGTGTAAATTAATTTATTTATGGGGAGTAGATCGTGTTGTGTAAATTACATTACCTGGCACCTGGTCTTAAAAAACTGGCCAATCTATTACGTGACTAATGACTGAATATTATCTTTATGTGAAGAATTTTTAGGTACTAATGACCTCAATAATCTAGTCTGAAGTGACATCTCATTAGATGGATTAATAAAGTAAACGCCACTTGCACAAATAATGCGTGATGAACGTCTGACGAAGCAAGTATACAAGGCTGATAAGAAAGAAATGAGAAGAAGTCAACTAAAGAATAGGAGTCTCTATCATATACATTTTGAAATATGAGAAAGTAATAAGCCAGAATTATGAAATAGCATACATGAGAAAACGACATGACATGTTGGTATGGTTTAATACAAGGCATTTTTTCCGACTAAAAACAGCATAAAATCAAGAAAAGGGTCAAGAATAAATTAATTATCTGTTTCTTTTAAGGAATATTCCATACTAGATTAAGAAAAATCCAGGTCTTAGGTAGTAACAAAGAAGCGACTTATATCATAAGTTGGGTAGGTACCTACTTATTGACTAAAACTTCAAAAGTATTGACAATCTTGAAAATTCGTTTCAGATATGAATAGTACCTACATATTACTTTATATTAAATTTCTCTCTAATAATTGATTGTGTCAGCCCTGTTGCGATTTCTTCCATTTCGTGCACCGTGTCATGTCTAAATCCGCAGCAGGACCCATCATCCATATTATGCCGCAGCCAACAAACCTGTCTGTGTGCGGTTTGACAACAACGGCTGGTGGTTGGTTGCACCACTCCTCCCCGAAGCGTCAGAAACGCAACAACTGACACACGGCCCTCAAACTAAAATGACCCCTCATGCGTGTTGGGATGCCAGACGAGGTGGAAATATTCCCCCGAACCGTGCGACCGCATTAGTGCTAAAGTCAATTGGCTTTGTGTCAATAACACACCAAATAATATAAAATGAATGCTACTTTCTAGTACCAACCTATCCATGAAATTTCACCACCAAAAATAACGTACCAATATGGTGTCACTCTAATTTAATATAATGGCTGTTTTGAAACTGTGACAATATTGACATTAATACGAGTGAGGCATATGAAGGCGAACCTGGCCATGTTTAGTAAAGAAAAAAAATGACTATCCAGGAATGAGTAGGTATCAAAAAAGTAAGAGGAGATACGGATCTTGGTTCATTATCAAAATACGGTAACAATAGGAATCTGAGAAGTTAAAATCCTGTCATTTTTTTTTCTTCTTCCTGGCCTCTTCCCAACTTATCGTCGATGAAGACTGTTGGGGTCAGCTCTCCTCGTCCTCAGGCTGTACACCAGTCTTTCTCAAAGTGGGCGATAACGCCCCCTTGTGGGCGTTGGAGACCTAGAGGGGGGCGTTAAGGATCCCAGAAAAAAATATTGTTTCTTTTAATTTGATTAAAATATATTCTTAATATTATAAAATTGCGTTTTAATTACTCATACTGGTAAAAATTTCTAGTTTAGAATGTAGGTTTAAACACCAGAACCGACTAATATAGCACACTATAACTAAATTAATAAATTGTCGTTTTTAAGTTTTAAGAGTGTATAAAAAATTGGGGGTGCTGAAAAATAATTGATTTTCAAGGGGGGCGGTAAAAGAAATAAGTTTGATAATTTCTGCTGTACACTCTTCGGTTCTGAGCCGCCTCCGATGTTAATTCTTGTTTCATCAATTGTAAACTGCTTTGCGCCATCCATGTATTTTTTGGTCTTCCCCTATTCGTTGATCGGGGGATGTCTACAGCCATAGCCTGGTTCACAATGTGATCCTCGGGTCTTCTTAATATGTGACCATACCATCTCAATTGTCTTTCTTCTAATTTATTGTTAATACATACCTGTCACTCCTAAGCTTCCGCGAAGCATGAACTTTTTATTTTGTCTTTTACAGACACCACCGCTGACCATCTTAGTTTCCATTTGCCTATGGAAGGTGTTGTACATCGTCCAACATTCGGAGCCATACAGTAGCGCAGGTCTGACAATTGTCTGATACATTTTTCCTTTCAGTTTAATTGTCATTTTTGAGTCTGAAAAATCTGATAATCACTGGAATAATATGTTTGTTTCTGTCATTTCTATTACACTCTTCTGAAGAGATTCTTTTTTACAAGTACGTACCTACCTTTTTTATTTTGCTGCTGTTTTGAAAAATACTATTCAATGTTTCCTTGGATAGTAAACTGATTTCCGAAGAATCTCGTTTAGGAGATTGACGTCAAATATGTGGTTAAGACTAGGATCTCTCAATTTCTTCTACATATTATAGAAATCTCTCAAAGAAGAAGCAGTTACTTCTCAACGTGTGAAAATTTCATTCAAAAAAGGATGCCTAGTTTAATTTAAATTTTGCGACAATCGATGAATGTAATTAAATCACTGTAATGTAATCATTTCAGGATGTTATTATAGTGATGCATTATGAAATGAAATCACATACCCATTCATCATACATTTAGCCGTAACAACACACGGCCGATTGGATTTCTCCACTCCACAAAACATCTATACGTCAAACTTGACTCCCTATGGTTGAGGATAATGCGAGCATTGAGCATTCCCTGCCTTGCAAAATATTACTTATTGTTAGAGAATGGTACCTTCCTTCCTATATGCGTATATGGCAGACAGCGATAGCGAAACTTTACATATTTTTAATAAAAATAAGGCATATAATATTATACTAACATTGAACGAGGAACATTAGGTGGTTCGGCCACATAGAAAGAATGAGTGATAACGGTCTGACAAAAAAAGTGTACAAGGCTGATAAAAGAGGAATGAAAAGTAGAGGTCGGCCAAGAAAAAGTTGGGACGATCACATAAATGGGATTTTGAAAAATGGTGATGTTAGAAGTAAGAATAATAGAAGAGCGTGTATGAGACGATGTATGGACGTGAATGAAGCGAGGAATGTGTGTCAAGAGAGAGGAGTCTGGCGTTCGGTTCTCTCTGCCTACCCCAAATAGGGAAATGGCGTGATGGTATGGTATGGGGAACGAGGAATATTGACCGATTTTTTCGTCACTTGCTCTTTGCTTCTTCAACCCAACTAGCGCCGAAAAAATTGAAGAATGCTTTCTGTCAAATGTTTATGGTATGATTGTCTTTTAGCCACTTAACTATCATATAATACCGAAAAGAATGCATTATGTAACTCAATTTTTAATCGCACGTAACTGAGCAGTGAGTAGGTCAAACCCTTGACTGTGTAAATTGACTCTAGACCCATTGAACTCATACAAAGTACAAATATGTTGGCTTTTTGGGTAATTTCTGTCTTGATTTAAATATAAAGGTACCAATGTACATAAGTTTTTTGATAAATAAACAGACTATAAAATAAACTTGAACATTTCTTCAAAAATAGCATCGGTCGTATGTAATGAATTTTTATCTGTATCATAAAGCTACAATTATTGAATATGAATCTCAAATATGTACCTAAGTAGGTACCTATTTTTATTTATTTATTTTATTAATAATGCATATAACAAATGAACATTTCTTTTTAACCAGCGCCTGCCTTACTAGGATTCCATCCCGTGACGAAGAGGGCACTTTACACAAAATAATAATAATACTTTTAAAAAAAACAATAACCTAAAAAGAAAAAATAATAAAGATAGTATAATAATGCGATATAACTTATTCAGCACTGGCTGCATTATACAACAATAATATAAGAGCAACACTATAATAATAATAAAAAAAATATAATAATACAATAACAATACCTACACGTACCTAATATAAAAATCACAGCAATAACAACAATAAGAGAGATAAGTTCAAACAAACCCAAACAACAACCATGGTCCACAGTATACATGAACCAATTATATAATGATGTGAGATAGAGAGCTGTCGATATCAATTTTGTTACTGAGCATCCACATTGTTATTTTTTTTTAATAATTTATATGTAAGTACCTATGTCTAATGTTTATTATTTTAGTGTAAACACTTATTTCTACCAGTGGTTTTTTTTTTAATTTAGGATCATTTTTTTTTATTCCTTTTGAGGCATAAATCACTTTTGATAGGATGGATTGCAGCGTTTAAAAATATCAAAATATTTATTTTCTCAATTTGGTCTTCTTGCCAATGGTTGTTTACAACTTTTGTATCGTTTCGATGTCGAGGGGTAGTAATAGTATGTTGTATGAGATGATGTGAGATGTCATTTGTGTTATTTATTAAATTTGCTATGCCACTGGCTTTATTTCTGCCGTTTGTGACGTCATCTGATGAATGATATTTCTCAACTGTTTCCCTACTTTCAACACTCACCTCAACACATGCCATTCTATTTAAGTGTTGTCACTGGGATATCTTTTGTTTATACATACCTCCTAAATACAATAACACATTTTATCGTATATTCGGGAAAAAAGCTTTTCTGGATATTCTGTATACCCTACATTCATGAATATAAGAACAGCCTCCTTGTATACATACATAGACAGTACTAGTATTAATGTAGAAACTAGTGTTCAAAGGCGGGTTTATTGGCATAGAGCAATCTCTTCCAGTAAAAATAAACAAAGTGAAGCATCAATTTCAAAGTGAAACATCAATTTCAAAGTGAAGCAGGAAAATTTTCGTTGGTCGAAGCAGATTGGTAGAGAAGGATCTGCTTTCGTACTCTTGGATTTTTTGAGGTAGACGTTTTAGAGTTTTTCTTCCCGATTGTTGTTGTCCTGTGTTAATGGAATATGTGAAGTAAAAAAATCTTATGATCGCAGAGTAGCCATAGCAATTTTAAACTAGTACTGTTTCAGAACAGACTATATCTAGCGAGGCAGTAAAATTTCCAAATGTGTGAAAAAAAATATAATTAGTTATAAATTAAATTGTGACTGTTTCTTTTTATACTATTGGAAATATATTATTTATCCATTCAATCATTCCTTCGTTTTTTCATTTATCCATTCAGTTATTTATTTAATTTATTGTATTTGGTGATAAATTCCAAAAGACTTTTCATTTTATTTGACGACCCACACCTCTTATTCAATTCCTCTCAGCTTTTTATATTTTCTTCCTTTGATATTCTTCGTTCGGTCTTCCTATGTCAAACCATTTAATGTGTTCACTTTCATTATATTAACGATACCTTTTGTAGGTTTTTTCGTAGTGTCCTCCTTTCTGATCCTGTAGGTATACATCGTCTAAAAAATTCTTCTAAGAAATCTCATTTAAACTGCATCTATTCTGCTTTCAAGCTTTGTCTTTATTGTATGTAATATTACTAATAAACATAGGTACATGTTTAGATGACTAATGAGTGTATATAACTGATTTAAAATGTTTTTATCGGTAAATATTGTTTATTCCATCGGATAGCAGAGGATAATTTAAAAATGTTACATGTGAAAGTAACAAAGCTCCCTCTGTTGGTAGCGAGGGGGTTATATCAACTTTGCTGGTTAGAATGTTTGTGACGTTTGTGTATCTTAATTTTGTTAAGTAGAGAGCAAAGTTTCTGTCGGAACGAGTGGATTCAATGATAACACCTCCAATGCACTTCATTCGGTGCAATGCTGATGCAGACCAAACTATACATGTATGTAGGTACACAGAGTTGGGGATTATGCTTGATGGTCGCTGTGAACGAAGCAATGCATTATTGGAACCTAATTTATATTGAGAACAAGGTGTTGACCTGGTTGGTTATTCCATTTATCTATATTTTGTTGACTTTAGTTATCAAATTTTCATACGAGACGAATACTTTACACTGATTTTTCTAAGGTCACTAATATAGAACAAGAATAATCATGGATGTCGTAAATTTTTCATTAGTTATACAAGACGACCATTATTATTTATATTTTTTTTTCTCAGAACCTGTAGACGAGTTCTTGCGAAATATCTACAATAATTTTCCAAATGCACTGAAAAGTCAATGTTTTAAGAGGACAACAGTTGAATTGAACCATGATCCACTGAGATAAACTAAAGTATGTGCTACCTTTCCAATTATATTTAACATACATTCATCTAATCGTTATTACTTAGTAAGTTGAGGAATTTGTTACAGTACGAAACAGTTCATTTGGGTGCATTTTGAAGAATCATTTATTGACGTGTTTTCTTTGCTAGGGGTGTGCCGTGTATAAGTATGTACCGTTCGGAACAGAATCACTTGACGCAGATTAAAATGGATGAAATGTATTGTGACATAAAAATATAATGTATTTATGTAACAAAGGAATTTATTACAGTCTGATGATTTCTAGTGGTGTCGGTCCTGGGTATGGATTGTTACACAGCTATTGAGGTGATACACGTCAGTAACATGTTTGCTGTTCAATTTTATAATGTAATTTCATTACACACACATAACAATGTTAAGTTGCACCAAATATTTTTTCACATCACTAAACAGGGGTTTTATGAAATCAGCGGTAGGGATTTTCGTCCAAGATGATCATTTTTTTCGGATTAGTGTAACGCCGTTTGATGATTCAAGATCATTCCAAGGACGTAGAAAACATATTTTTTTGTTCATCTACACATTCTACACCAGACTGCAGCACGTCGAGTGTTTCAGTGCGGCCTGCGAGCAAAAAGTATGCGTCAATAATCAGAAAAATATATCTTCTAGATGAAAACTTCAAACTTGGCCGTATCATTTTCACGCATTGCAATCGAAAAATAAGAAGACTCAGTGTTGGTACAAAACTAGGAAACTAAGTAGGTATATTTCAGGGTGATATTTCGGAAGGCCATTTATTTAATAGGTCCAAGAACTTTACGGTTTAAATTATATTACGCACAAAACATGGCAATTCATAGAATGTGCGATACATACAACAGATTTCAAGAGTTTGACATATTCCACCTCAGTTCCACAACATTTAAATACTCAATACAAAAGAAGATCAATAACCACTTATTATAGGAAACCTTGACGGTATTAAATTCTCTTTTTTCTTTTTTTCCTTTTAGTTGAATATTATGTTTTGAATCATTGTTAACTTGAAATGTTGCTCTTACCTACATACCAACCAACCTATGATCATATTTTATGATTTTTTGCAAAATTATTGTATTATTTTATATTAATCACAACGAAAAAATGTAATAGGCCTTAATACTTGATGTTACTATTGTATTGTACTATGTCTTAACGCTGTTTGTTGTCTAAATTTAACCTAAATAAATATTATTTAGAACCACTCACATAGTAAGTCATCGATTATAGTAAGTTACTTTGTTGACTGTCTAACTTCTCTGAAGAGTCAGACAGCAGTCTGTTATCCAGAAAATTTGATTGTGAAATGCTTCCCAGAGAGTTATTAAACTATAAACTTTTATTTAATTATTTTTTCACATTGTCAATTAATTAGTAGCAATATTTAAAACAATAAAATTTGTCGATTTGATACTTAGGCAATTTAACAATACCTACCGTTGCAGTTATCAAGCCGAAATACGACTGAATCATTTACTATCGAAAAAGAAATTATTTATTGAACAATGCCTAATGTTTATTCAGAAACATCCAGAATGTTTTGAAACAAACACTTCTATTAATAGAGCAAGAACGAGTTGATATTTTAGAGTAACCATGCGGAGACGGAGAATTACACAGAGCATGCTTCTTTCGTATCACCAACAACATTCAATATCTTACCATCGAATTAAGTATACAATGCAAACCTCATACCTTCAGGGAAGGGCAAAAAAATGTCTGTAAGGTGAGAAATTCCTTACTGTTGTAGAGGTAACTATTCCGTATACCTATATGTAGCTATGTAGCTTTTGGGGATGGCTCATGATTCTTCATGTTTTGCAATATGTTCAATATTCCTACCTACTCAGTCTGTTGGTGACTAACGCACTGTTTTAATGAACATTTAAACAATTAAAATTGCAATATTTACTTTTAATACTTTTTTTCAATATACCTTCAATATACCTACATTTGGTAAATTTAAATTTTTGTCACATACCTAGTATATTGTTATGTAAATATCAATGTAAGGCTATAATTTTTTTTGTCATTCTGGGATAAGATCAACGAATGTTTTTCAGCTGTCTTATTTCTAAACAAAAACTGAAAGAATTAAACTAAATGTAAAAAAAGAATTTGAGAGGAAAAATTAAATTCGGTATACTTAAATATCTATTATAAAAAAAGATGAATATTTACCTAAGAATGTAAAGAGGATGTCTAGATTTATATTTTAAGATAAAAATAAAAAATCATCGTAATTTATAAACAAGTCTGATGTTTGATTGACGTTGATTTATTGTTTCTCTATAATATAAATATTTTAAAACTAATTTTGTATATAAAGATTAAAATTCTTACACGAGTGTTTTATAAATGTTTCAAAACCTAACTGTTCGCTCAGCATCAGTACAGACGGGTCCACACTTTCAATCTCGTAATAGTCTGGTATTAGCAGATAACTTGGCAAGTCGTGATTTTGACATCGTATTACCTCACAGCTGATTTGAATTATGGAGAAGACAGAGTTTTGAGGTGGACTTTGGGTTTAGGTTTACCACAAGGTTCAGAATTTGGTCCTTCACTCCAATTCAAATGACCCCCCAATAATGCAAGTGACACATGCACTGATTTAATAAGCATGACTATTCATATCAAAATTAATGCAAATTTATTGCAATGCTCATATTTAAATGGTGCAAATGTTATTTAACCCACATGCAGTATGGCAATAAAAAAATATAGGTACCAATCAAATATTTTAATTCATCGGGTTTTTTAGTCAAAGCGTACATAAATCAAAACAATGGTTCGACTTTAAAAAATATCATAATATAATGCTGATTAAAATCAATATAAATTAACCTAAAACATTATGTTTAGTTTATCCTCCGAACTATGTTTTTTACCAAATTCCATTCTCATGCTTCGAAATACTATAACAAACAATTGTTAAAATCTTACGTCTGTGATGTGAGAAAGAACTCGTGAATACACAATTATTAATTTAAATTGTACCTAATTTAAAGATGACTTCATTTAAACAATTAATTTTGCCATCCATTTTTCTTAAAACGTACACTTCCAACTTCTACTTGTATACTTAGAAGCTTCCTTATAGGTACTTTAGAACTGATACTACAATCTATGATGATATGATTGTATTGTTCTTCCTCCCCTCCTATCGTCTGTTCAATACAAAATACTGTCTGGGTAGGTTTGCCTCGCGACATGACGTGTCGATTTTAATTGATTAATTCGTTGTAACCTTTCAGATATCCATTAAAACCCAATGTGTACACAATGCAACAAGCTTCACTTGTTCAACACAATAAAGTCTGACAAACGGCAGTTTGTACCTACATTTAGGTACATTCAGTATAAAACATATTACACACAAAATATATTATACACTCAAATACATCGGAATTCACGATATATTTTACACGATTTTGACATAAAACATTATAATATGGTTGCGTTCAAATTGCGTTTCGACAAACAACGTAAAATTACTTGTTAGACGTAAAATTGTGATAAACCTTAAAGAATGTGGAATATATTTGATATTCATAAAAAACTTTGGTCCTGTTGTTTCACGTTAAAAAAACTGTCATAGAACAGGAACAGTAAATTTTTGAAAAAAATTGGGTCTTTCCTATATCAATAGCTGTCAACTTTGCATAATGTCAAAATTGTATTTCCTTCTTATTTTTTAATTATGTATATCACTGAAGATAAATCAATTGATACATTTGTTTCTTTGTGTGAACAATTTTATTTAATACTGTTTGTAAGGTGACTAATTTTATTTCTTTTTTGTCTATTTTTATTTCTTTATTTTTACCTGAATCTATATTTTTATCTGTTCCTATATTTTTATCTGATTCTGTGTTTTAATCTTTTTTTATTTAATTATTTTTAGCATTACACGTAAATGGATTATTCAATATATTGTGTAAATAAAGAAAAAAAATATAAAACATAATATATGAAATACTACGATTAGAGAAATGTGCGATACCAAATATGTTATCAGATAAGGAAGACTAATAACAAGGTATTAGAGAGATCATGTGGAAAGAATGGACTGCCACGCATTGATCTACATGGAAAAACAGGGGGAAGAAGGATGACTATGAAACATTGGGAATCCACATCACAAAAATTCTGTGCAAACAGGGTCTAGTTGCCTTTAACCAGTATAAAAATATAATGTAGGTATACAAATTAAAGATATGAAAGATAGATTGTTAATATTGTAAATAATCATATTTTAAGAAATAGTCCGCTATTGATGTTTTCACTGACCATTTTGTCTCCCCCAGTGTCTGGAACCCCCGCTGTAATCTCGACCGTCCTAAGGAAGAAGCGGTCGTTTCGAAACCGGTTGTACCAAATAACTCGTTTGCAAAAAACAAAATGAATTGTAAAAGTGCAGAATTTTTAAATTTCTTTATTCGCGATTTTCGTACTTTGCGATTTGCTTTCGTTCTCTGTGATATGTTGGAATTTCTGTGCTATGGTCCAGTGGACTTAGGTGCCTCCCCCAAGTATCCAGCATCACAGTACGGTGTGCCCGATGGTTGTACCCTCGGCGGCCGGAAGGAAGTGAGAATCTGTCAGGACGGAGCGTGCCGTGCGTGTGGAAATCTAAAAACCTTCTCGACTCCATACAACACTCGTATAGATGATGACTTTGCTTAATCATCCCTAAGCAACATCTCCTTTTTTCCACGTCCGTCTGCGAAATGGTTACGTCAATGTTTATAGGCATTTTGTTTAGCATATTTTTTCGATTTGATTTGTCTTTGGCATTTCGGACGCTTCGATGGGTCGAATGCAGAGATTCATTCATTCCTTTGTGAAGAATTCAAACAAAATAAAATAGCTACATTTTTACAAACTAAACACAGGGCAAATTCATTTTTAAATATTTTTTTGACGTTGTGTCAACTATTTGACCTCAGGGCTAAATGTATTGCAAAGAAATTTATTTAAAATTATCTTTATGTAATTATTAATTCTACGGGCCAGAAACACTATTTATAAGAAATTACTAAATGGAAATTTCTTCTTACTAGTCAGTTATATTTCATATGAAATTTAACGAATTCATATATTTATGTATGTAATTTATTCGATTGAGAAATCTTTGTTCCAATATAATGAAAGTAAATAGTGTAGGTACCTTGATAATTTGATCTTTTCCTTAAAAACTTTTCTATTTATATTTTTCAAACTTCTTTTTTACCTGAAAATGTTTACGTTTTATAAATTAACAACGTCAAGTGTATCTCAAAACCTATATTTTTTACATTGAAATCAGTCGGTTTCATTACGAGGGCATTTAACGGTATATATCTTGTGATTGAAAACGTGATAATTATATTAAAACGCCCAAATACACTATGAAGTTACGTGTTAGTAAGGGTAACTATCACTAGTGATTATAAGTTTTTAGCTACTTGATTTCAATTAACGGAAACCCCAAATATTGAGTTTTATTATTTCAAAAACAAACCTGACTTGAAATAAAAAAAAATCGTTTTCACGCACTCTGCAAGATAAATATCTCAAGGAAATATAATTATGAAGTAATTAAGAAAAAGCAGTTGGAGGTTATTTTTAATATTTTCTAAATAAATGTTTTTTGATACACACTGTGTAGAAATTTCAAAATGCGATAATTAGGTTAATATACGATCTTAAAATTAATAAATAATTTATAATCTTGACTTGCTATTACAATAACAAAAAAACAACATACCTACATACAATAAAGAAATTCCACTTTGAATACACAAATAAATCACAATATTATGGGAGGTTGCCTCCGATTAAGGAACGCCGGAATATAATATGTAATACACCCGTGTAATAATAATATAAATAAATTTTAATACAATATATAAAAAAAACTATATATGAAATTATCCACGCAGAGTGAAACGTTCACAATCTCGCAATAGATCAATCCGAAATGGGCAATTCAGTGTCAAGCGGGCCTAAGAACACCCAGCCAGGGTTGCCACAATCTTCGAGATACGATCAAAAAATATTTCCCGTATTACATCGGCGATAAACATCGCGATGATTCATGGGGATTCTTGTAATACAGCTGTAGGTATCTACCGTATTATTTCATGTTAGAGGTGAGCTGATGCCACCCCTAGCTGAATCTTCAGATACACGAATACACTAGTGGTATTAATTAAGTGGATATTTTCGATTTTACTTTTATAAGCTATTTATGTACATCAATTTATCAATAGACATCCCCAAACTTTTTTGACTTATGCAAGTAATGCTTTTTTTTTACATGACATTAAATTGTAGATACTATCATATAAAAATTTGTTTGTAAAACCTGCATTCCTACATACAAAATATAGGTATGTATTAGCCATTTATTCCTGAGTGCTTGATCTTACTGAACCGTCAACTATGTAGCACTAAGTGGTACGGGAACCACGAGTTAGGAACCGATGGTATAGAGATTTTCGTATTTATAATTATTTCTTTTTGTTTATGTGTCCATGGCACATTAAAATGTCTTCTGTGTACCCCGAACTATAAGTCAATCGAATTTATTTTGATATCACAATTCATACCAACACGGTGAGGTTTGCGATTGATGTCTTGGTGTGCATTTCCTTACAAAATAAACACGAAACATGTGCCCACACACCTGTCACCTTAAAATTCAACGTTCGTATTATTTCTTTTTTTTTATTTATTGAAGACAAATATACAGCCAATTTAGTACATACATGGGACAAGCAGACAATAATACAACAAATAAGCCAAAAATGTTTGATGAGTATTACTGGTTAACAAAACATGAATTAAGAAAAAAAACTATCAGTAGCATAATATTATTTGCTGTAGGAAATGGAAATTGAAAGGAAATGGGGCGTTATGGGAAGCGTGCGTAAAATCACTCAGAGCGATGAGGGAACGTGGCCAAAATGGATAGTTTAAATCTTCTATGCGATGAGTTGAAGAGATCAATGTCATAGAAGAAAGAATCATAATTTTTGCATGCTACAGATGGGAAGTCTGAATGTATATTTTTTTTTCTAGTTTGTCTCGTCGGTATGTTGAAGGGAATTTTCGCAAGAAGTGCATCGGTTATGTACATGAACTGTTATTCAGTTCAGTTTCAGTCTCAGTACCGGTATCCCGACGTTTATTATTCAAAAATACATGAATTACAATACATTTTTCGTTCCCCGTCTCACTAAGAAAACCTGTTTTGTTCTGTTGTTTATTTTGCCTGTTGTTGTTTTCAATAACAACAAACAACCCGTAAAAGATAATAATTGAAAAGAGTGGATGCACTTTCTAAACTGTCGCTTCATCATAATATGTGTAAAACCATTTGGATACAGAATTTAAATGACTTAAACTTTATGTGATAAGAAATGATTAAAGTTCATTTATATACAGTTGATTAGTATAAATATACATCGGTTCATTTCAAATAAACTTTAAAAATGTCGTTACGTGAATTTCATAATTTTTTTTATAATATTTGTGCACTCAGGGATTATCAAACATTGAAGAGATGAAATGTACACTCACTGTGTAGCCTGGTGTTGTTCACAACCCTGTCGTTTTGAATCAGTATTTCAAGAGGTAGATAATTCACAATTTATACAGGTTGTCCCAAAATAAAGTTTATATTTATTGGATCGATTAAAAAAAGTAAGCCGTGTATCGAAAAAATGTTTATTAATTATTAAAGTACACAATTTGGGAATTTATTTTTTAAAAATAATATCGTCCAAATGTAGACCCTCGCGTTTACAGTAATCATTTAATCGAACAGTAAAATTACTTAATTACGGATCGGCAGGTGGACTCAATTATGGCTACCATTTCGTGGCGGATATTTTCTTTCAAATGTGCCAGGGACGATTTATGTCACCTCTACGTAACTCCATAAGAAAAAGTCCATAGTGGTTAAATCTGGACTGTGTGGAGGCCAATTTACGTCACCTCTCCTGGAGATCAATTTGCCTGGGAAAATTTCATGAACTCGTGGCAGAGATGTATTGGACGTGTGTGACATTTTTCCGTCCTGCTGGAACCATGTTCTTTGATTATAGCCAGGAAAGTTTTGCAGTTCAGGCACAAAGAAGTCGTCTAACATCTCCAAATAAGGCTCTGAATACAAATATAAACTTTCTTTTGAGACCAATATGTTAGAATATAGGTATGAGTTCTCAAATGTAGCACAATATGGTATACGCATTAATACATACACATACATACCATCACGCCATGTTTCTTGCGGGGTAGGCAGAGAGAACCGAACGCTACATCTTTCTATCCTGGCACGCATCCCTTGCCTCATCCTCATTCATGCATCGTCTCATACATGTTCGTCTATTGCTCACACTTCTAACATTTCCGTCTTTCATTATTTCGTGCACATGGTCGTGCCATCCCTTTCTTGGGCGTCCTTGACCTCTCATTCCATTCCTTTCCGCTCTGTATATTTTTTCGTCAGGCGCTCCTCATTCATTCTCCCCATGTGACATTCTCTGCATTAATTGCGCGTTGAAATATAATTACTAAATTAAGTTAAAATCCTGAACATACAAAATTAATTTGACCAGTGTACCAAACGAAATCTCTCCATTCGTACATGAATCTATGTATTTTTGATTTGTCCATATCTCTCTGTAGTGTAGACTGTAGAGAATGAGATTCATGAATATGGATTTATTAGATCGTTATTCAACTTATGGAAGTTATGATGATTCATTGTAAATGGTCTTCTATCAACTTCTTTCATATTTATTTTTGTTTTAAAAACAGAACATAATATAAATATCAGACCAATCGATTTACGTTTACGGGATTATTTCTGAAAAATGATAAACACAATATAATGATTATTAATTTCGTTCAACTCTTTCCATGTCGATTTAGTAATATTTATTTCGCTCTTTAAGCCTATAAAAATATGAGTGAGTTGTGGCTAATATTTAACTTTCCACTACATGAATAAGAGTCCACAATTTTTTTGAATCTAAAATTATGAAATATTTTTAATTAGTCAACCACCTCAACAAAGCAACCAAATTTATTTATTTTATTTTTGGAAACAAAACAGCCATTACATATTTTACATTAATAAAAATTAATAATAAAGAAAGTAAGCCAAATACATTGTTCCAGAGATAAATATAACGAAGACAACGCAAGTGAAAAAAGATATAAAAAATATTTGAGATTTTTTATTTATTTATTTATTTATTTAGTAGTGCTTCTCGGGCAACTAACAGGTACTATGTCAAAAATCAATTTAACACGCAACCAATAACAAGTTGCCACATTCTGGAGCCTTGCAATATTCATCGTCTCACAGATCCAGACTGAAAACAAAATTATAAACTGTGTTTCCACCGGGAATCGAACCCGGGACCTTTGGATCAGCAGTCAGATAGCTACAAAGGCTGAGATTAGTTAAATGTGTGGTGTAAGTGTATGATTGTGATATGTGTGTATGTGTGTGTGTGTGTGTGTGTGTGTAATGTGAAACGAGGGTGGGGCATGGAGAAGGGTAGGAGAGGAGGAAAGGGTGAGTTGTCATATTCAATACAGTATTGGACAAACCAAAAATTATGCAACATGGTTCCGAATGCGTTTACTATAATAATAATTGCTATTGTTATTTTTTTTTAATTTTGTCAATACTGACGGTGTTGAATATGTAGAATTCCATAATAATGGGTATTTTAAATCAAACAAATGATTTGGTATACACATGTATATATTTTTTTCCTGAATCCAGGACGACCTTTTCAGCTTATTAGGCCCTTATCAACTGGTTGATAAGGGCCTAATAAGCTGAAACGGTCGTCCTGGATTCAGGAAAAAAAAATATATATATATATAGACCAAATCATTTGTTTGATTTAAAATACCCATTGCTATTGTTATTGTTAAAAATATCTGGCTTATGATGAAGGTTATTGTACATTAATATTGCAACAACGGTTAATAGAAGTGATGTTTGCATAATATATTATGTTCTAGAGTCTAGAGTATTTAGTGTAAAAAAGGAGGCTCTGGCGATTTTTTTCTGGCGGGGCAGTTTAAGGGGATTTGTCCTAAGAGATACGTTATTAAGTAATTTATATAGGAAGCTTATAATGTTTAGTTGAAATAATGTAATTTTTGGTATATGTAATTAAAAAATAAAATGTGCTAGTACAATATAAAAAAATAAATATTTACTTTGAAAAAAAGAAACTAACGTAATATGTACATTCGAATAAAGGATATCGGTATAACTTTCCATAATCCGATGAACTGGTTCAAATTTCAAAATAATATATATTATATATATATATATATATATATATATATATATATATATATATATATATATATATATATATATATATATATATATATATATATATATATATATATATATATATATATATATATATATATATATATATATATATATATATATATATATATATTAGTCTACCACTGTTCGTATAAATACTCATCAAAATAGAAAATAAAATCTTTTGAGTAAGAAAATATATTTTAGTGTAGGTGTGGTAGGTATCTATTCGCATTTTATTTATTGTTGGAAAATCCTAGTTTCTGTATTAGGTTTGACGATGAGGCGGCACGAATTTCGGGTCTGCAGACTGATAGAAAGAAAGATACCGATAACCGTTTCACCGCTACAATATCCATTCTCGGATATTTTCCCTACGAACACCGATAGCGGGTAAACAATTTGAATTTCCCGCCTTTACGACACTGAGCTCACGTGCTTTGGGGGCTTATCTCAAATGGACTCCTCTATTTATTTGTATCGCCAACCCTGTTTATAGTTCACCACCGTTCGCATAGGTATGACAAAATCAGAGGAAACTATAGAATTCAATCAATAGTTTTTTTTACCCCTTAATCAGACATTAGATATATAAACACCAACCACCTCTTGTTTTTTCACACTTTGAAAATGGTCACTGGATGACCGAAACTAGTCAGTGTCATTAAATTAGTAGAACTGAAAACTTTGGTTTTATTTTACCATACCAAATTTATTTATAATTTCAATCAATAGTTTTTTTTTATAACATACATTTTAACAACAATCTGGGACATTTAAAATTTAACTTCCCAGATGACAATAGGTAGGCTCATCATGAAATTTGTATAGAAGGATGATCAGCGAATGCAGAAAATCTATGTTGAGTATCGAATATAACGTATAACTAAATCATATTCAATCAATTTTTCGTACAATTCATTATAGTTTTGAATACAATCGAAATTGTACCCATGTAATAAGACATTGCTAAAAAAAATTAAAATTCCTGGTTTTTGGAAGAAATTGACAAATGGCAATAGGCCCACCAGTGTACCTACAATATATAACTATTTGTTTATATTATGTACAGAAAGATGAATAAATAAATACTTAAATATTGGTCTGTAGTAGCGCAGTATTTTTATTTTCCACTACTATGGAATAGTGGTCATGATTTCACATTTTTAAGCGTATTTTTTACATCAAAATCTCAACGAGTATCATGTAGAGAGTGCATACTTTGAGTTTCGTGGTGATTTTTTGTGTGTATACCGTAATCCGTATGCCGTAACCAAATATGGAAATTTGTGCCCTCTATACAAACCAAACTAAATGGCCGATTGAATTCATATTTATACCATGTATTAAGTACATTGAATTTGAGCTGATTAGTTTTCCATAAACAGCTGTTCATTTTTTCTCTATGATTTCATTTGTTAAAACTTTAAAAATGCTCTCACGGTCTGGAAAATCGAGATTTTCAAAATTTGTTTAAATTTTTAATACAATAGACATACAAAATATTAAGGGCGATGTAGCACATTTATATGAAAAAAGTAATGTAACTGTAACAAAATAGCATCTGTTTGAGAAAATTGAGATTTGTCCATTTTTCTGCACTATTATTATTTTTTTTTTCTTACAAAAAATTAATATGTCCTTGTTAAACAAGTACATCTTCCTACGTTCCCTAAAATAAGCAAATA
Source organism: Molanna angustata (assembly GCA_963576475.1). Lineage (NCBI taxonomy): Eukaryota > Metazoa > Arthropoda > Insecta > Trichoptera > Molannidae > Molanna > Molanna angustata. The sequence goes on from OY754973.1 coordinate 9,511,192, forward strand.
AATGCTTGTGCTTAGGTGAACGAAATCGGTCGAGGCATTCGTACTCGCGACCACTGGATTACTAGCCCAGCGCGCTAACCGCTCTGCCACCGACCCATCTTAATGTAATAGTAGTATTCATCTACATACTAATATACCTTCTTCCTCACGGGGTAGGTAGAGAGATCCATTCCAATCCACATCCTAATACATATCTGGGGGGCAAGTCTGGTCTAACCGGCGAAATCAAAACCCTCACGATACCCATATCATGGATATAATTATTATATGGAGTTCTATAATATCTTCAGGTGTCATAGAACTTTTCCCTCTGGTGTCCCCAACGTTAACATGTTAAAAAAAATGAAAAGAATGTACCACTGCATAATACACACTAACAAACCATCACGCCATTTTTATTAACTTTCGACCTTTGTATATTAATTTGGTCGACCGTTTATCCTTCATTCTTCCGATATGTCCAAACCACCAAAAAGCATTCACATTAATTTTACAAATGATATCCTTGTTTATCCTGAATTCTCTACTAATGTCTACATTTTCTATTCTCTCACAAATTGTTCGCAAAGCATACTTACTTTTAAATAAATTTATTATTTAATTTGAAAATATCCCATTTTTTGAGTTTTTTTTCCTTCGTTTTCCCGTGGAACTCGTGTTGGTGTTTTTAAGGTCAGGTTTTTTTTATATGAGATTGGTGAGGGAAACCAATTTGGAATTGGTTGCGTATCGGATGATCCGTGGCGCGGGAAAGTTATAGGGCAATATGACATATCTTCGACTCGAGGGTGGCAATTTTATTAAATGGCCCACGGCCTTTCTCAGGATTTGTTTATGACGAGAGCCTCAAACGTTACCAAAAGTGGCGAGTGCTTTATTAAAGTTTTTAAACCAAACACCAGACAAACACTAACAATAATTGGCGACAGTGAAACGTGAAACAAAGGTACCAAAAATATTTTTCTGCCGGGAACTTTACAAATATTAGTATTTTTTACAAGTTGATAGATAACGATCTGTTTCAAGCATATAAAATGATTACCTAAACCAGCCGATGACATGTCGTAAGCTCCGTAGGTTCCTTGAGTTCCTGTCCACCTAGACAACGTGTCATTTAGCTCAAGAAAAGAAACATGAAAAGATAACTCAAAGTATGAAAGTGACAGTTGTCGCGTGACTGGCAACTGTCACTTCCATACATTGAGTTATCTTTTCTTTTTTCTTTTCTTGAGCTAAATGACACGATGTCTAGGGGGGCTGGTTCTTCTATAATATTCAAAATTGTGTCCTCTTACAGATCGGAGCTCCTCGTTGCTGTCCGTGAGCCTCTTCAAGGTCCCAATGGACATGCGGACTTAGTGATCTCGAAGAACAATTATAAAGCCTACAAACGATTTTGCCATAGATACGGTGCCTTATTAACCGAAGATTCTCACTGACTTGTCTGTTTCCAGAGATCTTGGTCACTTCTCTGATGCCCTATATATATGGATCTGAAGTCGCCGACAGTCCGCAGGTGTGAATCTCAATTCGCACTTGCTGATTGTTCTTTATGCACCATGGTGCCGAGATTGCTAATCTAGAGGGTTCCATGAGCAACTCTTCATGCCATGCATTGTTTTTTGTTGTTGTTCATTCTAGCGTTCTGCGAAGGGGCCGTTGACAGTCCCCTTATGCGGAGCGGGTGGTGGTGGAAGTAGCGATAATATTCCAAATTCGTCTCTTTTGCAAAGCACCGGGTTACAATAGTGCTTCCACTTTTTTGTCCGGATCGAAAATAAAACAGGCAAAATTACATCTCACAGAATTCACCAATGAGGTTCACCACCTATTCTGCCTTTTTAGGTGAGACCAGACTGGTTTGTGAAGATACACGCATGTGTCGTGTTTAATTTTATTAAGAAATGCACACCCACACATCTATCGCTGGTTACCCCACAATGTGGAATATACCATGACGGTATGAATAAAAGGATAAATAAATGAACAAAGTCACTACAGCCTAAATACGTATAGTTTAATTTAATTCATATCCACATTGAATTCATATGCAAGATATAATAAACATCGAGAACATTAGTTTTTTTTAACAGATTTTTAATTATCTCAATAGAGACGAAGTTGGAATATTTATTGTAGGAGAACCGGGAAATCAAGTCACCTACAGGGCTTACGACCTGTCATCGGCTGGTTTACGTGATCACTTTATGCGCTTGCGCAACGTTCACCAATTATGCCTTTTTAATGAGATCCCTATCAATTCAATTTTGAAAGTTCTATATATTGTAATACTGAAATTCTTTTCGCTTGAAAATAAGGAATTTTTACTACAGCCATCTATGGATGAAATTATGAACAACAATCTTATTTTTTTTTATTTTTTTTGTTGTAACGCCATCTATTGAGAGAATTGGTTTTTTTTTTTGTAAATAATGAAAGCTACAATTCTTATATCTGAGGTGACAATGCATATTTCGCATAGAAGTCACCCCTGAATTGCACCAGACTTATGAGGTCATTTTTGTCTTATTTACCTACTTGTACCAATGTGTATCCAATGTTTGCGCATATGCAATAATAAAAATATTCGAACATTAGTTTTCTTTAAACAACGGGAGATTTCTTCTGTGTAATTAAATGTGAAAAAACTTAAATTCTCTTCTTGAAGTTGAGTCCTTTTAATAATATTTATTTAATAATTCATAAAATTATCCAGACATTGCTGCCTATTGAAGATCAGGATTCAGATTAGTAAACATTATGTAGGTATGTGCTCATGTTAATTTTTACTCTCTGCTTCTATGTTTACAATAATTAATAGTGATTAAGGATTATTATACTGACCATATAACGAATTGTAAAACTCTGTTAAGTGTTGGCTACAATCCTATCTTGGCCTCTCTACATCCAAAACATGATAGGAACTAAAGAAAGGCGATGGATGATATCTATATGTAGCAGTAAAGGGAAGGTGGCATAGATCTAAGAAGATGGTAATAACCCATTTAATTTGGATACGAACTTTGGACGCCATCGCATAGGTCAAGTGACTTAACAGAGGTTGCCATTTTAGACATATATTATGTAGAAAGAAAAATCCGAAATATTTTAAATCTCATTTGTTGGTCGGATATATCGACATCGGAAAATTCGGCTTTCAATCATCACACACTGAGTCCCATACGAAATAATAATTCGGCAATTCCTTCCAATTGGGATAGATTACCGACGAAAAGGAGCCCGGAGAGCAGAGATTACCAAAAAGCGATATACGCACCATCAAGAGATGAGTAACGGTTATGGATGTTCGCTAAACGTCTAAAGAGCTTGCGAACTGTCTCTCTCTCCCCCCGACCCTCGTCCCAAAGAACACGGTCGGATTGTGAACTGCGCCTAATGGCGCAAACGTCAATGGGTTGAACTTGACATTTGTTTATGATCATCCTTTTTATTGCCCTATGCTTTATTGATTCGGGCTCCTCGCATACACAATATTTAAGAGGGATCCACTTTTTTTATAATACTTCGCACTCAAGAGACGTCAACGCCTTTTTAACAACACTGTGCATTATCATCCACATAACATATTATACTGAGTGGAAAGAGACCGATTGTGGAAGACGAAAACCTAAAACATGTCATTACGCATTATTTGAATTAATAAAAAATATTCTAGTGCGTCTTGCTAATTTTCAAATTAGAACCAATGAAAAGCAAATGCGTTTAATGATGTTTTTTTGTCGTTTTTACAAGCTTTATTCAACTTGCTTTGTTATTAGGTTTGTTACTTAGACAAATCTTGCTTCATTTTAAAACGACTTCCACCCAACCGATTGAACGGAAATTTTCACACAGTTTCAGTGTTAGTGTAAATGCAGTCTGATATATTCAGTACTGTTATTTGATCAAATTGGTCACTGATTGATTGTTTATGATTTGTACTTATTTTATAATAATTTAGCTGTCAATATTGTTAGTAGATACTAGAGAGGTTCTACAAACCATATTATCAGGCATAAATCTCAGAGACAGAGTGAAAAATTCAACAATTAGAGAGACCTTTCAGATAGAATATATCGTGAGATAGGGCTTGAAGAGGCTGAGATACTTAAGAAACCATGTCAGAAACTGTGTGGTCCGCAATATCATCGTGTCAGAGAAAAACAGCTCAAAAGATCGAAGGATTATTGATGTTCTACATACTTTCCAAGGACTAAATTGTTTCAAATACAGACTGATGATCTGAATGAAAAGGAAGAAGATAAAAATGAAGAAGATATTTTGAGTGTATAGAAGATATGAGAATATGTGTTAAGTATTCTACTAGCAGAAGCACCATTTGAATAGAAACGTACCTACTGTTAATTTCATTACTATGGTATTACATCTTACATTACATATAGTCCTTATTAAATGCATTTAAATTAAGCAACCATAATATAGGTAATCCATAAATACGTTTTTGAAAGAAGGAAATATAACGAAGTTTGAATAATCTACGAGCATGTATGAGACGATGCATGGATGTAAAGGAAGCTAAGAATGTATGCAAAAATAGAGGAGTATGGCGCTCGGTTCTCTCTGCTTACCCCGTAAGGGATATGGCGTGATGGTATGTATGTATGTATGTACATAAATACGTTAAAAAATCCGGAAATGAAATAATACGTATCAATTGTAATTGTAAACTGTACATTAAGATGGAGTTTTTTTTTAATATATCTAGGTACTTACTTACGAACAAAATTGTACAAGTATGAAGAAACAGGAATCTGATAATTTGTAAAACCATTATCACAATTTTAAACGAGATTTCGAAATCAATTATTAATTTGAAAATCCTAATGGATAATTTCAATCAGTGGTAATTGGATTAAAAATAGGTATAAATTGTGATAGGTGTAGAAGTGAGGGATGTAATCAGATATGATAGATGGGGATGGAGGGAGGGGAGGGTGAAATCCACCCCGTAGGGCTAACAGCGTTTTCAAGGGAAGCTACAATAATATAAATAATATTTATCAATATATTAAGATTTGGGGTGAAATGTACCGGAGTGATGACTGCAAACTGACATTTATATTTCAGCAACAATGAATACCTATATATCATAATATTATTTTAGTGACCATTGGTTTTTTTGGCAATAATAATATCGTGTAAAAATCAGGCGAACTAATGATGGGCAGATGGGTCGATGGCAGAACGGTTAGCGCCCTGGGATAGTAATCCTGTGGTCGCGAGTTCGAATCCTTTCTCGACTGATTTCTTTCATCTATAGCACAAGCATTTATGCTTAATTACATGTTAAACAAGGACATATTGATTCTTCTTCTTTCTCCTTAGCGCTTTTGTCCCGTTTCTATCGGGGTACGCTTTGACCATGATCCTGGAATTGGTTAGTCTGGTTATTACATTGAAGCGACTATTTATGTAAGTGACATTATTATTTTTAAAAAAATCCATTCATAATTAGCAAGGAAATAGCGATACGCTTGAAGGCATATTTTATTTTCCAAGAAAAAATATTTTCAGTATACCTCCAGTACCAGTTTTCGAAAAAATATATACATATGTTACCTCATGAATACTTTATCTAAAATGATCCAGCGCTTGTACTATAGAAGATTAAAGGATTCGAACGCATGTCACGCCAGCGAGTTAACTGCTCTGCTTCCGAGTAATAATTTTTATTTAATTTAAAAAGTATTTTTCAATAAGGTTAAATATCTATAAATATTAGTAAATAGTATATGAATGCGTGCCAGGATAGAAGAATATGGCGTTCATTTCCCTAAAATTACCCATTTAGGGACATGGCGTGATGGTATGTCTTTATCGATAGTTAAATTCTTTAATCAATGTGTTAAAATTTTCGGAAATATTGACAGATAAATACAAAAAAATGTAAAAAAGACTTCATTATAATGATAATGACTTTTTCCAGATGACATATTAGAAAAAAATGCATAGTCCAACTGTCGATTTGTTCAGGAGAACTTTGTTCTCTTAACATATCGACAATGTATCAAGCCAGAATACGCGAGAATTGTATGGAGAGGTCTACTTTTTTCACGGCTTTTCCAACTTTGAAGTCAAAAAACACCAACTTAGAGGCTTCGCAGCATATATGTTCCATACACGGATTTACTCAGAATTCGGAGTAGAACATTTCGTGTGTCTGTGTGTCTGTGTGTGTGTCTGTGTGTCTGTGTGTGTGTGTGTCCGTCCCCCCCTTATAACTTTTGATCCGCTCAATTTACAGAGCCTAAAATTTCAGAATATATAAACAGTTACAGGCCTACAAAACTTTTATACTCGGAATTTTGAATTTTTGTTTCAGTCAGGGGTTATCAACTTTTGAATTTTTATTTTATTTTTCCATATATCTCAGAAACCATAAACGGTAGAACGCTGAAAATTGGTACAAACATAGACAAATACAAAATCTCAAATTAGTTTTTTCAAAAAAATTCCAGGGTTTCTCAAACATTTTTTATTAAGAAAAATATTTTTTTTATGATAAATTTATGAGTTTAACTGCCTATATTTCCAAAACTTTTACAATTATCGAAAAAAGCCGAAACACCCCAACTAGATAATTTAATTTTCTATAAAAAATATTAACATTGTAGTAGAAGATCTCAATTTTTTTTTAACAATTTTTTTAAAAATTGAATTTAGTGACGACATCGCTTCATACATTTTGTATGGCAGTCGCCTATACACAATATGTAAGAAGACTTAATAGTTTGTTACTTCATCTCCAAACATACATACATACCATCATGCAATTTGCATATTCTGGGTAGGAAAAAGGATCTTCTTCCATACTATCCTATCTTGACATACATACCTACATATGTTGTATAGAAAACAAAATATCTGAAAATATTCAATAATTTGTATCTATGGGTTTATAGTTTGGTACATATTCTTCAACTATACATACTATCGCTATCGACAGTTGGATCTCATGTGTTACATGCAACTAGTTATAATAACTAGTTGCATGTAACACATGAGATCCAACTGTCGATAGCGATAGTATGTATACTTGAAGAATATGTACCAAACTATAAACCCATAGATACAAATTATTGAATATTTTCAGATATTTTGTTTTCTATACAACATATGTAGGTATGTATGTCAAGATAGGATAGTATGGAGGAAGATCCTTTTTCCTACCCAGAATATGCAAATTGCATGATGGTATGTATGTATGTTTGGAGATGAAGTAACAAACTATTAAGTCTTCTTACATATTGTGTATAGGCGACTGCCATACAAAATGTATGAAGCGATGTCGTCACTAAATTCAATTTTTAAAAAAATTGTTAAAAAAAAATTGAGATCTTCTACTACAATGTTAATATTTTTTATAGAAAATTGAATTATCTAGTTGGGGTGTTTCGGCTTTTTTCGATAATTGTAAAAGTTTTGGAAATATAGGCAGTTAAACTCATAAATTTATCATAAAAAAAATATTTTTCTTAATAAAAAATGTTTGAGAAACCCTGGAATTTTTTTGAAAAAACTAATTTGAGATTTTGTATTTGTCTATGTTTGTACCAATTTTCAGCGTTCTAGCGTTTATGGTTTCTGAGATATATGGAAAAATAAAATAAAAATTCAAAAGTTGATAACCCCTGACTGAAACAAAAATTCAAAATTCCGAGTATAAAAGTTTTGTAGGCCTGTAACTGTTTATATATTCTGAAATTTTAGGCTCTGTAAATTGAGCGGATCAAAAGTTATAAGGGGGGGACGGACACACAGACACACACACACACACAGACACACACACACACAGACACACAGACACACGAAATGTTCTACTCCGAATTCTGAGTAAATCCGTGTATGGAACATATATGCTGCGAAGCCTCTAAGTTGGTGTTTTTTGACTTCAAAGTTGGAAAAGCCATGAAAAAAGTAGACCTCTCCATACAATTCTCGCGTATTCTGGCTTGATACATTGTCGATATGTTAAGAGAACAAAGTTCTCCTGAACAAATCGACAGTTGGAAAAGTTTCCGAAAAATCTCCTTATATGAACATTTTTTTATCCAGATGTTAAGGACGTTTTGGTGATGATGGTACTATAGTTAACTCAATTTTGCAATGAATGACTTTTTCCAGTAAGTAGAGGATATATGTATTGAATAAACAAAAAAAGGCTTGTATTTCTCAGCTAGGAAACAGTGAAAATAAATAGATGTGATAAAAACAACACAAGCTTAAGAAATTCTTAAGCAGGTGAAAGTTTAGGTAGCTTGGATGAAATTGTCTGTACGTCAGTGAGCAGGTAATAGTGCAACTCCACAAATCTGTGTATTATTCATTTTTCCAGATGATGAAATAAGTTTATGGCCTATATAGGGTTTATGCCTTTATCCCTTGCCTTCCCCATGATATGGAAGTAGGTACCTAACAAAAACACTTAATATGGCGGAGCAATAAACAAACCCATTTAGCGAGGCGATCATCCCGTGAACCAAATCATTTCAACAACTGAGTATATACCTACTTGTACACCTACAATTTATATACCTACCTAGGTACTTATTTCAAATTTTATTTTTATTTATTTTTGTCACATGATATTTTACAAAGATAACAACAAGTTGACTACTGCTGTCCATCTAGGAAACCCTGTTCTAGGGCTAGCAGTTTACAAATGTACAGTAACAATATATTATGATATTATGGACAGGGTAATGATAGTTCATGCTTTACATTGGATAGGCACATAATACTTCAATAAACAGATCAACCAGGTCCAAAATGCCCATAGTACTTACCTGTCATCAAATCAATTCATGACGCGATTTGACAATTCAAATCCACAGAGAAGAGGTTATCAATCAATGTCGTCACGTGCGTTGATGTATTTGATATGACTCGCATGCGTCCCAGATCAAATCAAAACAAATAAAATATTTTTATGTATTACTTACTCAAAGAGCATCGCTAAAATATAACGGGATAGTTACAAATTTTATTCATAATTTAAATACGAATTAATTTATTGGTGATCGTTGAGTAACAAATAATTCTAAATTCTAAATATTTCAAATAAAATATTTGGAATTTAGAATTCAAAAAAATTCCAAATAAAATTAGGGATTCAAATGATTCCATTGCAAACATCGACTTTTTTGATGAACCATCATACTTCGGAAAATTCTAAATTTGATGATAATTGGTTCTTTTTGTAGCTTTATAATGTCAAAACAATTAAAATGAAGAGCGCTCTATAAATTTCTTCACGTTTCCTGTATTATTTCGAAATACAAAGGAATCAGTCACTGCATTGAATTCTAAAATAGAATGAAAAAGGATTTATTAGATTTTTTAATCATGTTCAATTTACCTGCCACTAAAAGATGTTATCGATAGTGACAAAACTTGTTATAATTATAATAATAAATTGGGATAATTTTTATAGCGCCGTTTTTGTAATAGGTGGCAAAACAAAAATAGTTTAAGATAAAATCGAAATAAAATTTAAGTTTCCTGTTTTTCTTTTTCTTACGTGTAGGTACATATTGCTCTATTGTTTGTTTTGTATTTTATTGCTTTTTACGCCTCACCCCCCCAAAGGGAAATATAGGGGGTAGTTATGAATTCGCGTTTTTTTTTCGCAGACTATTAACTAGTATCATGCCGAGATTGTATTTTGTAAGTTTCATCTGAAATGTGCTACTTGCTATGTGCTATGTACGGCGTACTTATTCCACTTTATCGATATAGACTAAAGTAGGTACTCAATCGATTATTTTCAAATATTGCAAATTTGTATATCTAAAATACTCGCTTAGACTCAATTAGATTTTGAAGGTAATATGAATAGTGCTTCTCATTTGTTTTAACAGTCAAATATTTCAAAGTGACCCAAAGCTCAGCAAACTTAGAATTTGATATATTTATTTTCAAATTGATAAAAAGGCACATCACTCTCATAAATTGGCACTAAAGAATTATCAAGTTTTCATAATAAAATATTTAAATTAAAAATTATTTAACAAACTCATTCAAAAAAATATGGAAAACTTTCCATTAAAAATTTGAATACCTACTTTGTGGAGTGACTTGAACGAGAGGAGTTAAGCGTTGGCCACACACCAACTCAAACTCTGGAGAATTCCATGAGAAATGGGTTTGATTCAAGGAAGTTCATTTTTTTTATATAAAATCACTGCAACGAATTTTTCTGTTTTAGCAAATTGTCAATATAACTAAACTAACCGTTAGTATTGTCATGTTGTATGTTATGAATGAATGAGAGAGGACATAATATCCGTATGCAATAAGGGAATGCAACCCTATATGGGGATTGTGTGGGAGTCATCCCGTTGCACCCACCCCACCTATACGGCATAGAAGTGGCCATAAATTCGGGACGTATTCACGCATTTACTTACGGACAGATGAAATCACCGAAACTACCCCCACTGCTCTCAAATCATGCGCCCTTCAAGGGTACACATATTTTATTAGAAAAAAATAATTATTTTTATATTTCCAATCGCATCTCTAAATATTTCCAATAATTTTTATATCATATCTATTTTGTGTTTAGTGAATTGAGTGAATTATGTACCTATATTCAAAAGCATACAAAACAACATAATTGATTTGAAAAGTACAAATTTATACAAAAATGCAACGTAAAATGGTAAATAAAATTCTAACAAGTAAAATATATTGACACCATCCTACATTTTTGTTCTTCTAAATTTGAGGATTAAACTGTTGGTATCAACATGATATTATTTTTATTCAGCTTAGTATCGAAATAAATGATCGAAAATACGCCTTTTTTTAAATTAATAAAACAAAAATATTAATAGGTTTTATAAATCAAATATGTACGTTCGAATCCATACCGGAATCGAATTTTTTTTACACTCTTGAAAAGTATTTACACGCAGCTATGGAATGGCACGAGGCCCTAAGCAATGGAGTGACGTCATCTTAAGGGGGGGACTGCTGCCAACGTACCTATTTTTCAATTTGATATACCATCATTGTTTCTTAAAAAATAATTTATATAGTTTTGGTATTAATAAAGAAAATTATATCTTTACTTTTTGATAATGTCCCATATAAATTCTTGTTGAAAAATAATGGCATACCCCGATTTTCAACGTTTATGTTATATTTTTAATAATATATAAGGCGTAGTTCAACATATTTTTTTTTAAATTAAAGAAAACAAAAATAACTAGAAAATATGATGTGACGTTGCATTAATGCTTCAGGTTTAGTAAATAAACCTAAAAAACATTTTTTTTTCCATTCAGCGCCATTGCGAAATATAAGTTTTATTGGTTTATTAACTTAACCTGATGCATTAATGCAACGTTACATCGTATTTTTCCAGATATTTTGATCTTCTTTAATTTATAAAAAAATATAATGCTCTATACCTTATAGTTTTTTAGAAATTTAAGATAAATGTCAAAAATCGGGGTATGCTTATTATTTTTCTATAAGAAAATATACCAAACATAATTAAAAAGTTAACGCATATTTTTCTTTATTAATATCCAAACTAACTAAGTTATTTTTTTCAAAATGATTCGTTTTGTAGTAATGATGCAAATTCAAATTGAAAAAATAGGTACGTTGGCAGCAGTCACACTCTTAATCCATATTTATTTATTTATTCATACAAACACTGATGACATTATAATAATTATTGAATCTGCAATGCCCCAATAGGCAAAAAACCTGTGCCGGAGCCGATGCATCTCGAAACAGTGACACTGTATTAGTTGATGCCAACAACAATCGTATATAAAAAAGTGATATTATCACAAACAACAATGGAAATAAAAAAATAAACATTTACAAAAAAACATAAAATAATAAATTGCACTAATATTCTTAGAGCAAAATAAAGTATGGAGTCGAAAGCTATGGGTGAAAATTTCCTCTGTATATTTTCTGCCTGATACTAAGAGCCATTCCTTTATTATAGTTTTAAAATCATGACTATTTTCCAGTTGCTTATTTTTTTGGTTTGGGGCTTATTCAATGTTCTAGGAGCAATGACTCCAAAACGTCTCTGTCCAATCGAGTTTTTCATTTTAGGCACTGAGAAGTTCAGTTCATTTGCTTGTCTAGTGAACGCGTTTGTTGGCTTTTACTATGCAGAGTTATATTCTTTTAGAAATGAATTAATGCAGATTTCAAAAACAGCTGTCTTGGATCTAGGACAGTAAAAATTCTAAACAAATCGTCTAAAGGGAAAGTTATATTTCTTTTGTTGATAATACCTACGCATGACAATTTTTGAGCTTTATTATACCTAATTATTATAAAAATACATACATTTTATCTAATAATTCTTGATGCGTCCTTCTATTCATCGTTTCTATATTCAGTATATTCAAGGTATTTCTATATTCAAGGTGCCGAAATGACTTTTGAGACTAAAGCTTTTGAGGCAATAAACTCGCCTTTATGTACTTGCTGTACATTTCTTAGGATTATTGATATTATTATTTTTATAAAAAAAAAATATCTTACTTTATGTTCACCTTACTCCTTCAGTTTTAGTGGGACATTTCCTGTACAGACGCATAGATGTTCATCCAGTTTTATTATATACCATCGTATATAGGTACTCACTTATACCGAAAATTTGATATTTTGGGTATATTTTCCAATCCCTACCTATCCTTCAATACATTAATGGTAAGAAGAAATATAATATTTATTTCTATATAATAATATAAATTGACGGATAAGAATGATACGATTGAGGTAGGCCAGTGGTTCTCAACATTTTTTTAACCAGATACCTCTCTGATTTCTCTGTTGTTAGCAGGGACCGCAAGGTACATAGGAAAGTACAAGAAAATACTAAAAAAAACTTTTATACTGGAATGGTATGAATAATAAGATGTTCGTCACTAATTTTACTTAAAATAAAAATTATGAGAATCATTTTTTTTTAAATTTTCATAACTTATTTATAGATCCTAATAGTTATAAAATAACTTAATTTAAAAGTGAAGCAAATAAAGTAACTAACCCAATAAATTTGTTTTTATTTTAATATTCTAAAATCCATTTATAGGCATTTTAAAATGGACTATCATAGTAGGTCACGCGTGTATTTGTGTAAAAAAGGGCGCGTACACTCCAGTGTCAATTCAACATTATATAAAACCATAATGATATATAAGATTAATTACAAAATATAAACAATTAAAATAAGATCAGATGAGAAAACTTTAATTAAAAATTAAAAAAAAAACTCAATAATGACATACCTACAATATCATTGCCTACTCTTATAATAGAAACCGGATATTTAGGGAGAAAATTTAAATTATGTTCAATTTCGTTTACCTTATTTAAAAATTCAATACGAATATTCTTTTAGTAGGTTCTTTGATGGACCATATTCTATTTGTCGCTGAAGAATGTTGGTCCACGGACCACTGGTTGGGAACCGATGCTAAAGACCGTCATTAAAAGAGAAAAATGATTATTGTTCACTCTGATATTTTGACAAAATGTTTCTCTCACTAAAAAAGAAAAGTTATTAATGACTTTATAGAGTGATTTCCTATAATATTTTACTCACGCTAAATCACTTACTAAAGTGACTAGTGCGTTACGGCAGTCGTCACTAGTTATTAGAATAAACCAGGTTTTTTTTAATATTGTATTAAAGTCTATTTCAGACCGCATTCTATGTAGATCGCATTTTATATAGACCTTATTTTATGAATTTTATAAATTTATTTTCGTTCTCTAGATGTCATTAGATTTTTTAACACCGCCATTTATTGAAAGATTACACCTTTTCCTATAAAATTTACTGTTATATATATTTTTGATGAGAAATGATCTTTTTTTGATCTCGAAAACAACACCGCTATCGGGTCAATACAATACCAATTCTATGTCTCAATCCGGAATCGACCATACAAATTTAGAAAATATCATTGAAATCGGTTGAGCGGTATCGGAGATTAGCGTATGCGAACATCGCGAGATTTTTATATAATATATTAAGATAGGCATATATGTATAGGTACCTACTTACCTATAATGAGAAAAACGAGAAGTATGTAGGGTTAGAAGTAGGCAGACCGCATAAATGAGATCATAAAGGATGGAAATGTAAGAAGAAAGAATAACAGAAGACGATGATGGACATGAATGAAGCGAGAAACGTATCTGGAGTGGAGTTAGGCACTCGGTTCTCTTTGCCTACCCTTAATAGGTAAATGGCGTGATGTTATGTAATACATCAATTGGAATGGATCGGAGGCACCGATAACACGCAGAACTAAAGCTGGTTGCAGACCAAATGTTAAGTTAGTTGAGCTAGTATGAAAAATGACTTCAGCTATGCGAACTAAGCTAAACTAACTTAGCTTAACTTTTGGTCTGCAACCAAAAGTAATTGTAAGTGTATAGTGAATCTGGATTCAAATCCTTTCTTGGTCGACCACGTAGCAAAAAAAATATTATAATTTATACTTAGATTATATATGAACGAAAGGTTAAAGTATTTCAAAGTAACTAGACTCGAGACTAGAAGACAAATACACGACCTTACTGTTCTTCACAAAATTGATAATGGTACCATGGACTCAAGACTTTTACAAGGTATACAACTGAATATTCCTAGAAGATCGCTGAGATTCGCCAATACCTTTCACATTAATATACTTCGGACCAGCTTTATGTATTACAGTCTCATACCAAGAATGTGTAGACAGTATAACGATATGACAAGGGAGTGTCCTGATCTTGATGTGTTCGAGGATTCGCTCTCTGTTTTTAAAAAAAAAAGTTAACTCGCGCGTGTTGTTTTAAGAAAGGTCTCAGTGCTGTTTATGTACCTACGCTATTTTGTCTTTTCTCTAACTTTTATGACTGTTTTTGACTTCTTATGTGCCTGTTTTTTTTTCTTCTACTTATGTAACTTCTATAACTTTTTTTTTCTTGAATTGTGTAACTATTTTTTTCTTTTTTACTTAAATTTTGTAGCCGAATTATTTCTAATTTATGTAACTCATACTTGTGTAACTTGCGTGTGTGATTGAGTGAGAGCTCATGTAATTTTGTGTGCATCCGTAATTGAACGTCCAGCACTCATAGTAATAACCAATATTGTTTTCTTTTTGTGAGAATTGTGAGCTTGATGTCTGTCGATGTACCTTTTTAATTAAATAAATAAAAATCAAATAAAAATAAATATATGATACAGATACCTAGTCAGTGCAATGAATCTGTGACAAAAAAACTAAGAACAATGTTCTGAATTTCACTCGCCCGGCTGTATACGTACACTTACCGATACGCACATCTACATAATAAGTAGACCAACCGATCTACCGCCTCACACACACTTGTCATACCTACATTTGAATTCGAAATTTGTACTACACGCGGCTTCTGTACCTAATAATTCTATGAATTTATACTTCAACGATATTCTCACCTGTGATCGTAATATTTTCCTTTCTTTCTTCATGCTGTGATCAATGATCAATCAACGATATGGTATACCGTGCTATGGTAAAATTATATTGTAGTATCGGACCATAGCATTGCTTGGGTTGGTTAGTTACCTTTTGACAATAAAAGCATTTTTATCTTAACATAAATTTAATAACTTACAAAATAAACACTTTTTTTGTAAATATTATATATTAGTAAATCACCTTAAACACGTAGCTATGCTTGTTGCAAATTTGAAAGATATCAGACGCCCGCAAATAATATTTTTTTGCAATGAATATATAAGGATATAGAATATCCTTTTGAATATGATATTCATATAGTTATGGTACCTACGTAGTCTCAGGATGAGACCAAGTCTGTATTGGGTTTCTCAAACGACGTTTGCTGGCTATAATACTTCTATCAAACGCTCCACGAGTATAATAAATTGGCGATTTTCAACACCCCAAAAAAAACATAAAAAAATTGTATTCCACCCAAGTATGTAGGCACTGGCAGGGAATAGTTTATTTTAAGCTTTGTATTACAAGCATATACTCACCAAAATCTAGAATTCTTAGAAAAAGGTTTCAATCTACTAGTAAAATACGTAATATCAAATTCTTAGAAAATAACTGTTTTGATTCCTATCTGACTATCCATAATAATCATAACAATCCATAGACTAAAGTCAAACCAAAAAATATAGACTTTTTAAAATAATACATTATTACTATTTCCATCTATTATTTTCAGGTGAATTGTTACACATTATTCAAATATATAGAACTTTCAAAAATCACAAAAAAAATAATAAAAAAATAAAGTGATCACGTATTCCGTTGTAAAATAACTCTTGCTCAATCACTTCTTCTTCCATTGCTTGATTATGCCGATGTATGCTATTTGGATGCAAATGAAGTCCATCTCAATAAACTTGAACGTCTTCAGAATATATGTATCAGATTCATCTTTGGGTTGAAAAAAATTGATCGCATATCAAATTACCGCAATCTTCTTTGTTGGCCCAGGATACGCCAGCGGCGCAATATACACATTTTGTCACTATTGTACAATATTCTCTCGAACCCAAACCTACCACAGAACCTAAAAAGCAAATTCACTTATTTATCCAATCATGGACTTCCACTCCGATCTGCTGTACGTACAACCTATCCATAATACAGAATTTCTCAGCTCTTCGTTCGAAGTACAATCAGCAAGATTATGGAATAGCCGGATATTGCGTCGTCTAACTCACTTCGTATTTTCAAGAAAAAACTAAAGAAGGAATATTTATCCTTGAACACCTGATCCCGATTTCCTCTCCTGTCCTTACCATATCCTTTTTATTGCTATGAATTATATTTTTTTTGTTTAATAGTATGTAAGTGTTATACGTATTTTATTTGATTTCTTTTACTCTTTTTTATTTGCTGTTGTACATATACAATGTTGTCATACTTTGTAATCTGGTTGGTTGGAAGAAGTTGCCTAATGGCAATAAGCCCGCCAGTGTACAATTATATTTGTTTATATTATGTACAAGAAGATGTATAAATAAAATAAAATAAATAAACCAGCCGATGACAGGTCGTAAGCCATGTAGTTGCCTTGAGTTCCTGGTTCTTCTATAATATCCCAACTTCGTCTCTATTGAGATGTTAAAATGTTTGTCAGTAAAAATATTAAAAGATTGGTTATTATTGACGTTCCGTTTTTTCAAATTCAAAAACACATATTTTTTTGTTTTGATCACTATTTAAACCAGAGTGAAATTTGTTAATTGATAAATAAGTATATCTCAATAATCTCACCTCAAGACAGGCGAAGCCGTATAGGTGAACTTATGAAAAAAGAAACGGAAAGAGTTAGCTTATAAGTTCCATTGTTTGTATCTTTTATGATATAAATATGTACTGTTTACTTTTTCTCTCTTTTTAATTTTTTCTGTCTTTTTATTTTTAATTAAATCACTTCATACTATGTGTTTGTATGTACTTGATAACTTTTATTTTACTTTGTGTATTGTTTGATAGAGACATATACAGTATACAGTCTACACAATGTATAAATCAGAAAATGGGGGCAAGTCTGGTCCGACCGGTGAAATCAAAACCCTCACGATTACCCATAGATATAATTATTATATGGAGTTCCATAATATCTTAAGATGTCATAGAACTCCATATGATAATTATATCCATGATATGGGTAATCACGAGGGTTTGATTTCGCCGGTTGGAACTGACTTGGATTGCTTTATTAGTGGATTAAAAAAAAATACTAATAATGCATAATTTGAAATGTAAAAAAAAATACTAATAATGCATAATTTGAAATGTTAGGACCAAGGTGGCTACTCGAAGTAGGTAAACTCCGAAACGCAATGAATGTGTCTGCAACATGGTGTAAGGAATATTCATTCATTGTTACGTGGTCTGCAATAATAATTTAACTTCTTTAGGTTTCTTCTGCATATTGGTTTTTGGCTTTCATATTTTAATTGTGCACTTTTTACTGTGTAGGATGATATTTAATAAATATTTATTTTGTGAACTTTTTATTGTTAAGGTTGAAATTTATATATTTTTTATTGTTATTTTTTTTGTATACCTAATATGTATGTCTTATAATATGTTGTATTGTAAAATGTAATAACTTTACAAACTCTACTGATAATTGCTTCGGAACAGACTCTGTCTAGTGAAGCAGTTATCTTTAATGTTTTCTTTAGAAAGTTGTGGTACTAAATAAATAAATAAAAAATAATAATATACTGGTACATAAAAAAAACACTAAAATACGACAGCTGATTAAATTAAAGTACTAAGAAAGACAGCTGTCCTAAACGCAGTAAGTGAGCTCGCAGAGATGTCGAGTGTATTAAAGAAAGCATTGTACACCATGCAAGCACGGTAATACACAAAAACATTCTAAGTGTAGTTGTTATTTCACTTAGGAATATAAAAAGTGTTAGTATATCTGGTTGTTCTGCTCGGACAGTGAAAGAAATTTTTTTCAACAAGTCTGGGGTATCTACAATTTTTTTTACCAACTTCAACAAATATATAATATCAATTAGGGATCTGCGTTTCGCCAGAGTTACTAAATTATGATATTCGATTGATTCAGCATACATAATTACTAAAGTTGAGACTTACCTACGTCTTGTGCGAGAGTCGATTTTTTTTATCAAATGGTAGTTTCATTTAGGTACATAACTTCAAATACCTACCACTATATTAACGATATTAAGTTCATGCAAAATTTAAAAATCGTTTTTTATCTATATAAAATATTTGTGTGGCAATTGGCAGTATACAAACATATGGAATGGAATTTGTTTTGTTCATAGGAATCAATGAAACATTGTCAGCTTCATATTGGAAATCCTCAAAATAGATTCTGCAGACTCTACAACTATTCATCGATGGTATAAATTTATATAAAATCGTGGTGGTCTTAGAATATGCGAAATTGTGTGTATGTACCTTATAGTGTTGATGGTAATATCGGTGTTTGCTCTGATGAAAAATCCCCGCGCTAAGGTGATATTGAAAGTAAACTGAGACGACGTAGGATGGGATGGGAGAGCAAAATAGGAAGAAAAGGAAGAAGATGAGGTCGGTTGAGAGTGAAGCAAAGTGTAGGGTGGGAGGAACTGTACGATGGGTTCGTGTTGCTGCATAATCGGATGATATGGGATTTGCGCCGGATGTGTGACTGACAATATTGTCTCCGTATGTCCACGCGTACCGTCCTTAGGATCCTCTCTCCATCGGATCTAATATCAAAACAACACTCGGAATTCATACATACACCACACATTGTCTTTCTATACTTCTCAACTTTTATAAATATCGACAAACGTTTTAAAATTGAAAATGGAGTTGACCAACAAAGAATGCTCTAAAAATTTCATCTTGCATCTAAGAAATACTACATAACGATATCTGTAAACAAAACGAAGTACCTGACAATATCAAAAGAGCCGCTTGGATGCAAACCAGTATAAATTAGTGCTAGATTATAATCCAATCTTACATAATAATTCTCTACAATTAATCACGAAAAATTGTTAATATCAACGTTTAGTATGAAATTGTCATTAATTGTTGCATAAATTAATATTCTTATTCTATTAATTTAACCTCAAAGATTACTAAAATCTTAATTTTACTGTTATCAACTTCACGATTAGCCCTGCAGGTCATGCAATTCACATACCTAAACAAAGATATCTCCAGCAGCAACATCCTGTATAACGAACACAGGAAAATAAAGCAATAACAATGGTAACTTAAAAAAATACTGTATGAAAAAATAAACACATACCTACTTACCACCAGCAAAGTCAGAAGTAGTGTGTCCGCCCAAATATGACATATTATGGGATAGAAGTTAGAGCCGACTCCTACAAAACTAAAAACTTTCCTAGAGTGGCTGAAATGAAGACCCTGCGCTCCATTGATGGAAGAACCCTCAAGGACCGCTTCAGAAAGAGACGATCTGGTCTAAATGCGGTGTCGAGGGAAAAACAAGGTGGTGACCACGTCGTGCGCATGGACGACAATGGAATTGTCGAAATTGGACAGAAATACCCAAAAACGCAGAAGATTACCCAGAAGACCTGCGATGAATTAGATGGGTCGGTGGCACAGCGGTTAGCGCGCTGGGCTAGTAATCCAGTGGTCGCGAGTTCGAATCCTGCCTCGACCGATTTCGTTCACCTAAGCACAAGCATTTATTTGCTTATTTTAGGGAACGTAGGAAGATGTATATGTACTTGTTTAACAAGGACATATTCATTTTTACATAAAAAAAAAAAAAAAAATATGGAAGGGCAGTCGGTCCGCCTCCTCTCAGGATTGTCCACCATCGCAAATAGGTCAAATGTCCTGATACACGTTTTATTTTATTTTATTTTATGTAATTTCTCGGGCAACTAACATGTACTATAACAAATAATTATTTGACTCGCACCAAATAACAAGTTGCCACATTCTGGAGAACTTGCGATATAAATCGTCTCACAGATCCAGACTGAAAACATAATTCAAAACTGTTTCTCCACCGGGAATCGAACCCGGGACCTTTGGATCAGCTTTCAGATAGGTACCTAACCAACTGAGCCACGAAGGCCGTTGAAGAAATAGTTTCAAAATTATCCAAAAGTCATTTATTTTTGACAAATATAATATACTTACCTGTTCCGACGTTGACGGCTATTTATATAGTAATGTACCAGAACTGAACCATGATAAATAATATTATTGGTATTGTTGTCGAACTGTGTCTCCACCGGGAATCGAACCCGGGACCTTTGGATCAGTAGTCATATACCAAAACAATTTGTTATTGGGTGCATGTTAAATTAATATTTGACATAGTTCATGTTAGTTGCCCGAGAAGCTATATTAATATAGTCGGGGTAATATCGGGCATCAGTTTGAAGTTTTTTTAAATATTCAAAATAGTACATACCTCCTTTTTTATCATACTAAGGTTTCTAACTTACTTAACTTAACAGAATGCTAGGGAAAGTTCACACCAAAAATTATGATTGTGCTGATGAATAATAATAAAACACAATAAACCCCAATGAGAAACGTATTCCGATATTATATTGCTATAGAGTTCAATTTCGACAACTTAATGATATATGAAATACATTTCTGGCCTCACGGTGTTTCCTAATTCTACACGTATGTATTTGATAAGGCCTTACCAATATTTGCTACTGATATCATTTGTCTATTATGGAGGTTTTCTTCGAGGTTTTTATTTATCTTTCTGAACATAATATAAACAAATATTTTGCACACTGGTGGGTTTAATGCCAATAGGCAATTTATTCTAACCAACCAGATTACAAAGAATGACAGAAAATTGTGTTTGTGCAACAACAAAATAATTAAAGCAAAAAATTTAAAAAAAACATAGATAATATATATTATATAACACAAAGACAGAATTTAATACAATAAACACAAAGTGAGAAAAAAAAGAAAAGAGAGAAAACAATAATAATAATAATACTGATCATAACAATGAGGAAAAGAAGGATGATACGGAATTATATAGAATGAATATTCAGGAATTATTTGACAGATATTGTCTTTTTAGTTTTCCTTTAAATTTAATATTTGTATGGATTGAGATGACGTTACTTCATCACTTAGGCCATTCCATAGTTAAGCTGTTTTTCTATTGAGACATGGAACATAGATACATTATTAGGAGTTTTGATTTCAACGTTTGTTTGATAATCACTCAGTGTAGGTATTCCAAATTCCAAGGTATACATTCAGCCCTCAAATCAAAGTGATGGTATTATCTGTCACGGATCTAGTAGCGTCCAGGTCATGTCTGGTATAATCCCCGGTAGATGTAGGTAGGGTGGGCTGGTGTGTGGCGATGGTGGAAGGTGTTATGAAACCAGCTGTGGATTTGAACATGTCTGGGTTCCGTTCCGAGTGAAATGCTAAAATAGGTAAATGGAAGCTTAAGTGACGCGAGCCGTGAATAATGGACTCGTCCTCTCTTGTCCACGGCGGGAGAGAGAGAACTAATCGTCTAATCCACATCACGTTTGCACTCAAGGTACTCCACTTCTGCCGTTTCTGCTGAATTCATAATCATATTTCATCCCTTGGACAGTGCCATAAAAATAATACCAAGAGAAGATGAAAATGACGGATAATCCGTCTGTTATTAAATTTATTTAATTAAAAAAAATATTTCAAAGAATCATTCTTTAAATCATTTTTTTTAATATTTGAATCTATCACATTATGATTGAACTCCATTAAATATCACATATTTTTTCATCAGAGTTCATAAGCGCCCTCAAGATGAATTCTCGCTATATAGATAATCCATGTATTATTCTTCATCGTTTAGTTCTTCAGAAACTATGCCTCCTGGGATGACGAAATCATTTAATATAATTATGTATCAACTTTGTATTTTGTTTCAATAAAACTATTAAAAAAAGATTATGATCCTACATACATAACATTTTAAATCTAAGAATGTGTTTTTTTACCAATATTATTAAAAAGTATAAAAGAAAGCAACCCAAAAAACATATAAAACTTAGTATTATATCCATACACGTACTTGTCTAGAGATATAGAAAAAAAAATGTGTTTCATTTTTCTTATCAAATTATTACGAAATTTTTTTCAGTAATGGATATTTCCATATTGAACAAACATTGGTGAATACCTACATAAAATTGCAAGACATGACGGGGCTAAAAATTTGTTAAAGTAATGCAACTGTAGAGCACATAAAACAAATTGATATAGCAAGATTTTTTATTCAGGTTGTAGAAATTGTTTGGCTTCTACGCATTAATTTGACATAATATTAGTTGGGATATTCAACAATGATAATAAATTTTATCATGATAATCCTATTACTTACATAGGTACTTTCTCAATACTCATCCCTTGTCTAATCTTATGGATACCTACATACATAGACAGTTTGATGAGAAATATTCCATGTTTCATGATCATAGAAGTGTAAAACTTCATGGATCATAATAACTGCACTTTAATTGATTAACACCATCATCGTACGTATAAAATTAGTTACGGCCATATATAAATCACAACATTATCATCGATCGTTATATTGTCATGAGTGCGCACTTAAATTATATGACAGACACTTTGCAATAGCTAATCCTGGGGGTGATTTTTACCCCAGGGTTGTAGGTACGGGGTACTTGCGACATCATAATATACCTTCCAATGCTACATTAATAATTTGACAAAAATCGCATAAGTTGATTAATAATGTTTTTTATAATGAACTATCATAGGATGTTCCTAAAACCAACATCGAAACGAAGAGGACTGTGAAGGCAGCTCATAATCAGATTAGGTAATTGCGACTGAAATATTTTTTTATACCTAAACTTTATCACAACTATAAAAAAAAGTTTTTGTCATACCATATCATACGATACCATCATGCCATTTTCCTATTTGTGGTAGGCAGAGAGAACCGAACGCTAGACTCTCTGTTTACATTTCTCGCTTCATTCATGTCCATGCATCGTCTCATACACGCTCTTCTGTTATTCGTACTTCTAACGTCTCCATCTTTTAAAATTCCATTAAAGTGATCATGCCAACTTTTCCTTTGCCGACCTTTACTTTTCGTTCCTCTTTAATCAGACTTATACCTATACTTTTTTTGTCAGACGGTCATCACTCATTCTTTCTTAGTGGCCAAACCACCTTAGGAAATTTATTTTCATCCTATTTACCACACATTCGTCTTCGTGGCCTCATTTCAACCGAATTTTTTGTTTTATATTTTTAGATTTTAAGATTTTTTATATAACATTCGATAGTCCACTAAGTTCTTTGGTAAAATCAAGCAAAAAAGAGATTTTCATTATACCTTCACTTGAAAAACTGACTCAGAGTATAAAATAACTTAATTTTTCTCAAAAGTGATGATATTTATTTATTTATTACAATTTACGGCTTAATAGCCTTATGCACAATAAAATAAAATAGTATTTAAACATAATATTCAAAAACAAAATTATACTAAACAACAGAAAAACAAAAAAGAAGAATA
Source organism: Molanna angustata (assembly GCA_963576475.1). Lineage (NCBI taxonomy): Eukaryota > Metazoa > Arthropoda > Insecta > Trichoptera > Molannidae > Molanna > Molanna angustata. The sequence goes on from OY754973.1 coordinate 9,535,282, forward strand.
TCATATAAAAACGAAAAAAAGAAGAATGAATTTTACCTATGAAATAATAAAAGAATATCATTAAAATCTAAAGTCTCATGCAAATACCACGAAGTTCATTTAAAAAAGCGAAAAAAATTATTACCTATCACGAATAAAAGTGTCATTTTGCTCCAAAAAATATTGATGCGAATTTTTTTTATAGTTTGCCAATGACAGATAATAAATATCGCCTAGGCTAGAATATATTTCTAATATTGAGAAAAAAACAAAATATTGTGATAATCTCATAATTCGTCATTATTATATCGACAATATATTGGTCCTACTAGTGCTCCACGTTTCATTTTTTTCTTCGTTATAATCAATAGGTAGGTACTATGCATTTCAAAATTGAAAGTATATTATTTTTTAGTAGATAAATTTAACATATTTAACGTACATAAGTAGGTATGTGAATAGTTAATTACTCTAACCCGTTTCGAGGCGAGACATCCGCTGTAAAGTTGTTATTATTGATCTCGGCAAGACGAAGGACCGGTCCATTGGGGTGGGCAGAGAGGAAGAGATCCAAGAAATGGAGAGAAAGTGAACAGCAGGAAGTATCTCCTTTATCTCGGGACTGTCCTCCATATCCTGATGCAAACTACAAGTCCTCGGGGGCAATGCTAGTTAGGCACTAACTTATCTCTAGTCAGCCTTGTGTTGTCTTGTCTATGATGTTTCTTTGGACGGAGAAAGGGAACAATTTTGGGGTAAGGATGCCAAGATAGGAATAACTATCACCTCTACACATACAATAACACATTCACCTCAAAATAATATAGGTAGGTACTATATTCGATAACTTTGTATTTACTATTACTTATCCGGTAAAGACACAAGATTTTTTTTGACACTGCTTATAATATATGAAAAAAAAGAAAAAAAAAATAGTTGTTGTGCAAAATGCCTATGTGTCATTTTTTCAACATTGAAGTCAAAAAATACCAACTTCGAGGCTTCGCAGCTTAAATGTATTGTAGGTGTATGGATGACCTCAGAATTCAGAGTAGAACATTAAGAGTGTGTGTCTGTATATGTCCCCTTATAACTTTTAATCCGCTTGATGCACAAAGCCCAAATTTCATAAAATATAGTAAACTCTTTGAATTTTGAATTTCTGCTATAGTAAGGAGTTATCAATACCAGAATTCTTGTTTTATATTTCTACAAATCTCAAAAACTATAAAAGCTAGAACACTGACAATCTGTATTAATATATATAGACCAAATGTAGACTAATACGAAAATTTCTGAATAATCCGATTTTTTTTAAATATCGAAAAACGCCGACAACCCAACTAGATAATTAAACTTTGTATTAAAAAACGTATGCATTATTGCAATACATTTCAAACTTTTCTTAACAATTTGTATTAATTGAATTTATAGTGACGACATCGTTTCATCGTGAAATGAAATGATTTATATCCATTATTTTTTACATATTGCAGTAGCAAAAAGTAAACATATAAAAAAAAATATTAGGTACTATAAAAATAATATGTACAACAAACTATTCCGAGGCAGTACCTTATTACATAATTTGGTCTAAGGTTTCATGTTGTTATCAGCAAAATAATTAACAGAAATAATTAAAAATGAAATAAAAATAAGATAGTGAACTCTTAGTTATTTGAACCTATAGTAAAATAATAAATTTTAACGTCCACAGGGACTTTCAATAGTTTGAAACATACCTACCAACAAGCTTTTTATATATTCTGGATAAAAAAGGATTGACTTCTACACTGTCCCATCCTGACATAGATTTTTATTTTTATAGAAAACAAAATATCTTAAAATAATCAATAATTTTGATTTAATGTTTTAAAATTTGGTAAGTACCTACGTATTTTTCAACTATAATATTGCTATCGACAGTTGGATCTCATGTGTTACATGCAACATATAATGTTTTTCACAAAATTTTAAAAGTTTTTCCGCACTAACAATCGATTACTGTAGGTACCATGGTCAACGAAATTCGAAGTCGTCATGTTTTTTGAGATTATGGGCACAATCCTTATTATACCGCGTATTAAGTAGCCGAATGAGATAGTTGGTAAGACGTTAACTGTGCGGGGGATGATTTCCGCCAAGACAGCCTCCAGTAATAAGTGACCTAATGATATTTTATGGCTGAAGATATGTAATGCCGTTATTACGGAGTGTGGGGTGGCTGGTTAGGTGTCATGTTGCCAATTACCGCGACTACGTTGATACGCCTGAGAAACCCTTACAGCCCGTGGCCATCCGATTGGAGATAAGGAATGGTATACCTCTCGAAGGAGAACTAAATTCACACAACATTACAAGTATCTTCGCAAGAAATATCCAACACCTATTACGGAACCCTTTCACACTATCATGCTCTTCTACTTCCTACTTACTTACCCATCTATAAATTCCCCAATCAAAACACAATCTATCGACACAATTAATATATTTATTTGTATTTATTTTCAGGAGATGCTGTTCATCCATCCGTTTATCAAAGCAGTCTGAACAAAAACAAAACATTTCTGGCAAATTCAAACTCACCAGCGAAAAAAATCAAAATGACAGAAAAAGACCAAAATGTACATCGAATGGACAATAATCACAATACTTATTGCAACAATAAAGAAAAATGTAATGAAACAAATGCAACGAAATTTAAAGAAGAATCTGAAAAAACGAATAATTATAAAAACGAAAATAGTGTTATATTAGATGATAATTATGTACAGGTTGACGAAAACCATAAAATACAACCGTCCGATGACAATAATGATCGAAAAATCGACAAATCATCAGAAGATAATAAAATTTCTGATGTTGTGATACCAAAACCTAAAACCAAATTGGTTGCCAACGGTCTTGCAGTTCCTGCCTTAGTAAGAATACATATAATTAAGAAAGAAGTGCCAAATAGTGATAGCGTAAAATTAAATGTAACCGATAACAATAGAATGTTAAGTAATGTTCCTAATAATCCAACGAATTGTGCTAAAAATGTGTCTTCAAGTAATTTATCGTGTATTGTTGACAGTAAGAGTGTTGTTGCTGGTGCTTCTGAGAATGTGACCAACGGAAGTTGCATATCTCTACAAGAATATCTGCAACAGAACAATGCATTTTTGATTATACCAGCAACGGTGACGACAACAACATTACCAGTTCCTCCACTTGTACAACAGATCATTAGACCAGGTGAGTCATTTTTTTATCCATTATTGAATAAATTAAACAAAAATGATTATAGTCTTTCTTCTTAATAATTTCCTCAAAAGAGGCAATATCACAAATTTGTAAAACAGTAGGTAGGTATACCTACTAAAATCAAAGGTGATTTTTATAAAAAAAACGATAAACCCACTATAGCGAAATATTTTAGCTACATCATCATCGAAATTCATATTTTAAAGTCTTTCGATAGCTATGATTCGACTAATACTAATTCTTCGCCTAAATGAATTCTTTGTTCAAAGTAAGAGTCCACCAGTGGGGCAAGTCTGGTCCAACCGGCGAAATTAAAACCCTCGTTATTACCTGTATATCATGGATATACATAATTATCATATGGAGTTCTATGACATCAAAAGATATTATAGAACTCCATATAATAATTATATCCATAATATTGGTAATTGTGAGGGTTTTAATTTCGCCGGTTAAACCAGACTTGCCCCCCCTGGAGGTTATTTTTAATAGACGTCATAGTTTTTAATTATGTATTAAAAACTATGACGCAACTATATTTGCTTATTTCGTTAACATTTTCATTTACGTGTAATGGAATCATGAAATAACAGAGTTGACATAAGCTACGACTTCATTGGTACTCAAACTGTCAATGTTTTTCTTATTTCATATTGCTTCTCGGGAAATTAACATATATTATGTAAAATTATTAATCTAACACGCATCCAATAATAATTTACCACATTCTGGAGACGTATGCTTAAATATGAATCAAATACATTTATATAGCAGTAAAAGAAATTAACTTACGAAATTTTGTTTTCTTTCGAATATTTATTTGATTGCATATCCGCAAACATTGGAATTTTTTCCCTGTCAGGTGTCAAATGATATTTTTGCTGACAAAATTTTTTAACATCTCAATAGAGACGAAGTTAAAAAAAAATAAAATATAAGAAATAAAATAAGAAAAAAAATAAGAATAGAACATAACATCTCAATAGAACCAGGAACTTGAGGCACCTACAGAGCTTACGACCTGTCATCGGCTAAAGTGATCACGTAAACCAGCCGATGACAGGTCGTAGACCTTGTAGGTGCCTCGAGCACTGAAAAAAAAGTTATGTTAAAATTAACCGAACTATAGTTCTTTTCCATCTTTTTATTTTACTATTTTATTTCTTTTCCTTTTGTTTTTGTTCTTACTCTATTGTACTTTTGTTTTTTTTTCTATATGTTTTTTTGTTGTTTTTATTCTAGTGTTGTTTTGGATCTATCAATACTTACTTACTTTACTTTACTTACTTTTTGTATGGCTACGGCTTTTCCTGCGCCTTTGGCTGCGTCATTGAGTAGTTCCCTTCTACACTCTTGGCTCCCGTTCGATATATCAATACATTTTATATTGTTAAACCAAATTCTTTTTTTTTTGTCATTGTTGGTTAATTTAAGGTAGCATTTATATTGTATGACTAGCTTTTATGTCCCGCCGTTGGCCAAGAATGTAAAATTGTGAAAGAAAAAGCAATCGTTTTTATAATATTGTCACCCAATTATTTTGCAATATCAGACTATGAAAAGTGGTTTGAAATTTGATTGAGTTTAAGTATTGTAAAATGTTCAAGTGATGGCCACAACCCATTCATTTTTATATATTGCTATAAAGTGTGAATGAAGTATAATATTTATACAATTTCTGCTCGCATGGACTATGCGTAATGGTTTTAAATATGACTGTTTATCAACGTTGTAAAGAGATTGGTTTGGCCACAACCCCCATTTTTAAATATTATCATCGAAAACAAATTGTAATGTGTACCTATTGAAAATTTAGTAATTTTGGATGTTGGGATGTGGTTAAAATTTGATTAAACAAACGTAGGTACTGAAAAGATCTAGTATTGGTCACATCCCATTCGTTTTTATATTTTTTCATCAAGTGTGCATTATATTTTTGCTCAATTTGACTGAAAGTCTTCATTAACGAAGAAGAAGAAGACTTGAACTATAGTAAATAGTTTTTAATTTGAATATAAATGTTGTGAAGAGTTCAGTAATGGCCACAACCCCCATTCTTTAAATATTAGGTGTTGAAAATTATTCAAAATAGGATGATATAAATGGTTTAAATTTAATTAAACAAAAGTATTGAAAAGATTCTAGTGCAGGTTATATCGTCACATCCCATATCCCATTCATTTCATATGTATTTTCATCAAGTGTGCATATCGTTAATAATATTTCTGCACAATAGACTATTAGACTTAAAACTAACCCAAAAGACTAAATAAAAAACGACCAAATACACGAAGAAGAAGAAGAATAAGAAAAAAGTTTAAATCCAAAAACCATCCTGGGCATACGCTCGACAATTCACCAAAGTTTCATTATAATCGGACAAACGGTTGATAAATAAATAAATAAAATAATTTTCCTATAGGAAATCAGTATAGGTATATTATTGTTGATTTGTAAGTAAATAGTATTAGGTAGGTACCTACCTACAACAACCTTCTAAATAAATTCGATTCCTAACAAATTTTATTTGAATATCACATTCTTTCTGTAGCCATGGAAACGATTCGAACACGTAAGTAATATCGAATGGTTCGGATACATTTTTTGAATATGTAGGTACCTACATTGGTTTGTTCGATGCCATAAAAATGAAAATTGTCAGAAAAATCAAATATTATTTACAAATTATGCAATTTTATTATGCCTATATCTTTACTAATAAATAATACATTTTTACAATATATGTCTTAAAACTTGCCGTAATGTCTTGTGTTTCATTTTATTATTTCATAATTACATTTATTTCAAAGGTTTATTATTTTCAAGAACATATTCATTCGGTGGGAAAATGAAATATTGTATGAAAAGATATTAAAATGGCGGCGTTTATGTACAAAAGGCTTACTTTAAAAATAAGTTAAACATTATAATTATACCAAATATTCACCATGTTTTTCACTTAAACGCTAAGTTATACTTCAAAATATATTTTTTTTGTGTAAATACCTACTTCTAACTTTTAAACTAACAGATATTTGCGTGCAAAATGTACACTTTTTTGACAGATATGACTTGGAAAATTTTGTATGAAAAAAATAATTATTTAAATATTTTTAAAATTCAGCATTTTTATCGCATAATTTTTAGCGTGACACTGCATCAGGTATACTGGTACACGTTCGCACATAAATTAGATTTTTAGATGCTCTTGGTTTTTTAGAAGGCGTGAGACAAACACACACACACACACACACACACACATACACACAAACACACACACACACATACACTAACATTTTGATTGCTTTATTACTTTAGATATAGAAAACTACTGATAACCATATATGGTCAGTGGTATCTTTTATAAATAAAATTAAATGTTAAATAAATAAATAAATAATAAAAAAAAAGTGACTACAAAACAATCCGTTTTGTGCTACTAAATATTTTGTGTGTTTAACCAAACGGTACAGTCATAAACAGATTTGGCTAAAAACGCAAGTAACCAGTTCGGTGGTCACAATTATTTTTTTCAGTGAGTTCCTGGTTCTTTTACAATATCCCAACTTCTTCTCTATTGAGATGTTAAAAAAATTTGTCAATAAAAAAAATATTTCCTTTTTAAACAACATGTACTTTTTGTCATTAGTGTTGAATATTGTTTCAATTTTCATTCCGAACGTTTCCGAAAATATTCAAATACGTTATATCGGCTGTCGCCAAATTTTGGTGGCACAGTCACGCGGTGCCCACCAAGAAATTTCGCTTATGTCATGTCCATAGATATATTAATGATCTGTAAATGTAACATGATTATTTATTGATCTGTTAATGGAATGGAACATACAGATGAGTCGATGGCAGAGCGGTTAGGGGCCTGGGCTAGTAATCCAGTGGTCGCGAGTTCGAATCCTGCCTTGACCGATTTCGTTCACCTACCTATAGCACAAGCATTTATATGCTTATTTTAAGGAACGTAGAAAGATGTATATGTACTTGTTTAACAAGGACATATTCATTTTTTATTTAAAAAAAAGATTCATTAGGTATAGTAAATGTATCAATATTACTTTGATATTTCGAATGAAAACTTTATGACTAAATGAGTTCAATTTGGACGAGTGTAATTTTTTTTATATATAAATTTGATTCAATCTATCCATCTTCCCGTATTGACTATAATACCTAGTCACATACCTCTCTATATATCAGAGATTATGTCGAGTAGCCAATTAGCTGGCGTTTGTTCACTTTATTACCGATATCACCAGTGCCGTGCGACATACACACAATGTTACATCAATAGGATGTCTTCTACACTTATATTCATAGGAGGAAAATTCTTACTAACATGTTTTTTATAAAACTTTCAGCCTTGTTTCATATTTTTTCCTGTAAATGTGCAAATAAGCATACACGCAAAAATAATGTCATGTTTTAACAATAGTCGGTTGAAATCATAATATGAAAAGTTTTTGCATAAGGTATCATGCAGCAGTTGTGGCATTATTTTTCTCATTCTAAAGCCATTTTTTGATGCATTCAATATTCTAACCGAATTAAAACGACATATACAATTTTTTAATTTCTGCAATCACAGGTCCCCATCAATAATTTGTTGTGAAAGTATTAAAAATAGCATCGAATGAAAAAAAATATTAATTAAGAAATATGAGTTTTTGCCGATGAACTGTCCTCGTGTAGACATATTATATAGTTAGTTGATCGAGGATAGCAAAGATGAGTGTCAACCATTCTCTGGTGAAGTAACATAATCCAGTCATTATACCTATATATAAATATTACATACCTACCTATATACCCAGTAGACGGGCGCCATACGATACTATAAATCTTCAGATATGAAATCAAAATCTATGTGTGTGAACAGTGCTTAATAATTATTGCTTCAGAGACTTTATGGCCTTAAAAGAACATTACTGTTCATGGCAGAAGAGGACTGAACCAGGAAAAGAAGAAATTAAAAAAAACTAAATGTCATAATATTGTAAATTACCTATATTATCAAAGCAGAAATATTTCAATAAGAGAAATTCGGAAAATCATATAGGTACCTTCAGGACGCATCTCAAGCTAAGTATAAATATAAATTATATTATCAAAGCAGGAATATTTTAATAAGAGAAATTCGGAAAATAATATAGGTACCTTCAGGACACATCTCAAGCTAAGTATAAATATAAATTATATTATCAAAGCAGGAATATTTCAATAAGAGAAATTCGGAAAATAATATAGGTACCTTCAGGACACATCTCAAGCTAAGTATAAATATAAATTATATTATCAAAGCAGGAATATTTCAATAAGAGAAATTCGGAAAATAATATAGGTACCTTCAGGACACATCTCAAGCTAAGTATAAATATAAATTATATTATCAAAGCAGGAATATTTCAATAAGATAAATTCGGGAAATCATATGGGTACATTAAGGGCACATCGCAGACTAAGTATAAATATAAATTATATTATCAAAGCGGGAATATTTTAATAAGAGAAATTCGGGAATCAGAGTTTGTGTTTACCAACGTTTCGTCTACCTTGGGGGGTTTGTGTGCAGGATCCTCTTTGGCAATCTTCATCATTCTTTCCACGTGTCCATCGCAGAAACTCATCATTTCCTGTCCCTCTATCCCAGTTCATCCGGGGTCGAGCCTCTTAGTCATCACAGAATCTGTCAACGAAAAAAGAGTGTATTGTGGCCAACGTTTAACTCCTCACTACCAAGTCACTCCTCAAATTATTCAAATTATATATGGAAAAGTTTCAGCATTTTCATGAAATGAGTATTGTTAATTTATTTTAGATGTATCTAAATATATTATTTTTGAAAGTGATTTTTTACCAATTTGAAAATAAAAATATAAAATGTCAAAGTTGTATCACTTTGAAATAGGTATTTGACAATTAAAAAAATAAGAAGCACTATTCATCTATTGGGGTCTAAGCGAGTATTAGATTTATTAATTTGCTAAATTTGAAAAGCATCAAATGAGTACTTTAGTCCAAAATCGATAGTAGGTAAGTAGAATAAACACGCCATACATAGCACGTTCTTAGCACATATCACAGCACACACACACACAGATACATAATGATGAAACTTTCAGAATACAATCTCAGCATGATATTTGTTGATAACCTGCCATAAAAAAATAGCCTCAAAAATTTCGATTCATAACTCCCCACTATAGGTATCCCCATTGGGGTAGTGAGGAGGAAAAACGTGTCATTGGAAACTTGGAAATATTTATGAAGCAATCTACGAGCATCTCTGAAAATAAGCGACAGCTGATTCCACAACCTGCCGTCCCTAGACAATGTGTCATTTAGCTCAAGAAAAGATAACTCAATGTATGGAAGTGACAGTTGTCACGTGACTGGCAACTGTCACTTCCATACATTGAGATTTCTTTTCTTATTTCTTTTCTTGAGCTAAATGACTTGTGAAATGACAATGTAAATGTAAATGACAATGAAATGTCGTCTAAAGGGGCTGGCTGCTTAAATTTTAAACATTTGTATAAAATTGCGTTGATATGAAGTTTTAAGACCACGAGAGAAAAGAAGAATGGTTCTTTGAACGTACAAATATATTTTGTTTGATCCAAGTACTAGTTCATCTCTGCGCAAAGCGAACGTTGTCTAACTCAGGATGATGTCAGATGAGAATTGGGAAATAGTGATGACGCTACGCGTCTCCCCAAATAATTGAACTATTCAAGGTGAGGCACGAGACGATACACTTCGATCGAAGAAAGACAGACTAAGGTGATCTTAATACAAATTTATTTTTATTTTGCATACCTATTACGCCAAAGGATGATCAAATGCTATGTATGGTCGGTCCTGCTCTACGGTGTTGAGGCATGGACTCTCAAGGTTGGTATCATAAACCGCCTGGAAGCGTTCGAAATGTGGATTCGTCGTAGAATACTAAGGATATCCTGGACCGACATGGTGAGTAACGTTTGAGTCTTGCTTAGAGCTAATACTGACAGGCAGTTGTTCACGACAGTCAAGCTCCGTAAGACTTCATATTTTGGTCATATAATGAAAGGCGAAAAATACTCGATCGTACAGTTGATCATAAAAAGAAAGATTGAGGGCCGTAGAGGGGTCGGCAGGAAGCAGCTATCCTGGCTCCGTAACATTCGGGAGTGGACTGGAATGAGGCGTGTGGAGGACTTGTTCCGCACCGCACAGGACAGGGAAAGTTTCTCCCGAATGATCGTCAACGTCGGGGGGACCCGACAGGACACATGGAGAAGAAGAAGTAGCTATTAGGTATTGTCATTCTATACTTGCTAGTACCAATCTTTTCCAGATGTACAGATTCTCTTCAAAGAACTGCATGAGAATCCTTTGATAAAGATTTCATGTTTTGATCAGATGCTGCGTTTGAAATGAAGTACCTACCTAAACACATTATAACGATCATTAAGTGATTTAAAAGCTTATGGAGATGTTAAAGAAAATAGTATGTTGCATAATGGAGATTGGAACAAAAACTAGGGAAAAAGAACTTTACAGGGGGCAAACAAACCTAAACACTGCAATTTAAAATCATATTTCTCAAATATGTTAAACAGTGTGTTTCTAAACGAAATAACATAAGTATTTAAACACTTTTCTAGTGAATATTCGTCACACAATTTTAAAATGCACCATTATTAATTCCCCTAAAGAAATATTAAAAATATCCTCTTCAGCATTTTTTTAAATAACTCCATAACTATGTGTACATAAAATCAAAGCAAATGTTCGTAATTTTTTTTTTCATTTCAAGACAGGTTTGTTTTTGAAATTCCAAAAAATCAACAAATTTTGGTTTTCCGATAATTTGACGTATAAACCATTTTTAATGCACGCGATAGTTACCCTTCCTAACACGTAATTTCTTAGTGCATTAGGCGGTTTTAATATATCATGTTTTCCGTCACTAGATTAAGCATTATATGCCCTCTTAAAAAATTCAATTCAATTCACTTGTAGGTACTCTATCCTAACCTAACTAATTATTTAGGTTATTATGAATCTAGGTTGAACTCTATCCTAACCTAACTAATTATTTAGGTTATTATGAATCCTAACCTAACTAATTATTTAGGTTATTATTAATCTAGGTTATTATTAACTTAGGTTATATTCTATCCTAACCTAACTAATTATTAAGGTTATTATTTTTATGTATGTCAATTTAATTTGAAGCCTTACTTCAACATTCAACGCCCATTTCACATGAAAGAGTGTCAACATGAAAAAGGTACAGCTGGTTATTATTTGTACCAATCAGTACCAATGTATATTTAAATAGAATATTTTTTTATAATAAGTAAGTAAACAAGCCAAAATTAAAATTATAATTGGCGCGGTTCAGGGGTGACATCTGTGTGGAAGCATTGTCAAATAATACATATACCTATTATGTACAGAAATATGAATAAATAAAAAATAATGTATAGGTATTTTATTATTATTTATTTACCTTTTATCACACCATATATTAATTTATAATGACAACAATAAGTAGATTACTTCTGCCCAACTAGGAAATCCTGTTCTAGGGCTAGCAGTATACTATTTTAATTGACAATTATATGCAATTATGAACCAGGTAATTGTTCCCGTTCCACACTAAATATGTACACAATCTCAACTTTCTGCAATCACAATCATTACCTCAACAAAAACATAAGGACTTTTTCTTTATTTTTTTTCAAACCAATTTCTCTGTAGATGGCTCTACAAAAATAAATCTTCGTCACTTCATAGATGGCGATGGTGTCTCAGCTTATTTTTAAGCGAAAAGATTTTTATAAGATAGAAAACTCAATAAGATGGCATGATTAGTGAATGTTCCGAAAGCGCATAAAGCGATCACGAAATCCAGCCAATGACAGATCATAAGCCCTGTTGGTGCCTTAATTTCCCAGTTCTCCTGTACTATTCTAACTTCGTCTCTATTGAAGTGTTAAAAATTTGTCATAATATTAATGACTCCCGACAGGGAAAAAATCCAACGTTTGCGTATTTGCAACTATAAAAGTCGATTTAAATATTTTGATTTTCACATTTTACTCATGATCCCAAAACTATTCAAGTAAAACCATCTTTAATAGTGTCATTGGTGAGATCAAGTTGATTATTAGGTTATATTTGATGATTCATATCAACTTGTCCTCATCGTATTTTTTTTTTTTTTAATATTCTACTTACTTCCGATGGCCGCACAACTCCGGTAGAGCTATATCAGTACCAATAGACTCCCAGTCATCACAAACATTCAGCACTCGGGTGACATTGTCCATCGATCTCTTCCTTGGACATCAATCTGCCCACAGGCTTATTTTGCAGGAGGCGTTTAGTGGCTCTTTCTTCTGCCGATCTGACGACTATTATTTTTATAATCTTTCATCTCATGGCCTTAATTTACGGTCTCAAAATCATGGTACTTTGCAAAGTACACTATCGATACCAATACATTACACATCCTCCTACACTTACTCGTTCACAATTCACGCAGCTCGGCTGTGAAATCAACTACCCAATGGTATAAGAGAAGCTCCTAGCTTAGTGGTTTTCAAGAAGCTTCTGAAGTAACACTTCTTATCCTCATACCTATAATTCCTTTATCCTTCATTCTTTCCCAACCCACCCTTTTCCTGTTTTCGAACATTATCCTATTAGTCTCATGTATACCTATTAGTTTTTATTTTTTGTTACATGTATTTTTTGTACTTGCTCGTACTACTGTATTTACTAATGTGGTTGACTGGTAGAAATTGCCTATGGGCAATAAGTCCGCCACATTATGTATGTGATTTGTTTTGCATAGTAAAAGAGTTTTATTATTATTATTATTTATTATGTTATCATGTGTATTAAAGTCAGACCCATAATCATCTGTTGAGTCATTATGTACGTACATGTAAACTATGTTAGCTGATTACATCGCACATAAGTTGGCAATTTTAGGCATGTGACTACTAGTTATTGGTATGAATATGTACCTAATAAAGTGCATGCGTGAACATATGTACATAGATGATGTGAATGCACCATTGAATGATATTTTACGCGTGTGAATATTATATTATACTGGAATGTTTTACTAGAGTAATTGTCATTTTATAGAGACAATAACTATACCAAATTTCAATGAAATATTATACATATCATACTTTGCTATGTTCATTTGAAATAAAACGGTATAAAATAAAGGCTAGTATAATTTAATGTTTTAATAATTTGGTCTTAAAAAGTCAAATACACGTTTTGAATCAAATTACAAAACTTATAAGAAATAGTAATAATATTGTTTTGTTTTTTTTCTTCCTTGCATCTTCCCAGTTCATCTGGGGTCGGTCCTTCTGGTACGAAAACGCCAGACCTTTCGATCTTGCGTCATCTCCTTGCTCAGATCCCTCTCAATATAATTGTCCACCAGGTAGCCTGTGGACGGCCTCTAGTTCTGAACTGAGTGGGTATGTCCAGTGCGAGTTTAACCATGCGTCATTTCGTCTGGTAATGTATACGAACTATCGGAGTAATAATATCGTATATATATTTATATCAATAACTTTTTTTGGGCAAGATTATATGCTCGAATCACCTTTGAGAATTTATTATTTATTATTTTGTCTCTTTCATATATTTTACAGCCTGATATCTTCCGATATGGATAGCTTCCTTTACAGTTATATGTTGTGTAGGTGATGTCGTTTGAAGTGAACGAAGTGCGACAATAATAATATTAATTTATGTCCTTTTTTCCCTTAAATCGCCTCTGTTTATCTTTTGCGCCATCTTTGGCTAATGTTCCAACCGTAAAAACATCCAAATATAAAGCGAGCATTATTATAAGCTCAAGTGGTGATCTAGAATGACCCGTGATAGGGTTGGCAAACATTCACAGATTGTAACATTTTATTTAGCGGTGAAAAATTAGGATATTTCAATCAATAATATCGAATAAAAGTTCAACGAACTCTCAACCACATTTTACAAAATAAAATATAAACAATAAGTCTTTAGCCAACGCGTAACATTTCTAATTGAAATCATTGTAAAGAAACGACTAAAAATCATTTGCACAACAGCCAAATTGCTTATTATGATCAACAACGAGAAATGGACACGGAGTTAAATAATACTGGTTCAAAAACCAGAAGTCTTTTTTTTAATACTCACATTAATAAAAAATCTATAGGTATTATAAATATAGATTTTCTTACACTTTAGCAGAAAAATTTAGTATACAGAAAAATCGTAAACACATAATTTCATAAAGACTAGTTGCATGTAACACATGAGATCCAACTGTCGATAGCGATAGGACGTATAGTTGAAGAATAAGTAGTTTTCTATACAACATAATATATGTACCTAGGTATGTATGTCAAGATAGGATAGTATGGAGGTCAGTCCTTTGATCCTACCCAGAATATGAAAACAGCATGATGTTATGTATGTATGTTTGGAGATTAGTATCAAACTATTAAGTCTTCTTAGATATTGTGTGTAGGCTATATTGCCATACAAATTGTATGAAGCAATGTCGTCACTAAATTCAATTTTTATAAAAATTGTTAAAAAAAAATTGAGATGTGCTAATACAATGGTGATATTTTTTATAGAAAATTAAATTATCTAGTTGGGGTGTTTCGGCTTTTTTCGATATTTAAAAAAAAATGGAAATAAAGGCAGTTAAACTCATAAATTTATCATAAAAAAAATATTTTTCTTAATAAAAAATGTTTGAGAAACCCTGGATTTTTAAAAAAAAAATTAGTTGATGTTTTGTATTTTTCTATGTTTATACCAATTTTCAGCGTTCTAGCTTTTATGGTTTCTGAGATATATGGAAAAATAAACCAATAATTCCAAAGTTGATAACCCCTGACTGAAACAAAAATTCACAATTCTGAGTATAAAAGTTTTGCAGGCCTATAACTGTTTATATATTCTGAAATTTTGGGCTCTGTAAATTGAGCGGATCAAAAGTTATAAGGGACACACACACACACACACACACACAGACACAGACACACACACAGACACAGACACACACACAGACACACAAAACTCATATAAAATGTTCTACTCCGAATTCTGAGTAAATCATATATGCTGCGAGGCCTCTAGTTGGTGTTATTAGCATGCAAAAAGTCCACTACGCCATACAAAATGTTCCTTCGTACACGCATCTTGGCTTAATAATGTCGATTCATTCAGAGAATTGAATTCTCATGAACGAAACGACGCGACAGTTGGATTAAGTCTTCTTAGATATTGTGTGTAGGCGACTGCCATACAAATTGTATGAAGCGATGTGGTCACTTAATTCAATTTTTATAAAAATTGTTAAAAAAACATTAGATTAAGTTCTACAATATCTATTTGGGGTTTTTCGGCTTTTTTCGATATTTTTAAAATATTTGGAAATATAGGCAGTTAAACTCATAAATTTATAATAAAAAAATATTTTTATTAATAAAAAATGTTTGAGAAACCCTGGAATTTTTTTGAAAAAACTAATTTGAGATTTTGTATTTTTCTATGTTTATACCAATTTTCAGCGTTCTAGCTTTTATGGTTTCTGAGATATATGGAAAAATAAACCAAAAATTCAAAAGTTGGTAACCCCTGACTGAAACAAAAATTCACAATTCTGAGTATAAAAGTTTTGTAGGCCTATAACTGTTTATATATTCTGAAATTTTGGGCTCTGTAAATTGAGCGGATCAAAAGTTACAATACAAAGTATAATTTTTTTTGCAACTTTTATGTTTCTATACCCACTTATATATAACCTACATATTCTATTATCACAGGGTATATTCATATGTAGTTACAATGGCTTAATTAATACCTACCATATATATTTTTTTAAAAAAATTGTCGAAACAGGTTTTTCGCAAAATGGTTTCGCAAGGGTTTGATAAAATATTTACAACGTCCAGATGGATTATTGATTAATATCATTAGGTTATTTTAGTTTCAATAAGTTAGATTGGATTAGCTTTGTTTATTATCACACTATATAGGTTTGCGTAGGTGAATCAATTGACCCATTAGACATATAGACTCATGTAGCCACATCGAGCAATTCGACACATTTTGACAATAACAAAACATTTCATGATATTCATGACAAAACAAATGGATATATTTAAATAGGTCTTAATTCCAGACCGTGAAATCTTCTTTCGGTCAATTTCATACAGAAATAATGAACGAATATCTATGGAAAACTAATCAGCACAGTCATTGCTCATTTCACATAATAATGATGTCAATTTAAAGTTGATCGAACTTATACCTTCCATATGTCAGTTCTACGCCATACGCAATATTGTGACGAAACTGAGAGAATACACTCTTTATATCATGATTAACAAGAATCTAATTTAAAAAAATGTAAGACACCCTTTTCAAAGTTTTCTTCCCATATTCAATTTGTAATCGATTTTACACTACTTAGTTGGTACAGTTAATTACTTAATTAATTACTTTTATTCTCAAAATAATCATTTAATTCAATTTACTAAATTTTTTTTATAGTCGATAAATATAAAAATCTATTTTCGTTTATATCCATAATAATAGCTGCTTTATATATCTACTGTAAGATTTACAGTATATTATTATTGTTTTTTTATATATTTATTTTTCATTACTGAATACAAAAGTACATTTGACAATTAAATACAACAATAATTCAAAAATATTGCACCATTAGAAGTGCGGACACTTGTGTATTTTCACTAATTTAATTTAGTTGACAGTTAAATTATGTTTAAAAATTTATATTATTATGATTTTAACTGCTATTGCATTGAAAACATGTAAAAACAGTAAAATATTATTGTTGTATCTAATCGATTCAAATTCATTTTTTTGACGCTCAGCTGAAAACAACGCTTTGTTTACTTTGAGTCAAAAATTGTTCAATTTTATTAATAGGTACACACATTTTGAATGTTTCAGAGTTCCGACTTGCCGAAAAGTAAGTTAAAAATCAAAATTCCAGTACCTACTGGAATTTCGATTACAAACAAGTGAACTCAATGAAAAGGGTGTTAAAATTGTAAAGTGCTTCACCATTCAATAGTAATGAAGACTAAAACCACAAATTTCAGAGTTCCGACTTTTTTTCTAAATGTTAAGGTGAATTCTTAGGCATTTTGAGATTGAAAAATTTCATCATCATTTGAGTCTATTATACGTCATTAATTTGTGTCCAGATTTTCGGAAAATATTTGAATTTTTGAACAAACCCATTTCGTTATATCCTCAAAATGGTGTATTTGAAACATGCCATTGAAAGTCTTTCAAGGATTATATTATCATAGGATAAATATTCACCCAAAACACACTTCGGTCAATTTGCTCTCAGACATAAAATACAAGATTTTAACCATTCGGTCCCACCTACATTTCGCTTATTGGTACTTCTATTATTTGAGTACAGTAAAATATGTACTTTGTATATTTTGTCACTTCTCTACTACATATCATATTGTTAAATGTGGTACAGCGAAATATCTGAGTTTCATAAAAACAAAAAAAATCTTAATTATGTGATTTGTAAGAAAATATATATTTCAACTAATAACAATATTAACGAAAAAGAATATATATATATATATATATAAATATGAGACATTTGAAAATTATGTAGAATTTGTCATTAGCTAATCAATTTATTAACTTCAAAATTCAATCAATTTATTAACGAATTTAAAAATCAAACCTTTATTATCCGAATTTTTCCCATTGCGGTATGTTTAAGTTTAGTAAAAAGTTTGAGATTCAAAAATATATATTGGCTAATTGTGATTCACAATTAGTCATATATATTTTTACAACAAAATATTCTAATAAATTTATTTTATTTTATTTACTTTATTTATTGACGGTTCATAATTCTTAGTTAATTTGAATTTTTAGTAAAATTGATGTGGGTGTCTGATCATTTTAATATTGATGTTATCAGGAGCACAGCAACGAAAAAGGGTCCATCCGTACGATACTAGTATTGATTAGCAGCCCTGTTATATTATGACGGCACCGCTCTATACTTGACACCAATTAACTCTCCGATGACATTGCGTGTCGCAACACTTATATAAAGATAGAAGACACATTGCCCTCAGCAATCAAATCTCACGACGGAGCAGGACTGCCTGCTCTTGTTGGGTACCTACTCACAGTTTAATTCCTAGTCGTCAAAGATGAAACTTAATTGATCGTGGTATACGCTCACAAATTTATAGCAGTATATAAATTCGAAGAGTTGAGTATGTACAGTTATGATAGTGTTGTACATATCTAATATAGGTATGTCATTTTAGTTGTACGCTGGACACAACACGATTGCATTTTGATTGTGCTCGTTGTAAACAATCTAATTTATCTCATTGTATTAATACAGAAATTATTACATTCATGAGTGCTGTTCCATTCATCCAACTTAAATCATTAAGATAACGGATGACTGAGATGTGGTGAAAGTCGACTGTTTTCTTATTTTCCCAGGCAACATGATTCTACACCTATGTTACATGTTATCTGTCAAAGACACCATGACTCAAGGTTCACAGTAGCCAATCGCATAAAAAAAATTGCCTTTAAACTATGACATAAGTCTGTCTGGTGGTTATGGGCTCTTGAACTATATCGGTTTTAAGTAATATTTAAAATATTTTATTATCTAGGGTACAATACAAATATTATAAATTGCCTCTTATTTCATCAAGAAGATTATAAATGTATGTATTGAACTTTTCTAGCTGTACCTATAAGAGTTGCATTTTTTAAAATTGTCATGAATCCGTAATTTTTAATGATCGAATCAGCAGATTGGTACCAGCAACCCACAAATCATTTTATAAATATATATTTAATAGCATAAATACCTACTCACATGATTGAAAGCAGTCATCGATTTTAAGTTGATTTTCGTTAAAGCTTCTTGTAGCACAACTAAGACCAAGGGGTCTAGAAGGTACCTACATGTCATTTGTGATATAAGTTTTCACAAAAAATGTTTTCCTTTTCCCCCAAGACCGCGTCACGACCGATAATGCATGGCTAAAACATCAATTTAGTCCACATCTTTGAATGCAAGATCACTAGCTGAAGTCTAATGGCCCATACAGTAATTAACCTATTATTTATTATTTGTAACGAGATCAAGTACCTAGGAGTTGTTGTTGACAATAACTTATATTGGAAAAAGCATATTGAGGAATGTTTATGAAATAGCCCAGAAGAGTATTATTCGAGTTATTAATAAAAAACCTTTTAAATATCCATCTAATTCATTATTTTCAGAATCTGAAGTTTTAGATATTCGTCAGTTATACCCCAAGAAATTAATCATTTACTCACATAAACTCAATATTACACAATATACCTACTCGAGTTGAAAATTCCTACAATATTAGACACAGATTTTTACACATCCCCAGAACTCACACCACGTTTGCTCAAAAACATTTTGATTTTATTTTACCTCGTATTTTAAACATATTTACAAAAGAATTAAATGGTTCTGGGATATATGATATAAAGTCACTAAGTGCTATGAAAAATAATCTGTCTTCTTGGATTCTCAACAAAGGTAGAATGATCATTGAAAATATATTTTTTTAAATTATGAAATAATATAAAACCGTGATTTTATAGCTGTAGGTATATTATAATTTGTATGTTTGATTTTAAGATATGTTATAATTATGTTTTGCATAAGACATAATGGGATATAACTATAAGTACCTATGGACTGTGTCAGTTAAAATTAATACAAAGCTATCCCGACACAAGCACTGCTTAGTGGAATAGTTCTTGTCCACTGGATGTTGGTAGGTACTGATAGATTGCATTCATTTT
This sequence comes from Molanna angustata, assembly GCA_963576475.1. NCBI lineage: Eukaryota > Metazoa > Arthropoda > Insecta > Trichoptera > Molannidae > Molanna > Molanna angustata. The sequence continues at coordinate 9,555,430 of OY754973.1, forward strand.
GTCAGTGTCAACATATAATAAATTGTCTATTTTTCATAATTTTTCATGTACTATGTTTCACTATTGTATTGTTGTAATTTTTTGTATGGTTATTGTGGATTTTGAATAAAATAAATAAAATAAAAATAATTGACACGCTCTTCGTGCGCCTGATTTCGTCGATTTTCTTTTTTGAAGTTTGACCCGAACGTAGAATTTCGAAGTACCGAATGCGATAGGTAGGGGCATTATTCCGTTGAATGAAGACCGCCATAATGCACAATAAAACGAAACGTCAAACATAGCATCTGGCATTGCTGCGAGCCCAATCGTCAATTTCGATGGCCGATCAAAATGGCGTCTCCATTCGCAGCGACCGGTTTCATCTTTTTATCGGCACTAATCCCCGACTTATATAGTCCGGCATAATCACCTCGTAAACAATCAACGTAAAATTATACGGCAACCAGTTATTAACTGCCTTAGGGGCGTAATTATAATCAAGTAACGCTCAGTCTTGGTGTGGAGTTTGGGGGGTCGGTGCCTTGAAACCCACGCTTTCTACCACCCCTGGTTCTCTCCTTGTACATAGGTACCAAATATCGCCTGGTACTGAGCTATTCTTAATTTCTTGACTTCAATACATACGTATTTACCAATCTATCAAACTACATTCCTACGTATACTCTGCTAATGGTCAATATTTCAGCGTCCAATTAACGCACCTGCATAATATGCTGAAGTATATGCGCCAGCAGACAAATACTTATACATTGTGTTAAATTTACTGAAAATACGCCACAGGAATGATAAGAGTGAAGAATTATGTTTTCACTATTTCTAGAAGTATTCTTTACGTTATTTTTTTATTAATTAAGCAATATATAAAGAAAATATAATATAATGCTGACGCGAGCGCACCAAGAGGTCAATGTTATCCAAAAAAAAGAATGACACGACCAAATGCGAGATATTCTGAAAGACGTAAATGTAAGCAAGTTGAAAATAAATTAACATGATGTATGAGTCGATGCATTCATATTGATGAGGCGATGTCAAGTGTCAATATAGAATAATATTACGTTTGGTTCTCCCTGCCTACCCCGTGAGGGGCATTGGATGATTTAATGTATGTTTTGTTTTACGAAAATCATGATATTATATTATGTACTTATATATAAATGACGTTGTTTTAAATTAGATCCGAGAAAGAGGTATTTAAATTTCAGTTACTGTTATAATCACCGATAAATTACTCCGCGAGAAACGAAGATCTAATAAGAAGAACAACAATGGAAGAGAATAGACGTAGGTTGGGGATGGATATAATAGTAGTTATTTTATAATAAACCTGCTTACTTTTTGGGATTTGAGTCCCTTTAATTAACTCCAGTCTTCTCTCTTTTGTAAGCCATGCGACTTATCTTCTTTCCCGCAAGATGTCTCCAAAATCTAACCGCGGGAAGGAAACTTTCTTCTTTCCCGCCCTTTTATTCTTCTTCTATTACTCTTTCCCGCGCTTCTTTCGATCTTTCTCCATCTCATTCTCTGTATTCTGCCTTTAAAATATTCTTGAGATAGTTCACATTCACATGACGTCCCAGTAAATGACATTTAAATATTATATTATAGCAAATGTGAAAGATTGCCAATTTGTAAATGTTAGAAGCCTCAGTTGGGTTCTAGGTATTAGATATTGACTCCAGAAGGGAATTTAAAGGTTTAGTATCCGATTGAACTCCTTGTTGTGACGTGTTGGAAGAGAGGTCACCAGAACAGATTCTGTTCACAAAAAAGAGTGTGAACTCTATTTAGTATTGCTGAAGTTCCAACAAGTCATATCAGTCAGAGTGAGCGTATTTCACTGAGGGTGAAATACCTATTATTACTCGAATGCAACTTAGTACTAGAGGAAATAGGTAGGTGATATGATAGAGAGTAGAGATAAGAAATAACAATCAAGAGAAACTTACAAATTGATGTATTAAGCACAAACATAAAAACTAAAAAAAAATTTGATATAAACAGAAAAACAATTGTCACACGCGAGTAGAAAATATCAAGATGATGTTTCACGGAAGAATTTAGATAGACAGGTAAAGAGATGTGTGATCAGCTGTTGTCTTCATTATATACTCTACTATTTTGACATATAGAGGTCAATGTACTGCCATGTTGTCAAGTACATTTATGGGTATCACAATATGAATAAAGCGTTATTGTTGTCACGAAACACAGTGAAAGTCGATGACCTTGTGACAGAAATACCAATGTCGAATATTGAAGTACCCACATAGGTATTCTGCCACAATATACCAATTAATAATTGTTTATGAAATACTTTTGTTAAAAGTGTCCTTTTTAAACACTATACAAAGTGTCTCAAATATATTAGATTGTTAATCTAAATCAATGTACAATGAGCCCAACATAGTAAAGTACGTAAAGTGTTTCGATAATATTATTAGATTGTAAATCTAAATCACTGCACAATTAGCCCAACATAGTAAAGTACGTAAAGCGTCCCTATAATATTAGATTGTCAATCTAAAACACTATAATATGCCATGCATAGTAAAGTACGTAAAGTGTCCCTATAATATTAGATTGTTAATCTTCAATACTGTACATATGATATGCCCAACATAGTAAAGTACGTAAAGCGTCCCTATAATATTAGATTGTCAATCTAAAACACTATAATATGCCATGCATAGTAAAGACGTAAAGTGTCCCTATAATATTAGATTGTTAATCTACAATACTGTACATATGATATGCCCAACATAGTAAAGTACGTAAAGCGTCCCTATAATATTAGATTGTCAATCTAAAACACTATAATATGCCATGCATAGTAAAGTACGTAAAGTGTCCCTATAATATTAGATTGTTAATCTACAATACTGTACATATGATATGCCCAACATAGTAAAGTACGTAAAGCGTCCCTATAATATTAGATTGTCAATCTAAAACACTATAATATGCCATGCATAGTAAAGACGTAAAGTGTCCCTATAATATTAGATTGTTAATCTACAATACTGTACATATGATATGCCCAACATAGTAAAGTACGTAAAGCGTCCCTATAATATTAGATTGTCAATCTAAAACACTATAATATGCCATGCATAGTAAAGTACGTAAAGTGTCCCTATAATATTAGATTGTTAATCTACAATACTGTACATATGATATGCCCAACATAGTAAAGTACGTAAAGCGTCCCTATAATATTAGATTGTCAATCTAAAACACTATAATATGCCATGCATAGTAAAGTACGTAAAGTGTCCCTATAATATTAGATTGTTAATCTACAATACTGTACATATGATATGCCCAACATAGTAAAGTACGTAAAGCGTCCCTATAATATTAGATTGTCAATCTAAAACACTATAATATGCCATGCATAGTAAAGTACGTAAAGTGTCCCTATAATATTAGATTGTTAATCTACAATACTGTACATATGATATGCCCAACATAGTAAAGTACGTAAAGCGTCCCTATAATATTAGATTGTCAATCTAAAACACTATAATATGCCATGCATAGTAAAGTACGTAAAGTGTCCCTATAATATTAGATTGTTAATCTACAATACTGTACATATGATATGCCCAACATAGTAAAGTACGTAAAGCGTCCCTATAATATTAGATTGTCAATCTAAAACACTATAATATGCCATGCATAGTAAAGTACGTAAAGTGTCCCTATAATATTAGATTGTTAATCTACAATACTGTACATATGATATGCCCAACATAGTAAAGTACGTAAAGTGTCCCTATAATATTAGATTGTTAATCTACAATACTGTACATATGATATGCCCAACATAGTAAAGTACGTAAAGCGTCCCTATAATATTAGATTGTCAATCTAAAACACTATAATATGCCATGCATAGTAAAGTACGTAAAGTGTCCCTATAATATTAGATTGTTAATCTACAATACTGTACATATGATATGCCCAACATAGTAAAGTACGTAAAGCGTCCCTATAATATTAGATTGTCAATCTAAAACACTATAATATGCCATGCATAGTAAAGTACGTAAAGTGTCCCTATAATATTAGATTGTTAATCTACAATACTGTACATATGATATGCCCAACATAGTAAAGTACGTAAAGCGTCCCTATAATATTAGATTGTCAATCTAAAACACTATAATATGCCATGCATAGTAAAGTACGTAAAGTGTCCCTATAATATTAGATTGTTAATCTACAATACTGTACATATGATATGCCCAACATAGTAAAGTACGTAAAGCGTCCCTATAATATTAGATTGTCAATCTAAAACACTATAATATGCCATGCATAGTAAAGTACGTAAAGTGTCCCTATAATATTAGATTGTTAATCTACAATACTGTACATATGATATGCCCAACATAGTAAAGTACGTAAAGTGTCCCTATAATATTAGATTGTTAATCTACAATACTGTACATATGATATGCCCAACATAGTAAAGTACGTAAAGCGTCCCTATAATATTAGATTGTCAATCTAAAACACTATAATATGCCATGCATAGTAAAGTACGTAAAGTGTCCCTATAATATTAGATTGTTAATCTACAATACTGTACATATGATATGCCCAACATAGTAAAGTACGTAAAGCGTCCCTATAATATTAGATTGTCAATCTAAAACACTATAATATGCCATGCATAGTAAAGTACGTAAAGTGTCCCTATAATATTAGATTGTTAATCTACAATACTGTACATATGATATGCCCAACATAGTAAAGTACGTAAAGCGTCCCTATAATATTAGATTGTCAATCTAAAACACTATAATATGCCATGCATAGTAAAGTACGTAAAGTGTCCCTATAATATTAGATTGTTAATCTACAATACTGTACATATGATATGCCCAACATAGTAAAGTACGTAAAGTGTCCCTATAATATTAGATTGTTAATCTACAATACTGTACATATGATATGCCCAACATAGTAAAGTACGTAAAGCGTCCCTATAATATTAGATTGTCAATCTAAAACACTATAATATGCCATGCATAGTAAAGTACGTAAAGTGTCCCTATAATATTAGATTGTTAATCTACAATACTGTACATATGATATGCCCAACATAGTAAAGTACGTAAAGCGTCCCTATAATATTAGATTGTCAATCTAAAACACTATAATATGCCATGCATAGTAAAGTACGTAAAGTGTCCCTATAATATTAGATTGTTAATCTACAATACTGTACATATGATATGCCCAACATAGTAAAGTACGTAAAGTGTCCCTATAATATTAGATTGTTAATCTACAATACTGTACATATGATATGCCCAACATAGTAAAGTACGTAAAGCGTCCCTATAATATTAGATTGTCAATCTAAAACACTATAATATGCCATGCATAGTAAAGTACGTAAAGTGTCCCTATAATATTAGATTGTTAATCTACAATACTGTACATATGATATGCCCAACATAGTAAAGTACGTAAAGTGTCCCTATAATATTAGATTGTTAATCTACAATACTGTACATATGATATGCCCAACATAGTAAAGTACATAAAAGTTTTCGCCTTAGATGGTTGGGACATCTCATGGAGGAGAACCGAGTACCGAAGAAGATTCTCAACACAGGACCTGCGGCCTAATTCTATTCTGCAAATCCGATCTGAGACCGAGATTATGGACGATGGGTATAGAATCAGACTTTAAAGCAATCGGTGAAAAAAATCTATCCATTAATCAGTAGCGGAATTGCCTATAGAAGCTGAAAATCTTGGCTTGCCTATGATTATTATGTTAAGAAATTCAAGACCTAATAGTAATTTATTTGTTTATAGCAACCATACTACAAGATTAAAAATTTATCCCTTTGTAGATACGATGCTTTACAGGGCCACAAATGTAAATATATTTTGGAATGTCATTTTAAAAATATTTTTTATGGTCACTGGAATTCATTCCAATTGAAATTCATTGGAATTCATTCATTCACAACAACACTAAAAAACATAAAATTTTCGACATTTCCAAATTTTCTTTCAGGGTTTGTCTAGTTCAAAGGTTCTAGGCTCGCCCCTGCCATTAGTAACATTTACCAAGTCAGTAGGTACTTATATACCTAAGTCATATTAGCCGCTATGCTACCGGGCCATCTATTTTCTCCCACCCAAACTATTTTCGTTTGATTGAGTAATGGTGCAAATTTTGGGCTGTTTTATATGCTCTCAAATTAAAGAATGTTTATGGAATATAATAAATTAAAAAAAATGAAAAATATTCTTTTTAGTCAGATATAATTCAAACATCGCGTGAATTTGCGCATCGTTTGAAACATAAGTATGGAAATCAAGAATTCACGTTTGTACGTTAATTCTTAGTTGATTTTAGGTGGGTTTGCAAGAGAATGTATCACAGCTCTTACTTGTTACAGTTGACTTAAATAAGCTCTTATATAAATTCAAACATTACCTACCTATAATTTATAAAGTGGATTAGTGTTTATTTATTTTTGTTAGTAATAAAGATCAATTTCAATCAGTTTACCAGTCTGATTTTTCTAAAGTATAGTTTCATGATTAACAATATTGCAAACATTTACATCGTCTAGTGTTTTGCGATTATTACTAATGATATATCCCAAAAATTTGTCAAGTTTCGATAAAGTAAAAATTAAAGAACCCCAAAGGTCAATTCTTGGACCTATAATTTGTACTAATAAAACATGATGTGATTTAAAGATAAAGTGTTTTTTTTTAATTAAACCTATGACGCCGATGCTTAAGTCAAATGACTCATGAAAAGTCATAAGAATTAGCATACCTACATACTCATTATATTTTTACAAAATGTTTTGTTGAATTCATCTTCATCATTAGGAGAAATTTGTTATTCCTTAGTAGTTATAGGTAGGTACCTACCTACATCTTTGTATCGCATTTGAATTTGGGCTCTAAGTGAATTTTACAAAACCGATTTTCGTAAAACTGACGGTGGATATTTGTCTCTCCCTTGATTCTCTCCTCCTGAACTTCTCCTCCTTAGAAATCCTTTAATTCCCCCGGCCTCGTCCAATTAAAACAATTAACAGAAGTAGAGTCGAAAGTTTTCAGAGTAAAGTCGATGCCATCTTACCTAGATTCCCGTACACAGGGAGATTGCCACAGGGTGCGGTTATTCAATCAGTGTTGTCACAATATACGTACACCAAAAAAGCTGATTCTATTTTTATCAAAAAAATAACCATGGTAAACCAAGCATTCGAGATTTGGCTATGCAAAAGGTCCATGCGCAACCCATGAGTCGATAGTCTCCAATGAAATAGTTCTTAATACAACGGAGAAAGATAGAGAGTTGCTGACTACTGTCAAGGGACGCCAAGCAGTATATTTTGGCCACATATTTTGTGGTGAAAGATATGCCTTTCAACAATTAATAATGCAGGGAAAGATTGAGTGAAGACGGAGTATGGGTCGTAAAAGAATGTCGTGGCTTATAATTCTCAGGCATTGGTTCTGGATTCCGGATGCTGCGTCACTAATTAGTTGGCGCAGGATTGGAAGAGTTTGGTGTGATGGACGCCAACCTTCCTTAGAAGCGGCACAAGAAGAAGAAGGAATTTGATAAAACATCTGTGGCAGACCACATCTCGAAATTTCTTTCGAGCGCGTGCCTAGCGACGGCAAATACATTTGTTTATCTCTAGGCCGAGTTCATCGTCCGCAACGTCAAACAAGTGACAATACTCTTCAACTGGGTATGACAGTACAATGAAAATAATCTAGAAAGTTCGAGGACATTGAACTTGCTACCCCCAGCGCAGCACTATTTAAGGGAGTCTACACCTGTATACTTCGTCACTTCATTTCCGTATTTCCGTCACTTCGTTCGTCACTTTGTTCGTCACTTCACGCCGCCGCTCTCGACCACGCCGTCTCGCCGACACTTCATCTCTCGACCTCGCGAGCACGATGGTTCTTCACCATACGAATAATCGGACACTTCGACACACTCGATCGTTATACCTACTCATCGTGAGAAAGTTCCTTTGTAAGTTATTTCATCAATTGTAAATTTACCTTTAAGCAAACTATTAATTGTGATCAATATACATACTCATTGTTACTTTTGACCATTCTTTCTTCTTCTCTCTAAACCACTGTCCTTGTGTTCTTATTTCAAATCACTTGGGATATAGTTAACTCTCTTTACTGGTAACCCCTCTGGTTACCACATATATTTATTAGTAACCCCTATGGTTACTAACTACGCTTGATTGGTAACCCATCTGGTTTCTAATTAACCTACCACCTTAAAACCTTCCACCAGGTGAAATGACTTTTTTCTTCTCCTTTTTGCGTTAAACTCTCCTCACCTGTTTTTATTTTAACCAACTATATAGATCCTTAGAAAATTAAAAAAAGTAAGGAAATAAGATTCCTTAAAAATATTGGGTTTGTAGTTAAAAAGAAGGACTCAGTTGAGTATAATTCTGTGATATGTTCAATATTTGGAAAGAAAATATTTCAATTTGCTAATTTTTAATTTGCCTAAATTATTCTTGGCTTAGTCAGCCATAACTATAGTCATTATACAAGAAAAATATATTACTATATTAGGCAACCCACCCATAGAAGATTGAAGGAAAATATATGTATAATATGTAGAACCAGAATCAATTTCGATATAACTAGTACTATTACTCTCTGTCTAGTACAATGGAGTTTTTTTTTAAGGAATGAATGTGTCTTATACACTAAGAACGTGAACGAAATCAATTATGTAAGTGCTACATCTGATTGCGAATTTAAAACAAATGTCTAAATTATTATAAATTATGTGTTTTATTATGATGAAATAATTAAAATTTTCCATGATGCGTTGTTTTGTTTATAGTAATTTTTAAAAAGTGCATTGTTCTGCCAAGATTTGTTCAAAATTAACGTACAATTTTTATTTATTTCGAAATTTCACGACTTCCTTAATACAGAATTGAAAAACCTTAATATCCATTGAATAGCTGTGCCGCAGACTATTTTCTTTGCGTATTTCTGTATTTAGCGAAAGAATCTCACTGAGGTAGTCAGAAAGGGTGGCTATTAGCGGTAAATAGCAATTAAGAAGTGAATGCTCTGTGCCATCTTCTATTGGATGCTTAGTGTTTTCTTTTAACTGTTTGTTATTTAATTGAATACAGGAGAGGAGAAGGCGACTTTCAACTTCTGGGACGAAGGAAGACACATTGCCCAGCCACCATCAATCAGATTTTACCGATCACGAAACTGTTAAGCTGAATTTAATTTTAATATAATCCTTTTAGCACTTTTCACTCAGACTGTTTTCGTATAATAGAATTGTACCTTTCTAAATTAAGGATCGTGAAAACAGAGAAGTCTTTATCAATTTTAAAACTAAGACGTAATATTTATTACACATATTGAAAAAAAAATCGGACGCAATTAATGATTTTCGTAGCCACAATATTCTTATGATTTTCAATTTTTTCCCTCGTTTATAAATATCGGTATTTTATAATAATCAGTGGAATGATTATTTCATTATTTCTTAAAATAATCCATACCTACTCTTACAAAGACGAGTCTATTGTCGTAAGTCAACATCTTCCAATAAACTCGAGCAACCTAACACCTGATAGTAAAATCTTAGCAACTGAAGATATATTGGTTATATCTATAATCTGCATATAGACACGTCTACAGTAAATAAATTTCAAATACGTCTACAATAAATAAATTACAGCAAAAAGAAAATGAAGAAGGGAATTGAAAAAAGCAGAAGAAAAATCGTCCAATTACCTCACCTAACTATGTGTATAATTAATATAATTTCTCTAGTTTCATCATAAATTTGAGACAACGTAACATCATTAGGTACATAAGTTACTCCAGAGTCTAGCTGATTGTATTTGGCATCTGATGAAAAATGAACACACATATTATAGTAATAATAATAAAATTTATTGAGACAAAAAACTGTTTACATACATGTAACAAGAAAACAAGAGAATGATGATATACAAATATACATAGACATAAAAACTATACAAATCACAAAGAACATTCTCAGCTATACCTACTGCGAGTGGACAAGCCCCAGCAGCTGATTTTCACCACGATACCAAAATTTACATTCTTTCGTGTATCCATTTACTCATTATCCGATGCTTAATTGGCTTTCAGTAAATAATAACCTTAGAAAATATTAATATCTCACCCGGTGACTGGTCAATCTGACACGTATATAATTATATGACGTAATTTCTTGTATTGAGACAGCACACCCCATACATATTATTTCCATGTAGGTTGTGTTAGTTACTCCCACGGGTGTAGTAACCACCTAATGACCCTGACCACAACGATACACCAGCAGTTAATCAGAGACCAGTTTCCGGTCACCCTGCCCAATGGCAAGCATCAGTACCTACCCACTTGCCCTTGTCCTGTCTATACAACCCTCACACCGCAGATCTCTATCAGGTTTCTATTTAATTGTGACAGGAAATGGGATCAATTGTCCATTATATTATGATGGGTAACTACCTATTTCTCATTGCTGACATTAATTGTAACAAATGTTCATTCCTTGTTTTAATTTTTAGATAAGGTAATCTTTTAGAAACTTCGTAGTTACACGTAATTATGATCTTTGCATAATCTCAATCGCAATCTCAAATATATAAAGATTCATAATGAACATGTTATGTCAATCTGTGTTTGTTATCTGAAAATTTACTCAAATTCTATGGATTTTTTTTTAAACGACGAGCTGAGAATGAATGCATCAAAATCAAATAGTGTAGGAAGAAAGGAAAAATATAATAATAATATGCTAGTTGAAGGGATTTATTGATATGGATTGGAAAGATTCCTGGAAAGAACTAAAAAAATGAAAACGGTGCACTTGGACCAGAGATACACGGACTGATTGTAGCAGTCTGAGTCAACTGCTTCAAGTTGTCGCAGCACGGCGGTCTACATCTCCAATACAAAATTGTCGTTTAAAATACACGGACCGCTTGAAGCAGTCGTGTTGCAGTTGAACCGACTGCTTCAAGCAGTTGGACCGACTGCACCAAGCAGTTGGACCGACTGCACCAAGCAGTTGAACCGACTGCTTCAAGTAGTTGGACCGACTGCACCAAGCAGTTGGATCGACTGCACCAAGCAGTTGGACCGACTGCACCAAGCAGTTGGACCGACTGCACCAAGCAGTTGGACCGACTGCACCAAGCAGTTGGACCGACTGCACCAAGCAGTTGGACCGACTGCACCAAGCAGTTGTACAAACTTAAAACAACAGCAATTCTATGGGATAACTAAAGAGATGTTATGACGTCGTCTTTATCTATACAAATAAAGTGAAGGCCAAATTCCTGCAATATATTTTTTCTGCAACAAATTATCTTCTCTTTTCCTCCATTTTAGTGATAAATTTGTTGTTTTGCAACAAAACCTTGGTATTGTTCCTAGTGTTATTTTTATGAAAAAAAATTATCGAAGAGTCGAAGTCGGAATATTATAAAACAACCGTGAAATTAAGGCACCTGCAGGGCTTACGACCTGACGACCAACATGAATAATGCCTTTTTATTGAATTTTCCTATCAATCCAATTTTTTATATTTGTATTTCACTTCGCGGTTCATAAATCTTGTCGGCCTTCGTGGCTCAGTTGGTTGGGTATCTGACTGCTGATCCAAGGGTCCCGGGATAGATTCCCGGTGGAGACACAGTTTTTAATTGTGTTTTCAGTCTGGATCTGTGAGACGTTTTATATCGTAAGTCTCCAGAATATGGGAACTTATTATTGGGTGCGTGTTAAATAATTATTTGACATAGTAGATACCTGTTAGTTGCCCGAGAAGCTACATTAAATAAATAAATAAATCTATGCTTTCATTTTAAAATTACGTATATGCCGATTTAAATGCGTAAATGCGTTTAAAATAAATGCCTTAAATGCGTTTAAAATAAAATTAATAAATAAATATGTTAGTCATCAAAATCCATTCACTTTAGAATAAGTTGAAAAACACCATAGCCATCTATGAAATGACGAAGAAACATTTTTTATAACGCCATCTCTTGAGAAATCGGTTTGTAAACGATGAAAGCAACAGTCCTTATACATTAGGTGACAATGCTTTCGCGTAGATGTCACCCTCGAACCGCGCTAGAACGGGTACCAAATGTATTTAAAATTTAAGCTGGAATTCAATTAGATTTTTATTCTTAAGAGAATATAAATCTAATAGCAATAAACATAAAATAAAAAATCAATAATAATACTATGTTAAGGAAAGTAATTTTGTTTAGTTCAAGCATTAATTAAACTATGAAATTTATCAATAACCCAGCCAATCAAGGAATACCTATACCTATTTCCTTAATTTTTTATCTCTATGGTTGTTATAGCATCATAATACAATATGAACATTTGATAACTTCTCCGATTTCTATAAGTTTATTATGTTCATTATTATTGTCATTATGTTGGTATTGGAGGGTCCTCGCATTAGTCCCTATAAAAGATGACCACCCCAGCAATAAATAACACTTAATGTGCCGAAATAACAATCAGCCTACTATGGAAATGTCGAGCGACAGAACCTGGACTCGTTTCATTACGGAACATTATGTTTCATGGACCATTCTGCAAAAATCTTTTTGTCGTCCGAATTCCGATTCCTCCTTCCGAACTTGGAATTTCTTAATCTCGAATTTGAAACGTTGGAGAGTTTCGTCATTTAAATTTTTTTAACGCTGCTTTTTTGTGTGTAAACAAAATATGAGTATGATATCAAAATTCATGTAAAATAAGAGTATATAAATGACATTTGTATGCATAATTGGTATGAAACTTGGGAATTGTTCACAACATATTGTTTATTTTATTAGCACAAAAAAAAACAAGTTCTATGCTTAATTTTTTGCAATGAAAAAGAACGGAAAATGTAAATACAATCTTGATTTTCTTGAAGTCATGTAATTTGTTTTAGTTATTTTTGTCTATGTTATAAATAAATATATACTTATATTATATTCTATTACTTGTATTACTTTATATTTATGAAGACGACGAAATAATTAAATAGACTTTTGATAAAGTTACATAAAAGTTTATAAGCTGTGTGACATTTAAAAGGACCTAAAGTAAAATAGTTCTGAAGATTTATGTTTGACCAATTATAGATATTCTAGCAGGTGGACATTTTTTGTGATATTACATGAAGCAAATACACTTTGTTTTCATTTAGTTAAATTATTCCAAACATCAACGCGGTACTCTGTAATAATTCTTTTGTACTCTGGTTGGTTGAAAGAAATTGCCATTATGCAATAAGCCCGCCAGTGTACTAATTATATGTACAGAAAGATTCAAATAAATTGTATGAGTCATATAATGCAAGCATCAGTTTGTATCTGAAAGAAGATCCCAGATTCAATTTCCTAATCATCTTTTACCATCAGTGTCTTCCTGGGACAGCTCTTTGCAGACATAAATCTTCCTCCCTGGTCAGTAATTACTGAGTCTCTCCTTCCTCCTTACCATAACTATGTCCTTACTATCTTTCCATTGCTTATTCGTCCACCCTCCCCAAAGCAATAAAGGCTATCACTTCCGACTATCAAAAGGAGACTTCTTGTTGTATCTATACGATACATATGCCCATACTAACTTTACTTCCTATCCTGTGTTCCCATTTAATCATTAGGGTAGCGGACAACTTGTAATGGCATATGACTTTTCTTCATAAATGTACCTACATGTGTAAGAACAATGTCTACATCATTAAGACGATTTTTTCCTTATCACGCAAAAGTTTTAATAGAAGATATTATTTTGTTAAAATCGCAACACTCTTCTCTGCTTTCTTCGTAAATGGAGACTATCATCGGCTCCTTCGTAGACCACCAACATGAACAAAAAAATAAATACTTTGCAAAGAGTAGTAAATAGAGCCCCCAAAATCAGCAATCTCGGAACCTAAGTGCAAAAAATAACAATAAAGAATTCACGTTTATGAACTATCATCGGTTCAATTAATAAAACATGTTCTTGAAAATAATCTGCTTTTTACCATTGTCGTCTACGAAAATACGAAGCATTTTTTTGTAACGCACTCTATTGAGAAATCGGTTCCAAATCCAATGTTTGCGTACTATAAAAAATATTTTATTTATAGTAAAATATTTCAGTGGAAACGAATCAGGCATATTTTTCATTTAAAAACCTGGGAAATCAAAACTTGCAGGACTTGAGTCCCGATCCAACGCATATTCACATGTGATTTACTCTTTCCTAGAAAAAAATCGATATTTCCATATACAGAAAAAAGGTGCTACTAAATCCCCAAATCAATACCAGTAAAAATAAACTAAACGTTAAAAAAACGCCAGTATAGGAATGTTCGTCATGATGTGTCACGGAAGGTTAAGTAAGTTCTGAATAAAATGCCTACATACCTACTCTGTGAAAGTATTTAAGATTGAGGATATCCATACAATGAATAATTATACTTAAAATAAAAGTTATTATTACAAATTTAATATCGTTGTTTCTGGAGGTCGTTGAGTTGAGTCGTTGTTAATATTCAAAGAGAATATCTCCATCGATTCCCTTCAATTACCATCGTACATTTCTCGTTGCGTCCAATAAGAACAATGATTACATTTCTACTCTTTTGAGGCCATGAATAAGAAGTTTTAATCTTGTTTCCTCATCTTCTCATTCCATTCTTCAATCTCTCTGCCCCCAGACCCACACCCATTGCGTGTATTTCCCTTTTTCGCTATTTTCAGTTCTTTGTGAAACTTCTTTGTTTTACATTTTCCCATTGCTCAGGCAATGTGCTTTGACTGTTGAAAATTCAGGGAGACAGTTTTTAATTTAATTTATTTTATCAACAAATTGTTTTTGGTTGTTCTTTTATAAAAAAAAACATACCTAATCATAAGTGCGTGAGAACTTGTGTATGGTGCTTTGTACTGTAATTTAATGAAGCTACCTTATGCAATCCATCACCATATTATTAAATTACAAGTTAAATTAGAGGTTGGTAGTTGAAATTCAATCCAATACTAGATAACTATTTAAAAATCCAAAACTGAGATTTTAATTTATTTTAATTATGTATAGCTTCTCGGTTTACTAACAGGTACTATGTCAAATATTAATTTAAAACGCACCCATTAACAAGTTGTCATATTCAGGAGGCTCATGATATTCATCATATCACAGATCCAGACTGATAATTAAAAACTGAGTCTCCACCGGGAATCGAACCCGGGACCTTTGACCCATAAGTCAGATATCTAACCAACTGAGCCACGAAAGCCGACAATAATATAGATATTACTTTACTCTAGTAAATTCATAATATTTCACCAAATTTTCTCAATCACGAGCGAGTTCATTATTATTTTGAGTCATTATTTTGGTTGTCTTTTTTCCGTTTTAATCTTGGAGGTTGGCTGGCAGCATCCCTTTCTCTTACTTGGTCTTCAGCGATTTTCTTGATCTTTGTATAGGAGGTATATTTCAAGACGCGGCATACCTGTTCCATCTCCCGACACTCCCGGCGAGGATGCCCTCTGCCATTCGATCTCTCAGCCATTCCCTTTAATACAATTTTAGTTTGGGAATATTTAAAATTAATAAGATGCATCAGTAAGATTCATAAAGTTACTAAAATTTGTCTCCACTCCTTCCAATCGTCGTTTTATATCGATAGTGAAAATGTAAGATTGTAAAATTTACAGGAGATCACTTATAAGTTTCTTCAGGTATGATTTTCTATTCATCTTTATGTTGCATGAAGTATTTTGGCCTGTTTGTGAACGCGGAATATACTGGTAGAAGGAGGTTCAGCTATATACGATCATTCGGTAAAATCTCGATTCACTTTAATCAAAACAGAAAATTATTGATACTAATAATCCGCCGCTTTTAACAGAAAATCGCCTTTTTATTTTTAGTTCTTTCTCTTGGAAGTTTTCTGGATTCCTTTGGGATTTCAACAATTATGATGATTCTATTGTCTTCCATACGTTCGATTTTCTTATTAAGAAGAAACTTTTGATCAACTACGAATACATAATATTATATTCAAAAATTATTTATTTTACACCATTTTTTATCGATTTGACCGTACTGTTGGTAGCCCTGATCGAAATTACGTGTTGAATTTGTGAATCTGTAAGCGAAAGTAATCTGCCTCTTGCCGTCGGGGTCTTGTAAATATTTTCCATGGAGATGAAATTGAATAATCACTTCTGTACTGAACGTCCTGTTCTCTTCAGTAGGTACCTACTTATCCACCAACACAAAAAACAACCTATGTATACAATATCGGTAGCATCACCTACTTATACATCATGAGAAATATAATAATAATTCACCAAAACGAAGCTCAATAATGAACAACAAAAACAACCAAAGTAGACTATCAGCAAATCTTCGTCTGATGGCAAACTCCAAAGTGTATTGGTAGGTGATGTTTGAGATAAAATCTATATTTTTGCTCTATAATCAAATAATCATAGACTTACAATCAATTTGTTAATGACTTATACTGTCCGATCAAGAAAAACACAATTTTTAGATTTACCAATGCTCAATAGCCATTAATTACTATGTACGTTAACAATAATTCATGATTTTAAAAACAATATCATACAAAAGCAGACACACCATAGAAAAATATTCCTCGGAACAAAAATAAAAACTCTGAAATCCGTCGCCGGTAAAACAATCAGGGACAGAATAAGAAATTTTGCCATAAGAGAGACCTGTGAAAATGAGAATATCGTGCGGTGGAGCCAGAAGAGAGGCGGTTTTTGCGGGACCATGTTGATGGAATGGAAGAAAATAAACTCGCCCGCGTTGCTGCAAATCCCTGTGGGTCAAAAGTCTGCCTAGCAGACTACCAAAAACATGGAATGATAGTTGCTCATCCGCGTCCCAAGAGTGAGTCGATGAAAATGGATCATTGATCTACTATAAGAGGATGAAGAAAAGCAACATATGACAAAAAATTATCGAATTATGGAATACTAATCCAAAAATAGAAAAAGCATTACCCATTTCATGATAATTAAATATTGTTATCCCCATTGTAATAGATACTAGGTGGGGATATTTTTTCTCTTACCTATTTTTGTTTGTGAGCAATAAAGGTTTTGAAAATAAATAAATAAGCTGATGAAAAGTAGGCTGAGGTGGTTCGGACATATTCGAAGAAAACTGCCAGAAAACATATGTAACACTGCAATGGACTATCGAGTTCCCGAAAAAAAAAACAAAAAGGGTGTCCCAAAAGACGATGGAAGAGCTTGGTGGCGGAGAATATTGGGTAATGTCTCTGAGGACGATGCTTAGGATAGAACAACGTGGATGAGTGCAGTAATAGAGAGAGTAGAAAAATACTGTTTCTTAAATATAATTCGTCATTTTGAAAACAGTTTATTGCAACTTTCAGAACTCAAAGAAAGATTCCAATTGTGGTCGTTGTTCAATGATATATATTAGTGATAATGCTAACCAGACGATGTTTGGTCGTAAATCCTTTAGGTTTCCGAGTTTCTACACATGTAATTCCTAATAGATTTTGAGTTATATTCATATTTTGTCAACTTGTAGATCATCTAGGTCGTCATAGAGAGCGAAATACGTCCATGTGTACATGTTTTATATCATTACACAAAAAATATACAATTCAAATTATACATAGATATGTTTAAGTAAAAATATCAAAAATTTAAATACCGTATGCCGTTTGCCAAAAGGAATTTCTATGGCCATAACTGTCTAATGCCAATATCTGATTTTATTACAGAGAGAGAAGGGATTTATTAAGAAGCCAAAGGATTTAATTTTCACAATAGACATTATTTGAAATGTGAAATTAGTGTTAACTTTGAATCTCCGTTTGATCTTTTTATGATATAATCATTTGAATACGAGAAATTTCAAGGTACAAAGGGTTTGAGGAAAAGTCTATTGTTTAGATTGTGAAGTAAAATAAAACTTATTTAATAAGAATTTTATCAACAGTAGATACCCACCTACCTACCTACCTACCTACCAATTGCGATTTTCTCCACTCTCTTATCTTGATTTTCTTCGTTTCTTATCATTATTATTATTAAGTAATAATTTTCTTTGTATTTATATCTTCGATGTATTTATCAAGATATTTTCATACCATCACGGCATATACCACAATGTGGGATAACCAGCGAAAGGTGTGCGGGTGTGCATTGCCTTATAAAAGGAAGAACAACACATCTATGTATACCCACACACCAGTCTCCTTTCACCAAAAAAGGCACTACCTACATTCAGAATGGGTGGTGAACCTCATTGCTGAACTATGTGAGATGTTATTGTTGCCTGTTGTATTTTCAATTACCCGGCTCTTACGGGACACTCGAAAACAATGATTTAAAAGAATGGAAGCACTATTCTAAGCCGGTGCCTCACAGCTAAGCAATTTGTTATATTGCTTATAAAAACACCAGAAATATGTATTGAAAGCTTTTTTTTTTTTTTTTTTTATTTTATTAGGCAATTCACACAATATTGTATGATTTGTGCCATATTTGTATTCATAGAACACTCAAACTTAAATATAAACAAGACATACACTATGAACAGTATCAAATAAAAGAAAGTCACTTAACATGCGCTTCTACAGTTCCACTGTAAAATGTTTAAAGGATTATGGGTTTTGTGATTTTGAACCATTTTTTAAAAAAGAATTTAAAAGCGGGATAAGATTGGCAACGTTGGACGGTAAATTAAAATTTGAGTTGGAAATTAAACTAATAAGAATTTGCGTAATTAAATATACAACAGAATGGGCATCATCTTGGAAAATATTTTCTTGGACTTCATTAGATGCAGAAGTAGTTGACTGGCTTAAAACAGCGCATCCATTTGTAGGATGGCTAGCTTCACCATTTGAATACGACATGCACTTGTTTATTTCTTTAATATTAATATGAGGAATTGACTGTTTTTGAGTTTCCGAAGACATTTTAGTGTATATTGTTTTTTTGAAACTTTGTTTATTGTTCAATTGGTTATTAGTCACTT